>CM059210.1:11348835-11948835 GCA_030347435.1 Clarias fuscus | reverse complement strand
TAACCACGCAGGAAGCCTTTGTGATTTGTTGCTTTCGTTTATAATACAGTTGCTTGACCTAGTCGTAGTTTCCTTATCTACTCATACTAAAAATTACATCACGGATAAACCTGGTCTATATACATGCAAGAAATGATCAGACGCACATCACATCACGTCACGCGATCGAGTTTCCACACGCTGTGACTGGTTCGTGCTTCGCGCGACAATCGGATCGTAGAGTGGCTTCTAATGCAGACCACATATTAGGAAGGTTCACATTTCTATGCAGGAAGAAGGATTAGGCAGGTAAACAATGTTTAAACAAAGAAGTTCTGGCATTTATTATTGACCTGTGTAGTTATTAGTAGTACATGTCCCGAGGCTTAAACAACCCGCCAGGCTGATGCTCTGTCAGTTCTGTTTATAGCAACCGTGGGATCTTCAGTCCACTTCCAGGAGTAGAATATTGAGATGTTACAGTTCAAATCGATGAGAAACTCCCAGTGCCGAGCTGCGGTTGGCTCACATGGTGCAGGACTTGTCGAGAGGATCCTGGGGCGGTGGCGCCGAACCCTGAGCTGCACCAACCTTGGGCAGTGCCACCGTAGGCTTAGGACGGAGAGCAGGGGGTTTGAGCTGCACGCCCATTCGCGGGGCTACGGCGGGTTTGAAGGTGCTCATGGCATCGCTGGTGGAGCTGGTGCTACGACGGAGCGGGTGACGGTTCAGCGACTCGGCGGAGCCGCTCGCCGTAGTCGGAGAGTTCTTCATCTGCTCCAGCGTGTCCAGCACCACGTCAGGGGCGTGCTTCGCCGAGCTCTGCCTCTCCAGCTCACGCAGCTCGTTCAGAGCTGTGTTCATCGTCTCCTCTATGTCCTAGAGTGAAAGACAAAGAGGAGAAAGACTGAGATAAATGGCACATAAAATGCTTTCACTTTGCAAAACAGTACAATATATAGAGATTAAAGACGGTCATAGAAAAGTATGAATTGTTACACGGTTCTTGAGTCTGTGTGCGTGTGTGTAATCTTGCTGAATTGTGCTGCTGTCATTAGTGGCTTTTGCTGGAGCTTGACAATGGCATCAATACCACTTCTCTCTCAATACCGAGAAGCTAATAAGAACTCACCAAGAGGCAGAGACTATTATATAGCATGACTTGACAGACATCACACCCCCTACAGCACATCAAACAGCTCCAGCACCGTGTAACAATCCAGAGTACAGACTGTACCAGATACCACCAACAAAGAACAACCCTGAACTGACTGAACTGAACACTGTGTGAACAAGTAATAATACCCATCAGTGGTCGCCTGGGAGTCTTAACAGACCTCAAGATTTGATTTCAGCTGCAATGATGTGATAATACAGTACGTCTATGTAGAGCAGTACAGTATCAACTACGAATAATTTTTTTTTCTGCTTTAGGCATATAATTGCAAACGTCAGTACAAATGTCTATCAAAACACAAATTTTCTTCCGTTTGGCTAAATGATTCTCATTCCAACATTATATAGTAATTTATAAAAATGCAAGTATTTTGTGATACTGAAACACCCAAGTGTATTATAATACTGTAGGATATAAATAAACCAATCAGCCATAACCTTAAAACCATTAACATAGGGCCTCCGAGTGGTCTCCTATCATCCGGAGATCGCTGGTTTGATTCCCGGGTGATGCTGTAACCTCTCGCAGCTGGAGGCCTAGAGAGAGCTGATTGGCCGAGCTCTCTCAGAGGGGAGGGATGAGAGGTACGTAGTGCTCCCACTTTAATCACATCTCTACAGCCAATCAGGGGCGTCTGTGAGCTCACGCAAGTGGAAGGAGCGGATATCGCTGTTCTCCGGGTGTGTTACGCCGCCACCAACAGTGCGTGAGCGAGCAGTTCGAAAAGATGCGGTCGGCTGGCGATAGTCTTCGACTGAGTGGTAGTAGTAGCCTTAATGTGGGATGTGGGCGCCCCCTAGTGACGGGGAGAAATTGGACATGACTAAATTAGGGAGAAAATCGGGGAAAAGTCCAAAAAAAAAAAAAAAAACCTTGTGTAGGTTCCCCTTGTGCCCTTGGGGCATGACTCCATAAGACCTTTTTGGGGAGTGCTATGATCTGTGACACAAAGACATTAGCGGGGGATCCACTATGGTTCGGACTTGTTTGTCCGGTGCATTTCATGGATGTTTGGTCGGACTGAGATCTGGGCTATTCAGAGGCCGGATCAACAACCTTGAACTCTTTGCCTGTCAAGCCCCATATACAGCATGCAGTGATGCACTGGGTGTTCTGCTACCTGTATAATCATGGCCAGAATCTAATCTTTTTTCAGCAATTTGTTTTATATTGGCTTTTCTGTGGGATCAGACCGGCAGGCCTTTGGTCCCTTTGGGCATAAATGAGCCTTGGGTGCTGGTGATCCTGTGATCAGTTTACTGGTACAGTATATGATTGCTACTCAATATTATTTAATTCACTTGGCAGTGGTGTTAATGTTGTGGCTCATCTGTGTATCGTACATCCTACTACTAAATACTTATACTTTATAAAATAGTATTCTAAGCATCCAAATACAGAATGGCCCAAAGTCTTGATCGATAAATTTATAAATGTATAAATTACAGCAAATACTCAAATTGATGGACTCCACAGCACTGGTGTATACTCTTAAAACAAAAATGTTGTGCATTTCTTAATGTATTAGAGATTATTTCCTCCTTTAGTGCAATAGCTCTGGGCCAGTTCTGGTAGACTAATGACTTCAGGACATTTTGTGTGCAATAATCAGAGCCTCACTTAATACAACTAAGAACATCTCATTTTCTCATTCCTGAGTAATAGTAGTCAGGACAAATGGAACTTGACAGCTATGAAGCCCTCTGTATGAAATCATGACGACACAGATCCATTCAGCTTTAAACCAGAACACGAGAGAAAAGGATGTGTGTGTGTGTGTGTGTTAGGAGCAGGATGCAGTCACTGACTGTGTTACAGGGCGTGGTGTGAGGGATGCCGCCGCTCGCTGACCTGTGCGATGCTTTCCGGGTCCAGACCCCTAGCCATGTACTGGCCTGAGGAGGTGGATCTGCGGATCGGGGGGCTCTCCATCTTCTTCAGAGACTCGTGACGACTGATGTTGGTGAGGCTACTGTGGCCTGAGAGGCCGGCGTGACCCGTGCGCCTGCGTCTCTCTGGGCTGTCCGTGACCACCGGGCCTCTGCCACGCACCACCTCACGAGGGCTGTAATGGCTAAGCACAGGTGAACTGAGGGCTGGGTTTCCATGAGTACCATGGTTCCCCTGACTCCCGTGGCTCGGGCGTGCTGGGGGCTTGCGATTCGGAGGGTCACTCCTCTTCCTGTGACGACTACTGGGGGAAGTAAGAAAAAGATAACTGAAACGACTTTTTTACAGTCTTGGTTTATTTATTTATTTTTTGTCCTTAAGACGAGCACTTCTACTCATTATCTTTCTTTGCTCTTAGTCGGACTTCAGATGAAGAACAAAGTTGGTGATGTTAAGTTTGGTTCTATCATGGTCACGTGGGTCAAGATGTACCGGCCTCAACACAACAAAACGTAATAATGAAAAATGCACAATTTCTTTGAAGTTTTTCTGAATTAAGGACCACTGGATTCTTGTGCTTAATTTGCCAGTAACCTCACCAGACCTAAACCCCATACTGAATCCAGATGCTAGACACCAGACACAACAATGCAATCATGTTCATACTCTTCAGTAGTCCAACATTTCTTTAAAACCTTATTTTTGTTTTGGTCTTAAGTAATATTCAAGTTTTCTGAGATATTGAATTTTGGGTTTTCATTAGCTTAAATCAAAATTAAACACTTGAAATATATCAGTGTGTGTGTAACGAATCTATATAATATACAAGTTCTGCTTTTTTAATTGGAATACTGAAATAAATCAACTTTTCAATGATATTCTAATTTAACTGGGATGATACCATATGATGATCCATCACATATTGTTAGTCACTGTATCTGTCTATTTCTGATGGAGTACATTACCAGGAAACGTTCAATACCTTGATTTTAACATGCCGAATAATGAGTCATGATTTGTACATAACTCGTGTCTCTGTTATAGAGCCATGTTTAGGTGGCTCTATAACAACCTTATGCACTTTCTGTCTAAAATTTAATCCAGTTACTAAAACACTTTTTCCCCCCCCCCCCAATAAAACACTTTACCCAGGTTTACCAAGGGTGCCAATAAATCTGCACCTGATTGCAATTTTAGTGGTAACGTTGCACCAAAACTTGTTGTTGCACAATATGACCAGCAGAGTGTGCACTGTGTACATTGTATGTGATCTCTCTTGGTCCCTCAAACCACACCGCCTTAGTGTTTACATTCAGTTCAACTGAGCATGCAGAACAAACAAGCTCTCACACTCTGTAACACACAGGCCAATGATCTCAAAGTGTCTAAATCCTGATTGATTTCTGGAAATACTTACTAATTAAAAACAGAGATACAACCGACACCGCAGACAGGGAGCGGTCGAGCCGTTACTGATAAAGTATGCATTCTAACAGACTTTCCTTGCTGACGTTACCAGAAATCACTGGGTTAAATAAACATATGTTTTGATTTCATTTGATTTGATTGAGCGCTATGATTACATGCTATTTGGTGTGACGAGTTCTCGTTTTTTTTTTTTTTAGAAGGAAGTACAGGATGTACTTTTACTTTACTGAGGAAGGATGAGAAAGTCTAAATAAAGACATATGCAATGAATGATTTAGAAGTGTGGAGAGATTGTTGCAAGGGAAAGAGAACAAAGGAAAAGAATAGACAGAAAAAATGGTGAAGCCTAAACTAGGTGGACTATAAAACAACCAGATACTAACTGATCATTATACGCTCGTCTCATTGTTTGAGATTTTAGAGTATATTGGACATGGACATAGCTCCGTTTATTGTTTAATTAAAAAATTTTTTTTAATATAAATATTGTATGTTGAGAGCTATAAGGGACTTATATTAGATATCTGTATAAATATTGTATAAGGAGCTTTAGAGTGAGTCACGGAGATACTTCGGTCCATCGGTAGCTGCTGTATTTAAGTATCCCAACATTGCGTGAAGGGTTTTAGCGTCTCACCTGCTGATGTATGCGTCAGTTCTGTCGGCAGGAGAGGTCACATCTCTGCTGGAGCACTTCTCGTCACCTCCGTGTCCGCTGCCTCCCTCGCTGTCTGCCTTCTGACTCAGTGTGTCCGAGAAGGTATCGTCCCTGAGACACAACCCCACAGGAGGACAATGAAAACTCTGCCTGATCATCATCATCATCATTAACCGCAAGCTTACCGTCTTCAGTCTTACATCTTAGAGTGATGAATACAAAAGAAATACGATCGCAATTGCATTAAATATATTAAAAGCTATTAAGTTATTAAATGAGAATCAGCTGACTGTTTTGACAAAACAAATTCATCGAAATGGTACACAGTAAGCGTTCACAATTTCAGTTCAAGTGTTTTCTAGGGATCTTGTTTTTAAATTGTATCACAACCCGTTGAGAGCAACGTTAAAAAAAAGTATAAGAACTTTCCAACATCCCACAAATTTTGTCGACTGCCTTAGAATCAGGTCCAGAACGGTGCATAAGTGGAACAGCTTATGCAGAGAGTATGCATTATCCATTTCTTAGCATACTCAATTAACACAATATATCTTCTCAGATCTAAATGATTTGCTTGCCATCACCTAATTTATCAGTCGAATCCCCTGCGTACAGTATTATTATTTACCTACTGTACAACAGCATACTAAATCAGCCATAAGCTACATATGTGAATTAAATCGGGGTCGCTCCGGGCACTGAGCTTACGGAGGAAATCCTGCCTGTGTGGGAGCTGTCCTGCAGACTTCCTTTCCACGCAACCAATCTCTCCACAGGACAGAATGCCTGACACTGTCTGCCTCTGCAGCTTCAACTCCCTCCAACCCTGCGCTGGACGATAAATTCTCTCACCCCCAACATGATTATCAACAGACATAGCTTTGCTGAGGATCAGTCATTAATCAGTCAGTGTCTCCATGAGACATGCTCTCCTCAATTATGCTGCACAGGTTGCCGAGGCAGGATTTGTCATGACTGTGGGATTTTGTTAAAGGAAGAGTTCACAGAATGGCTGGGTTGAAAAAGCAGACTAACCCCTGCCAAGATGAGCAAACCAGGGGAGGACGGCCAGTAGGGGGTTCGGTCCGAGTGAGCCCATGGAACAGTGATACTGATGGGTGTGATACACACACACTCACTCACTCACCATCTATACGGCTTAATCCTGTATTCAGGGTCACGGGGGGCCTGGAGCCTATCCCAGGAGACTTGGGGCACATGGCAGGGTACACCCTGGACAGGGTGCCAATCCATCGCAGGGCACAGACACACACATACACTCACTCATTCACACACTACGGGCAATTTGGGAACGCCAGTTAGCCTAACCTACATGTCTTTGGACTACCGGAGTACCGGAGTACCCGGAGGAATCCCACCAAGCACGGGGAGAACATGCAAACTCCATGCACACAGAGACCGGAATCGTGCCTGGCCGCGGATCAAACCCGGATCCTGGCGGTGCAAGGCGACAGTGCTAACCATTACACCACCGTGCCGCCTACACACACACACAAATATATATTATATATATACACACTCTCACTCTCACACTCACACACACACACACACACACACACACACACACACACATACATATATATATATATATATATATATATATATATATATACATATACACATCCTCACAGCCACATGAATCCAGCAACCTCATCTTTTTTCACTTGCCATCACTTGCTTATTTTGTGTCACATGGCACAATAAGACAGAGGGAAGTGCTACAGTACCTGCCCTCGTTCACAAACATCACAAACATCGACAGGAGTAAAAGTAAAGCCATCCCTCATGCCCAGTTCCCAACCATGTGTAAAAAAACAAACAAACAAAACAGATTTCATGCTTGTATTGAGTTACAGATGGAAGAAGTAGTGGTTTATCTGTATGAGCTCATGTACAGTAAGTCATACTCACATATCCTGCACTACGATGTACTGATGAGGCACCAAGCCGTCAATACCGTTGTGTCTCCCCTCCCACCAGTCTTCAGAAGCACGCTGGTACAGCAGCAAGGACGCCCCCTTCTTGAAGGACAGCTCACGAGAAGAGCGGCCCACGTAGTCAAACTTGGCGATGGCTTCGATTGGTTCGCCCTCTGCATAGGCAATAAAAGGTGCTTAATTTCGAAAGTATGCATTCAAATGAAAGATACCATATCACATGGGCTTTTTGCTCTGGTTGAATTTGTGTATCTGCTAATTTGATTGATGAACTATCAGAACCATTTAGGGAGAGAATACGGACCTCACAGGACAGTTAAAATGTCGTACATAGGCCCTGCACTGGCAGAACTGTTTGAACGCAGTAAGATGAGAGATCCTGCTCTGACCCTTTATGTAAGGACTCAATAGAGCATGGAAGTCTTCGATGCATGTAAAGTAGCAACGGTCCTGGCAGGACTGCCTGTTCCCATCCTAAGCTGTTGCTTTAGCAACATGTCCAGGCTGGGATCAGGGCCCATTTTAGGTGGTGCTTAAACCTAATACATCACGCCTTTTCAGAAGAACATCTAGCGCGTGAGTGGAATATCATTATAATTGTTGATAAATAATTATGAACTAATAAATCAACCAAAATCCTGCGAGCACCCACACAGAATTAATTCAGTTAGAATAAATCATGAAAAGAACCAACAACAAGCATAAAACATCAGAAATAAACATGAAATATTAAAACCCACAAGTCTTACATAGATGTACAGCAATGAAGCAGTGAAGCCAGCAAGTGAAATGCAGAGCTAAAAATAGCCTCTGCTCCTTTATCTCCCAAACCCCATTAAGTCAGACAGGGGGTCCCTGAGCGCCAGCACCACTGCTGCTACAGTACGTGCGTGCAACACACCTTCACTAGGAGATATGTGCTTTGTAAGTCCAATCTGAACAAACCACTCCCACCCCACCAATGCACTTTCAAAACAGTGGCCCATAAATCTGGATCATCATATTTCTGGATCATTCTGCACTCATGTAAATATAATATAATATAATATAATATAATATAATATAATATAATATAATATAATATAATATAATATAATATAATATAATATAATATAATATAATATAATATAATATAATATAATATTAATCTTCTTCTTCTCCGTCCTTCGGCTGTTCCCTTTCTGGGATCGCCACACCAAATCATCTGCCTCCATCCATAGGGAAAAAAACAACACCTCGTCTCATTTTCAGTGACTGTAAGGACACACAGTCAATAGGACGTGACGGGCAGGAATTTGCTCAGTCTGAATTAATAGGCTTTATCTGGGGCTGACAGTCGGTTAATAAAGATGACGGCAGGGAGATCAATATGTTCATGTGTTGGGCATATGTCCCCTTTTCTGTTACTACTCTGTATCTTTATCACTTGCTGTCTCAGTCTGAGAGACGCCATGATTCAGTGAGTGTCCTCGGCTGCGTTGGAGCCATAAGGGCCGAGCTGGATGGAGTACACGTACTGTATACCGTACATACACATTGCCAAAATCATCAGCAGGTGGAGGCTAACCTTCAATATCAGTGAGGATGCCAAACAAAGGCGTTGCACGAAATAATCTATTCTCGATGTTTAAGGCTACGACACAAACAATCAAACTGCCAGTCCTATACAGTCACCAAATATAAAGATTAACAATCTGATTTATGAGTAAATTGTTTCATGGACTAAAAATCCACAACTCAGCAGTTTCCACCGACTAAATAGAACATGCTCCACTGCACTCACCACAGTCTCCAGTCTCCAGATGGACTAGCGGGTGACTGAGGGGGAACTAATGACCCGTGCGGAGTAGTCCAAATAAGACACACAGCTCTAACTGTGACTCCAAACAGCACTTGCATTGTGTCCACTTACTGTAAATCAACACCAAGGACTATTGACCTCTAACCCGGGGACATATTACTAACAGATGGGATATTGATGCATTGACACTAGTGTCATGCTGTGATGCTGTATTGCAGGTCATCAACGTATTTGGTGGCATACTTGAGCATACTTCATACAAGGATACGATTTAAGTGTTATCATATTGTAGTTGATTAGTAACAAACATTTTTTTTTACATAAATATGCAGTTTGGTAATGGTGGGATATTCTATTAAATGATGGAAAAAACTCAATCAGGAGTCTATGTGGATTCAGGTGGATGAATGAATTAATACATAGGACTCATGGGGTCTGAACTGGCAGCGAGATGAGAACAGGCAAAAATAATCTGCCGCACCGTGAAATGCTGTTTAAGTTTTGAAAAGCTGTTTGGAAGTGAAAAGCTTGTAAAGGCTAATAAAGCTTCGGGTGCTGTTACAGTTGCCATAGAAATGAGATCCGTCTTTCTGGCAGTGTTTGGAGAAACCCTGATAGGACACATGAAAAATGTGGCGTGCTGGGAACGGACACAGGCGCCTGAGGTGGATGACGTTTACCAGATCGAGTGTGGACTTCCTGTAATTCCTTATTAATGCTCCTCAACGTCTGCTTTTTCGCTAGTAAATATGATTAGAGGGAATACTATTTAAAGAAAATGTGAAATGAAACTTGGTTAGAAAGAATTGACAGTATACGAGTTACGAGACGCTTACGATCTGTCTGGCATTGATATGAAACTCACTTTGCATGAGAAATCGACATTCAAACCACCCTCCAAGGATTCGTTGAGTGGCCTAATAATAAATCAGCGCGACAGATGATGTCATTTTTGCTCCGGCAAATGATGGAAGCACGAGTAGACCTTCAGCGCTATACGGAAAGACAGGAAACATGACTGTTTTCAAGGGAATTGTTTTGAGGTTTGTTGCTCTCACAGCTGTTTCCTCTAGGATTCTTTGAAAAGCTATACAGATGAGCAGGATGAGGGATTATAAAGTGGAGGTTTTGAATCTCAAACCTGTTCCTCCCATATACAGTGTTGTCAGGCTTGGTGAAAGTACAGTTATTATAAAACCTTTCCAGAAACACTATATTATTGGAGTTCTTGGCAGTGTCCTTTATAACCTTAGTGGCTGGGATGCTTCATGGGTGCAATCCACATTTGACTCACCACAAGAATTTCAATAAACATGTCAAACACGTCATGAAAACGATATCCACGTAATGATGCAACTGTATCGGTAAGTACCGAACAAACTATTTGATTGGACGAGAGGCATTCCATGAGTGCTGATATGGAGAATAACAGCACTGGGACCTGATGCAGAACTGTGGAAGGTGTGGAAAGCTGCTTAAATACAAAAACAACCTGTTAATAAATGCTGTTTGTAGAACTGTTATATAAAAGCAATATCATAGCTAAGATTGTGCTGTTGTGCTGAATATCAGCACGGCTGTGATATCTTCAGTACAACAGCGCTCCCTCTCATGTGATAAAACTAAATTGGAATCTTTTTGTACACTACAGCACCACTAAACACATTTCTCATGGAGGAACTGAGCTTTAAGAAGGATAGGAAGATAGACAGTCTGTCTCGTAGATAGACAGATAAACGCTCCTACTGTTTGTTAAGGCCACGCTTGTCAAGATGGAACGGTAAACAAAGTTAACCTCTCCTCACACTCCGAAGCCAGGATTAGCCTCAGAGGCCTTCTCATGCTTACAGGAGACTTCTAAATCTACCACGATATACAGTACCCTAGTGACATCAACATAAAATAATGCTAATTATTAAATATCAGGTGTAAAAACATTTTTTTAAAGAAATCCCAGGGTCAGATAGAGGCGAACTGGGTCAGACTGTTTAGATTACATTACACAGATCAGGAAACCCTTCACTCGATTAGTACAAGATATTGACTGAGTATACTGTATGCTTGCATAAGGACTTGTTATTGATTCAGCTTAAAAAGGAAATGTTGTCATACCAAATTCATCTTTGGGAAGGATTTTGTAATGCTCAGAGTGGTGGTCGATTCAGAGCACATCCAAGAACACTGGACGGGAGGCTGGAATACCCTTTGGAAATATCGCCTCATGACACCAATCTCACACACACAGGGGCAATTTAGAAGCACAAATCTACCAATTAGCATGTTTTTGTAAAGTGGGAAAGAACCCTCAGGACACCGCATCGAACCGGGTCACGTGGAGCATATTAAGAACCGTTCACGCGGATCCGAGCACTAAATTAAAGCCCCACTTACCATCCTCGCTAGTGTGCGTCTCAGCACCTCCATCCTGATCCACATCCTCCAGGACTCCGTGCTCACTATAAGGACTTTCACTGCAAAGGGAAAGGGAGAGAAAGGTCATGGCACTATTACGCCCATGACATTTTCAATAATAGCTACAGTAAGAGAGTCACTAAAACAATTCAACCAGGCGCTTTTAAACCGACCAGGTCCCAAACAGGCACCAGGGGGCGCTGCAGCAAAGATTCAAATATGACATGGAATCCCTTAACAAATCAACCAGGAATCAAATTTATTTTTGTTACTTTTTCACATTTGGTGCAGTGTGTGTTTAAATTGGAACTAACAGTCTTAATATTAGATATGCAACATTATACTGTACACTGCCACCTACAGCATACACCCTGTAATCAGAGGGTGATCTAAGGGACAGAGACGGAGAGAGATTGAGAGAGAAAGTTTTGGTTCGTGTCTGTAAGGCAGAGAACTAAACAACTCAAGGACTCAAGGCAAAGAGCTACATTTGAGCTGCTTCAGCCGAACTCTGGAGAACAGAGTTGTTTTTTAAGCCGTCCTCTAGAGAGAGAGAGCGAGCGAGAGAAAGAGCGAGCAGTGGTGCTTTTTAAGATGACTGAAGGATACGCTTCCCTCCCCTCTCTCACACACTCTCCTACGCGCGCACACACCTGTGGGATCTCACAAAGGGCATTATATCTTTCCTCTCCTCCTCCTTAAGGCATGGAGGATTTACCGTCCTTTTTGTTTTTCTTTAAGTCTTCCTTACGTTAATGACTGTAATTTTCAGGAAGACTTTGGCTGAAGCAGCCGCGTGAACCGCTCATAACAAAAGGATGCCGTCCCGTCGAAAGCTCTTACTACAGACACCTCATCATTTCATCTAATTACCCACACAGACTCTGAAGCACATGGACTCTCTCTCTCTCTAACACACTCTTCAACCTAGTTATTTCAAAGACCTCTTGACTGTGGACCTGTTTCCACCTCTAGCAACCCTAGAAACACACTTAAAACATCTGTAGAATGTATTAAAGTTGAACTCAGCACTTTGGTTCACACATCCACAAAAAAAGTCTCTCTAAGCCTCTAAGCCTGTCTATCAGCGGCGCTCGTCCAAGCTTTACAGTGCCAACCTAACAGATGTATTCAGCCCACGTCTCTCACCAGTAGTCTCCTCCGGCCATGCATTTCTCATACACGGGACCGTCTAGCTCCTTGGTGTCAGGAAAGATGGTCTCATAGTGGATGATGATAGTCTTGATGACCTCGTTGACGTGGGCTTGGCAAGACACCTGGTCCTGCGTGTCAGGGGTGGGCATGAGGGTGGGCCCGAAACAAATGGCCAGGTTGTAAGGGTCCATCATGTTCTCATCACTGTACTGGGACAGACTGCAAACACACAGTGGGAAGCAATGAGGATTACTGTTATACAAGACATCAAAAGTAGAGTATTAACCATCTCGAATAACTCTCTTAATCATGTAATGCCATGAATGTGTGTATTCAGACTTACTGGTTGAGGAAGGCAAACAGGTAGCGCATGACGATAAGGACAGATCTGGGGACTGTGAGGAGGATTTTACGAATATACAGAGCCCTGTCGTACAGGTTATCTATTCCTGAGAGAGAGAGAGAGAGAGAGAGAGAGAGAGATTAAGCACGAATTCCTGGTGAACAAATCGAGTGCCTGATTTTAAACACATTTAAATGTCCAATAAAAAAAAAAAATTTTTTTTTTTAAAAACTGCATCGTCTTTGGATTTTAGTCACTGTGACGCATAAAATGCAAGGCATGTGGCGTCTCAGCGGCTCTTTATGTTTCTAATCTGATGTTTAAGTGTTAGCTGAATCATCAGCACTGACGTGTCCATTGTTTGATGAAATGTCCCAATTGAAGATAAAAATCCCACACATTTCAGCACATCAATTGTCTGTTGTTCTCAGATATTGAGGAGGAATTATCTTACTCTCCTACCACAACCACCTACCGGCATTTATAGTTAGTTTTGCTGATGAAGTACCAGTCAAAAGTTTGTACACAGTATAGAACAATACTGGATTTGTACTGTATGTACAATAACTAGTTTAATATGTTGTATGATTCTAACATCTGTTCATCTGTACACATTTTTGGACCTTGAGTTCCCTTTATTTGACTACTTCTCCAAAAGGGCTGTTTTACTCACTCCCTCACTCATCATCTATACCGCTTAATCCTGTATTCAGGGTCACAGGGGCCTGGAGTCTATCCCAGGAGACTTAGGGCATGAGTCCGGGGTACACACACACACACACACATACACACTCACACACTCATTGACACTCTACAGCCAATTTGGGAATGCTAATTAACCTAACCTACATGTCTTTGGACTGTGTGAGGAAACCGGAGTACCCGGAGGAAACGCACCAAGCACGGGGAGAACATGCAAACTCCATGCACACAGAGACGGGAATCGAACCCGGACCCTGGAGGTGCAAGGCCACAGTGCTAACCACTACAAGACCGTGCCGCCATGGCAGTTTTAGTGCCAGTATAAATGAGCTACTGCAGAGCCAGAGAACAAGATGAATAACAGGCTGTGAAGTGAATCTTTGTACATGATGTCACAATAGGGGAAAATTGAATTGACTTGTTCATTACCAAAGAAAAACCAGAGATTTAGCCTGAACTTGTTATTGTTCTTACAGCTTCTTGCTGTGGTTACGCAATAGAAAGACAAAAGCATTAAAGACACCATCACGTTCACATTTAACAGCACAGCAAAGTGTTTTCTTCGCATAGTACAGCTTGTTAGGTCGTTGGGGTCAGATATATGATACAGCAGCCCTGGAGCAGCTTTACTCAAGAGCCCAACATTCTGTGGCTATAACCATTGAGCTACTATTCATGGCCCTTGTGGTTTAGAATAATGGTTACATTTTTGAACTGATTCACTTTAAAGGTGTCCAGATTTAAGGATTTGATATCAGCCAATCAGAAATGGTGTCAGTTGATGAGCTGAAAAGTTTCTATTACATCATTCCTTTTATGGAAGGAGTCTCCAGTGTCAGAGGAGTGAGGAATGAAAGGTCTTCAGCCTTCAGAAAATTTGGGTTTTCTGGATTTCTTGGTGAGATGTGTTACTTTTTTAGAGAAAAAAAAAAAAACAGAAAAAAACCCAGCATATAAAAGACAAGTGCATTATGTTTCTATAACAGCATGTCCTGATGTGTGCTATAAAAAACATTACCGCAATAACGGGCACTCCAAGATGCCAAAACTTGAATTATGGTATGGATTATTTCCCTATGTATACAATTTTCCTGTAATGTACCTAATATTTTAATATAGTAATATAGTATGAAACCCTGAAATCATTCGGTTACTCCAAACCCAGCCTAATAAAATCTAGAAAACAATCAAATGTAAAATTAGTCACTATGATGCATGTCTCCTCTGCCTGCAGCATTATAAACAGGCTACAGCCATCTGTTCTTCTTTCATTCTTCTTTCAGGTATTAAACGAAAGGAAAAGGAAAAGAACTCGAGCCTTATTTTCAGTATTGTACAGTCACAGCATTCACACTGAAACTTGTCGTAAATCTTGATCTCATTACAGAACACCATATGACGGATTTAATAGAACAAATGATATCTGTGAACAAGTGAGAAGGACAGAGCCATGCTCAATCATACTCTCAACCCATTCAGTTATGGTGAGAGGCACGATAATTATTCAGTCCTGTCCTTGTGGTAAAAATGTGTCAGGAATGGCACATCAGCGGCTCTGCATGTCTAATGCCACATCTCTATCTGAACGTGCCCACTCATACCTGCTATAAATAAACTGGATGATCAGGTTGTTATGCTACCTAGGGTAAGCTATCCCCAACTGTGTTATGTATATTATATAATATGATATAATATAATACTGTGTATGTGTATAACGCACCGACTTTGGTGTAAAGCATTCTAGATGGATTCTCTTAATTCTAGCCGAGTTCGGCAGAAAACAAAGCGTAAACCTGCTGCAATTTCACTGTGGGATCGAGAGCGATGGAATCTGACTGGTTTCAATTAGCACACATGCGGAACGCTATTCAAATGCACTTGGCCGACGGTAACTAAATCCCACGTCCAGCTCAGCATGCCTGAATTTTTCGCCCCGTCGCACTCTTTCCTCCCAAGAGCAGATGCAGAGTTTTAACTCTGTGACAAAATGAATCCTGGTGAAGAAATGGCATTTTAGAGATCATGTTTGCTTTTAGACAGTCTGAAATGTATTAACATTGTTCGTGATGAAGATCAACACAATGTATCACTGTTTATAATGTAAAAAAAAAAAAAAAAAAAAATGGAGGTTTTTCTTTTTTGCCCCTTTGGAGAGTTCTAAACAAAAACACTGAACTGATTTCATAATCAATAAAATGTGGGTTTTGTTTCTTTGTCCTTCAGATTGTTGACCTTTCTTCTTAAAAACAAGACTTTTTGGTGATTTAGAAAATAAGTCTAATTAAGGAAAATGTCATATGTCATTAAATTTACAATCAAAATGACTTCAAAAAGTTGAATATATATGTGCATCGTTTCTTACTACGAGGGGCATTGAAGTCAAGTAAATTTTCGCAACTAAAAACATTTCTTATTAATCTAACTGTCAAACTGATCGACATTTACAGAAGACTTCAAGAACACTGGCCACGAGGCAAGAAGGCTGTATGTCCATAAAGGACCATCCCGGCCGAGGTGGCACACTGCTGTCATTCCTGTGAACATTCAATGAGCGGAACGCCCGATCCCTGAAAATCGACGAATTTCTACTCTCATAACGGCTTCCAAGTCCAGGTTTGTCTTGAACGCCCATCATCGTTTGATGAATTGAACCATTTTTCTTTCCTTAACTGGAAACTTTTAATAATTTATTTATCTCTACTTTTAATTGAGGTACCTGAACAAATCTATGGAAGTTTTATCTAGTCTAACTGAACTGGATTCTAGTATTTCATTATGCCAACTAATATAAACAGAGAGATCGGAACAGAAACTGATGCATGGATCTGTGATAATTTTTTTTATTATGATTTCTTTTTATGTCTTATTCATTTTGAGAGGAAGAAAACTGGCCGGTTATGGATTGTTAAAGCTTTAATGAAAGCAATCTAACTTTTTTTTTTCGTGTATTCCCTATAGAACTGAATATAATTATTAAAAGTATGACTTAAAAAATAAAAATGCTCTTAGGAGGAAAAAACATTTAATTTGACAGGTAATTCCTACATCGTCACATAACTCAAGTGTTTCATCATGCCTTACAGTATTTGTCCCATAATGCATTGAAACATTTTTTTTTGACGTCTCTCAAAAACAAAATTTTCTTCCATAGGAATTAAAAAAATAAATAAGTAATTCACACACACTGTATACGGTACATGCGATTTACATGTCCGTAATTCTGAGTGTGAACAGAAACGGACGTACAGCAAGCACTCAATAATCTAAAATAGTAACTCGGAGACCTGCCGTTCCTCATGAGACGAAAGTTCTTTTAAAGAAGGTGAATAATAAATCAGGAGTACTCTTTAATAATCTAGTGCGGTTACAGTAAATTGTGCCTCTATCAGCACCTCACACCTTAATAAAGCTGATTATTAGAGCAGAGAGGGAAGCGAGGTATGCGACAGTTTAACTGGCAAGACTATCTACTATAAAAAGCCGTCAGACAGAATGCTCGACTTTTTACAGCTCTGAGCTAAATAATAGAGTTTGTCGCTTTAAATGTCTGCTGACTCAGTGAGCACTTCGCTGTGGTGCTACGATGGCAGATTACAAGGCACAAGATGTGCCGTACTTCTGTTCCTTCCACACACACACGCACGCACATGCACACACACACACACGGGGGGATCTGTGCTCATCCATATCTGCCCCTGCAGATCCTTTCATCCGCTCATAGCGGCTTAAAATAGCCATGTCACACCAGAAAAAGCTGGCTGCTGTGCCTTTTGAGAGATGGGCTTTTGGGAATTCGCCATGCCACATTACTTTGTCTTACACGTGCCTGCGTGTCTGACTTGCATATTTCAGAATGAGAGACACACCAGCTGGAGGCCTGAAGCTACACAACAGACTCTAAACTCTGCCACAGTTCTTCTCATTGCAACAACTCAGACTGGTTATATTTAGAGTGGCAAGAGCAAGGAATTTAAATTAGCTAAGAGAGCTAAGCTGTGTGTGTGTGTGTATGCAAGTTATGGAACAGAGAGTGAGAGAATGAAGCTGAGCAACAGACAGAAAATTCAACACACCGTTACAGAGAAGTTATAATAGCACACGATAATAATAATGATGATGATGATGATGATGATGATGAAAAACTGCATTATGGAGCGGGGTTAGTGAAGGAATGAGCGTATGATAGCGAGGGAGGAGTGTGGCATGCAGCTGCCCGAGGTACAGGCCAGCGCACTGATAGCATGGGCAAAGATACAGGGTGTGTGTAATCAGCAGGGAATCCCTATCAGTCACACTGTCTGGCCAGCCTACACACAAACTCCCACGCTACTGCACACATCCTGATACACATCCACACACCACCCCGAACAAACAACAAACCCTCTTTCTCACACACACAAAACATTAACTCATATCCACGTCGTCTATTATATGTATATATATATATATATATATATATATATATATATATAAAACATCCCTTTATACTCCGTTACACTAAATCAATCAGGGAAAACTGGAAAAAAAAGCTCTCTGATCACGCAAACTCGTTTAAAGCACTGATGCGACAATGTGCCTTTCACTCCAGCACAAAGCAAGGCTGGTGCGGTTATGCGTCACAGCATGGACAGACACACTGCTGCACAGTGAAGCTGCCAGCACTAGCCTCAGGCTACAGAGCTCCATCAAATGCCACCACTGTTGCTACTTTACTAAGGAGCTCTCGGCTTTAATAACCGGGAGCTTTCAGTAAGAGGACACAAGGCCGATGTGCTAGGGATGAAGAAAAGTCTTCAACAATGATCCGACACACAGTACAGGCCGCACGCAAACAACTGAGGTTAAATTAGCCCTGCTCATCACACACACACTCACACACTCGCATCAAGCACTCACGTGTATCACATTTGATTAATTCATTCAGTGCGAGTGTCTGCTTTATCCTGCTCAGGGATGCGACTGATCTAAAGACATCAGTGCATCACTCACACACACATGATCACATTCATATCATATTCATACTGTATAGGAGCAATTTACAGTAGAGTGGCCAAGTCCATACCAGACTAGAGCAGAACATTTTTAGATTTTAGTTCATTTATTTTTTATTTACGTATGATTTATAGGTTCGGATTTTAACTGGATAATATTTCAAAGATTACTTAAAGATAATATTATTATTATTTTCTGATAAATATACAGTACTGAAACAACCAACAGTGTTATTGATCTAGTACCTTTTTCCATATCAATCAATTACTAAATAAATATATTTTTTAACTGAAGCATATCAGAAATTACAGAAAAAAAATACATAGATGACCTACATGTTCATAATGCTATAATATGACTCAAAACTGCAGCCTTCAAAAAAAAAAAAACGTATTTTGCAAATATAAGAACGTGTAAAAATATTAAAGTAATAAGAAATTGTCTTAAATAAAAAATGTAATCAATCTTTCAACGTAATTTATTTACATTATTAAAGATTCTCTTCCAAATCTTTTCTGATCAATAAATTATTATTATTATTATAAGAAGAATGATGACGATGATGATTATTATATGTATTTATATAATATTTAATGAATATTATTATTATTATTATAATAGATAATTGTGTATATAAATTATAACACTTATTGATTGTCTTCTTCTTCTTCTTATTATTATTATTAGTATTAGTAGTATTATTAGTAGTAGTTAAAAGATGGAATCAAACTCATTTTCCTCTTATATCCCACCCAAGACTTTTTGCTGATTTTGGCACAAAAATCAACAGATGACATCATATAGTCATCGTGCCCACAAATATTCATTGTCCTACAGTAATGTCACGACTGAGAATGTACGCATGTGTGCACTTACTGATGGAGGAGATGAGGTCATTAAACCTCTCCTTAGGAAAGAGGGGGTTCTCCAGACCTCGGAAGTAAAGTTTGAGAACTCCAGCCACCGAGTTGATATCGTGGTTATCCTCATCGTCTGTCAGAGGGTCGTTGCCTGGGAGACACGGCGAGTTTCAGTAAATGAAGCTATACTTAACACGTCCCGTTTATATTCAGAGATACGATACAGAGAAGCCATATTGCGTCATCACAGCAACGCTACGGCTTGGTGTCATTTTATATTACTTTAATCGAAAGCAAAATGAATGACAGCACAGAAACGACCTCGAGCACTAGTCACGCAAAAATATGAGATATATGAGATATAACAGTCACTCCCTTTTTATGTTAGAACAACATATATGTGACAACATTTCACTACACACCTCTCTCAAATGAATTCTTAATGTCATTGACTTCAACTTGAGAGCCAGAAACGCGGAATATGCCTTGATGCTGAAGACCTGTGGTGAGAGAGAGAGAGAGAGAAATATTAAAACAAGTGAAGAAGCACACCACATGCAGTGCGGTCCAGATGTCCCATCAACGATGAGTTGGGCTCGTGAGGAGAATGCAAAATTCTCTCAAAATGCACGCTTTCTCTAATCAGATTTAATTAATGAGGGTCAGAAAGGCTGAAGCCGTTCGATCAATCATTCGTCTTCAGTAATTGCTTTATCCTGGTCAGGGCTGCCGTGGATCCAGAGTTTAACACGGTGAGGCGGGAATACATCATGGACAATTTCTTAACCCGTTCCTACCCACTAGTTAACTCTTCTCCACTACAACAGAGCGTATAAGGAGATGTAGCATTTGCTTTGATGCTGATACCTGATTTAAAGCCAGTCACTACTTCTTTTTAAAGTGCTACCCATGCTGCGTCGCTGGGAGGCGGAAAGCACTTTCTGCCGTCTTTTTGCAAACATAACCACATTTATGTCACTGTGATCGAGAGCGAACGTCAAGATGAAAATTTCCATCCAGTTCCATCCAGACAGCACAGCCAATTCAGCTTCCTTGGCTCCCAGACATCATAATAACCGCAGCAAAACGAGATTTCAGGATTAACAGGATAACACTTCTCTGTTGCACCACTGCAAAACTTCGTCAAATCTATAAAGGTTCTCGTGGCCCTGGATCTGCAAGACATTCAGGTCAAGGCAGACGGAGCCACACCCAAACTGCACCCAGACAGTCTGCAGAGAGACGGCAATAAAGAAGAGAGACGCCGGAACACGACGAGCGCTACAGTAAACTTCCTCTCTCAGGGCTGTTCTCATGCCGCACTGACAACAATCACTAGCTTGCACCGTGTGATTATATGAAAGTCGAGAGGATGTAACTGGAATGCGGCTCACCATAAAGATTGATGAATCGGATGCAGCTTTCTACCACTCGTGGAATGACTTGGCCGGAGTCCTTCGAAGAGAAAACGAAAACTGATTAAATGCTGATATACTGCTGCATAGTGATTTTTATTATTTGTTTATTTATTTCTTAAACATCAATCAAGCAACACTTTTAATATATAATTCATAATGCATGCTGTTTGTTTTAAATGTTAGTTCGTGAGAGGAGTGATTACAGACCCGGGGGGAATTTTATTTTGCTTAAACTAAAATTGTACCCATCTAGTAATGAACACGTACAGTATAATGAACAGGAGCTAATTGTACAGCTCGTTGTGCACGGTGATAGCTCGAGCCAACAAAACAACACTAACAGTCTCAGACAGCATCCTAATGCGTTCTTCACCGGGAAGACCGTCTCGGCCTGTTGCGGGGTAAATATTCCTCTCCGTCTTTGGCTGACATTGCTACCGCTAGCTCTAGACTTGGCACGGTTCTTCCTTATATGCTTTTAATAAAGGGAATGAGCTGGGAGTGCAGGCATACAGTACTGTATGCGGACAGGCCGGCTAGAGACCAGCTATTCTCAGCACGGTCCGGAAAATGCGTCTGTTGGACACGTCAAAATGTCTAAGCAGCTCATTTTCGACTGATTTATACACATTTAGAAGCCGATCTCGTGGCCTCATGGTGCACTACTTTGCGGGTCAGAAAATGTTATTAGGGTTTTATGTTAATACGGTGCTCAAGCACATCTGATACAAATTAGAGACGGTTTTCTAATCTACTGTACAACTGGAGGAAATTTCCAGACAGACGCTTAACCTGACAGCTGAAAGATGTCACTTCACACATTAATGAAACAGGTGAATAAATAATAAATTTTTTTTATTTTATAGGTTTTTTTTTATTTTTTATTTTTTTATTTTTTCACTTTTGAGTTGGTAATACCTTCTACGTAAATTTATTTTAGAAGGATTATAACATGGGAGAATTTGTACTCTAATCAGTGAATAAATCATGATTTTGGACTCATGGGTGGGTCTGTAAAGTTCAATGTGTTGTTCTCTCTCACTGTTAAAGTGCACAAGAGTACATAAGGTCAATGTTCATGTTCAGGTTGCAAGAAGGGGCAAGAGGGAGCAAAAGCCAGTTACAGCATGAAGCTGCTCTACCTGATGCCGGGTGTGAGAGTTCCGCCGTCCACGGCTACGAGCAAAGTAGAGAGTAAGAACAAAGAAGAGACAGGAAGAGAGAAAGAAAACCAGTTAGTCAGTAACAGCACTACAAGCCACCAATAACAGCCCACACATTATTATCAGTCTGCCAAAGACACTGCAGAGTCAGCCTTTACAGAGAGAAAGAGAACACAGGGGCCACATACACACACACAGGCACACACACAGGCACACACACAGGCACACACACAGGGAAATACATATAGACACAGACAGACAGAGACACAGGCATACACCCAGAGACACAGACAGGCATACACCCAGAGACACAGACAGGCATACACCCAGAGACACAGACAGGCATACACCCAGAGACACAGACAGACATACACCCAGAGACACAGACAGACATACACCCAGAGACACAGACAGACATACACCCAGAGACACAGACAGACATACACCCAGAGACACAGACAGACATACACCCAGAGACACAGACAGTCATACACCCAGAGACACAGACAGTCATACACACAGTGACACAGACATACACACAGTGACACAGACATACACACAGAGACACAGACATACACACAGAGACACAGACATACACACAGAGACACAGACATACACACAGAGACACAGACATACACACAGAGACACAGACATACACACAGAGACACAGACATACACACAGAGACACAGACATACACACAGAGATACAGACATACACACAGAGATACAGACATACACACAGAGATACAGACATACACACAGAGATACAGACATACACACAGAGATACAGACATACACACAAAGACAGTGACACAGACATACACACAGAGATACAGACATACACACAGAGACAGTGACACAGACATACCCACAGAGACAGAGATTCAGATATACCCACAGAGACAGAGATACAGACAGACATACACACAGACAGACATACACACAGAGACGCAGACAGACATACACACAGAGACACAGACAGACATACACACAGAGACACAGACAGACATACACACAGAGACAGAGATACAGACATACACACCGAGACAGACAGACAGGCAGGCACACAGACAGAGAAATACAGACAGACACACAGACATACACACAGAGAAACAGAGACACAGACAGACAGACACACAGACACATACTCAGTGCAATAACCTGTAAAATAGTCTCTTGGCCGTTCAGTCAGTTTAAAGTTATTTTGGCTTTATGACTGCAGTTATGACTTTATTAAAAACATAAATACATTTTGCAGGTTAGATAATTATTGCAAGAAATACCAAATGTGAAGCAATGGTCCCAGTAAAAAATAATAATAAACAGTTTCTTCACAACAAATAAGACCTACATACTCGGAACACGTAGCCTAGTGCTAATAAAATGGTCTCTGTGCTTGGGTACAGATCTCTGAGGAGCTCTCAAAGCCAGATAGAGGTTTACTAAAGTCTTTAGTTATTATGTTTACACTGGGAATCACTACAGTCCTACATCTGATTAACTACTAAATCAGCTAGGAAATCTATTCTTAAAGCAGTTCACTGCATCCCAGAATTCTCAAACACACCCACATGTGCACAGATGCACATACGCACAAACAAAAACATACAGACATGTGCACGCGCAGACACACTCGCGCAGACACACTCGCGCAGACACACTCGCGCAGACACACTCGCGCAGACACACTCGCGCAGACACACTCGCGCAGACACACTCGCGCAGACACACACAGCCCCATGTTTCTCTTGTGTGTAAAGACCGAGTTCACAGGTTACACAGACAGACTGTAATAATCTCAGGGAGAAGCTGAGGCTCGAGCAGGTTACAGGCTCATTAGATGGATGATTTCTCATATCTGCTACAATCTGTACCTTTATAAAGGCCTCCAAACTGCCATTAAATAGCTTAATATTAAAAATTGAACGAGGTCTGGGCCTCCAGTGTGGTTTGGGAGGAAGAATTGGAGGCCTGTGAAATGAAGAAATGTTTATACATTTATACAAAAAAACATGGACAGAATATTTTCATTTGTTCTTAACATTTAATATGAAATGAAAACGGCTACTGTTTTTCTGATTGTGCTTCTCAGAAAGCGCACTATGAGCCAGCATGTAATCTGTCGACTGACCTTTTAAAACGCTGACGCTGATTAGACTCAACTATACAGCTAATATTACATCAAACTCAGTAATCAGCACTGTGAGGCCTGCCAAAGGAAAAAAACTCTCAGAGCAGCGGACGAATAACCCGTCACGGACAGGACACTGTGTGCTGGCGTAATGCATGATACTTGCTCTTTAATTCTGTTCAGGGAGTGTATGAAGACTCCTACCAGGCTGTACCTGACCCTGTTCAGGAAACTTGGGAGGGATTTTAGGGTCTATTCAAAAGGGCAACCTCCAGTTCTAAAATAAAATGAAGCCAACACGGTAGTGCCAAAACGTGCAATTCCTTGAATGTCCACTAGGCTACAAAACTGAGTCAATACCCATTGTTAAAATGCACAACTTTACAACAGAATTAAATCTTTGCAGCCAAGTACTGTACAAATTTTTTTTTAATTTTTTTATCTCTATAGTTAGATTTCCTATTTATGACAAGTATATCAATGTATTTTTTATGCAACCCATCAGTTAAAATTAGATTAAGCCATAAATGTATGCATAATTAGGGGTCGTGGTTGATTACAGTAGAGTGATTGTCTGCTATGCATCACTGTAGCTAACCAGCTAACTGGAATCACTATAGTTTATCTTCAACATGGACTTGCTCTTCTTTTTGCAGCTATAAAAGCTTCCACTTCTCTTGGGAGGCTGTTCACAAGATTTGGGAGTGTTACTGTGGGAATCCCTGCTTGTTCATTGTGTTGAGCATTTATAATGCCAGGCGCTGATGTTGGCCGGGAAGGGCTGGGTCGCAATCTTCGTTTAAGTTCATCTCAAAGGTGCTTGATGGGATTGAGGTCAGGGCCATCAAGCCATGTCTTTATAGTCCTTGCTTTGTGCTCTGGGGTACAGTCATGTTGGAATAGAAAAGTGAGTTCCCTAAACTGCTGACAAAGTTGGAAGGATAGCACTGTCCAAGATGTTATTGCTAAGGCATTAAGATTGCCCTTCCCTGGATTCAATAATTAACCGGTTTGGCCAATACTTTTCTCCATATAGTATATGTAGCATATGTAAAATGGAGGTCAATCAAATGCAAAGTAATGTTAGCCTGTAAATTAATGCTATCCACCTTAGAATTTATTTAAGCTAAAGTTAATTACAGTAAGTAGGCATGTTCCAACCAACAGCCAGGCTCTGTATAGTACATTCCGTCCATTTGACCATTAACGGATTAACTGGGGTTTAAGTGGAATCAGCTCCTGTCAAGATGGCGACAAGTCCCCAAAGTTGAGCTTCGAAACCTTTCTTCAGTGTGTGACATCATGCAGGGTTTATCCAGTTCTTTTTTAATACAGTCTATGGGTCTATTACACTGGGTGCACTGGGTGTCTGCCCAAGCTTTTTTTTTTTTTTTCTTCTCAAATGTCTTTTTTTCTCGGTGGATTTAAGAGGCAACATCACTTTATATCCCGCAATATTATATTTGATGTCCATGCATTATTCTCGAAAGGTTTAAAAAAAAAAAAATTTTTTTAAGTATAACGCTTCAAGGAAACTAAGAACTTGTAAAGAACCTTTGAAGAAGCATTTTATCTGGAGAGTTCATACATCCATTTGATTTGACTAAACATTTATCTATGAACAGAACAATCACACCCAGTGATCAACCGGTCACTTTCACCTGGGAACTGTTTTGATCTGATCACAAAGTGTGCCCTGAAGACTCTCTCCCTGTTCCTGAGGTAAGAGCTGTGCTAGAGCTCAGAGTAACAGACTGAAAGACGGAACCCAAAGAGGACCAGAATATCATCTGTCGCATTGTGTCTATGCTCTACACCAAACTACACCAGTTTTTAAAGGATCTAAAAGCTTTGTTTTGAAAGTTACATTTTCTATGGCATTATACAGTCTAATGACTGGAAAATTAACAATACTTTCAATATGCAAACATCAATTAGGAATAATTAAACATTGCATGGTGTTTGCATCTGTCTCACTTGCAAGCTTGAGAACCAACATCATCTTTGGGCAAGCTATTTCCCAACACAGTATGTTCTTAAAAAGTAATTTTAACTAAAAATAAAATAATTTTTAGTTGAGAATGAGTTTACCTTGTGGTCATGTACTCTGCTCGGTGACCTAGACAGAGAGAGGACAGACACAGAAAAACAAACACACACACACACACACACACACACACACACACACACACACACACACACACACACACACACACACACACACACACACACAGAGGACATAGTAAGAATTATTTGGCTGTCACAGGCAGTGTGGAGCCTATACACAGCGTGTCTCATCCGGAACATGAAGTGGGATGACCCCTCTCCGAAACGTTTTAACCTGCATCTGTCTTCAAGCAATGGAGATATAGTGGATTCAGTTTTGGGTCGGACAGTGGAGATTAAACACATCACTCCTGACGGCACCCCTGACCGTACACACACCTCATGTCAGCGCAGGGCAATCAGGCATGACAGCAAGTACGGCTGAACGGGTGTACCATTATTACTGATCAATATTCAGTGTTCATGAAGCTTGTTAACATTTGTTAATTAAATGGTATTATTGTTGTCATTTGTGATTTCTCTCAAGGATTTCATCTCTCTTGTATAAACTGCCAGTATGACATCAATACCACCCTCAACACTGACAGAGTTTATGACCTATTAACATAATCACAAAACATTTCATTTCGTTAATTCCCATTAAACATGCCAAGTTTTATGAATGTCTATACTAGGAATCCTTTATATATCCTCCATCTATCCAGTCTAATATCACTAATACAGCCAGCTAGTAGTTCACTAGCTCACATTGCTCACAGGCAGGCTAGCTGCAAGGCCTAGGAGAGTCTAAGAGACGCTGAGGCTAAAGCATCCCAGATTCACAGCTTTAATCTAATATGTTACAATTTGCAAACCTTAAAGATTCTTTTTGAACAGTGAAAACACTGTGAAATACTCAGTGTTTTTCTTTTTTTTGTTGGAAATGGAATGTCGTATGTAAGATTCTTCTTCTTTTTTTTTTTTTTTTTAATTAAGAACCCCCTGTGGTGAGATTGGGGGAAAAACTATTGCATGACCTCAACTTACTAAGGCGTAGGAATGAGATGCTATGTTGTTATGGCCACTACTTACTAAGGTCGTGGGAATGAGATACTATGTTGTGGCCACTACTTACTGAGGTTGTGGGAATGAGATCCTATGTTGTGGCCACAGCTTACTAAAATGTCGGAATGAGATACTATGTTATGGCCACTACTTACTAAGGTTGTGGGAATGAGACACGATGTTATGGCCACTACTTTCTAAGGTCGTGGAACTGAGATACTATGTTGTGGCCACAGCTTACTAAAATGTGGAAATGAGTTACTACGTTGTGGCCACTACTTACTAAGTTGTGGGGATGAGATTGTATGTTGTGACTCTGACTTACAAAGATTGAGGGAATGAGATACTATGTTGTAGTCACGACTTCCTAAGGCATGGAAACGAGATAGTACAGTATGTTGGGCCCAAACTTACTAAAGTGTGGGAATGTTACAGTATGGCCACGACTTACTGAGATATGGGAATGAGATACTATGTTGTAGTCACGTCTTACTGAGGTGTGGGACTGTGATAGAATGTTGTGGCTATGACTTATTAAGGACAAAATGGCATAATGCATGGCCATGTGATACTATCTTGTGGGCATGACTTAAGAACATGTAGTAATGAGATCATTGTTGTTTTGGATTCAGATATCATCCCCAATACACGTATACTGAAGTACTGTAGCCATGTCTATTAATTAGGCATTTATAAAAGCCAGCATGAGGTACCTTCTCCCAGTGCTCTCTTCACCAAGTCATGCTTGGCCTGGAGTTTGGCGATCAGATTGCTGCCCTCCAGAAACTCACGGAATTTCTGACAAGAAACCACAGCAGCATAACATCAGGAGGGTTAGAGTTAAACTCAATGACTGACAGGGATTTAATTAAAACATTTTCTAGCTGCACTTTCTAAACTTTTATGTGCACTCACCATGAAGTAGAACTGCTCGGTCTCCTGTTGGTTGGCACGTCTCTTGGCGATGCTGGGTTTGCTGAGGTACGTCTCAGACACCGTGGACTTGACTGACTCCGTGGAGCGGCTGTGGTGGAAACACTCAGAGACATCGTAGTCCTCGATAGTCACCATGTCCTGGATGGTGGTCACTGTGGCCTCAGAGGTCTTCTTAATCTGTTAGAAAAGAAAAAAAAACAAAGATTTGGATATTAGGAAAAAAAAAAGACCCGGATTCTAACCTCTTAAAAAAGTAAATAAATAAAATAGAAAATTTGGCACCAGGGTACAGTACCAGTACTAGTGTATGGTTTTCTGTACCTGATCATTTGGAAATAGTCTTACACAGACAAGGGAAAAAAAACAAACACTTAAATTAAAAATGTAATTATATGGCTTATTTTTAAGAAAGAGAACTGCAAAGGAAAGCTGTCCGCCGTGTACAAATTCACCTTGAACGTGACACCAGACCAAAGCAATCACTTTACAAAGATCAGGAAGCGCGAGAGATATTATTCACTCAGGCTTTTAGAATTCATTTAGCTACTTCCCCAGCAGCCTCTCTGCATTTCCAGAATGTCCAGAATGCAGGGACCGGGAAATGTTTAATTCCTTAATCCACTTTTAACCGTAAAAAAAAAAAAAAAAAAAAAAACCCTTGCGTTACTTGAAACCCAGATCAGACAGTGAGCTGTATTAAAATGTACCAATATATAGTTATGACAGTAATATAAACGTATTCAAAATATAAATGTATGAGGACATGAATATAAATGTCTGAGGACACGAATAAAACCAAGCCTTCAAGAAAGTGCAAATAAACCTCTCTGACCATCAGCCTCAGGTTTTCTTGAGAAAATTTGTCAGCACTAAAACACACACAGCAAGATCATCCTCTTCATTAACCCTGAGGGTGAAACAGAATTGCACCCAATTCCAAAGAAACTAATGGAAAATGACTTCAGGTAATATAGGATAACAGTCTTGTCCCCATGTCAATTTAAGAAATTTACATAGTTTGTTTCTGCCACAAACTTTGACAGTTTTTCCTCTAACAGACCAGAACAAGAATATATCCACTCGGCATATAAATCTAGTAGCATCAGGTAGAGTTGCATCATTCCCTTACATCTCCAGGAACACTGGTTTAATCTGGATTCTTGTCTTTGTGTGTTATGCTGCTTCTCCATGTGGACTGTCTTTTCTCCTAATGTGTGAATGTGAGTTTTAAGTCAGTAAACTGGTGACAGGATATTGGGCATCCAAGGCTCACCTATAACTTTTGGGATCCAAAGACTAGCCCGTCTAGTCCGATCCCACAGAAAAGCCAATGCAGCACAAAGAGCCCCCCCCAAAAAACCCAATGCTGGTCAGAATAGAAAAGCACCAGGACATCCAGTGCACCACAGCACATCACACATGGGACCCAGACTCCAGATCCGACCTCCACACTGCCCAGATTCCAATTCAATTGAGCACCCATGGGATACGCTGGACTTGTAAACAAGTCTGACCACCGAGGCCCTATCCTGTCACCAATGGCACCTAAAGGACCTGCTACCAATGTAATAGTGCAAGAAGCTACAGCATCCCTTGAGATTATATGAAGTCATACACTGAAGGGCCCAGAGCTCCACAGGAGGCACAAGGGGAACCTTCATAATACTTGGCTTAATGTTTTGTGTTGTTATGTTATGGCTGATCTGTGTACATGTTATATGTTATCAAGATGCTGATCACTAGATTGAGTCTGAATTTGGCTTGCTAGGCAGCATTATTGAATAAGAAGTTGATGTAAAGGAACACTTTGGGGCTTGTATCATTCTCAATTGAGAAACCGTTCCAATTTCCACATTATACAAGACATTACTTTATTGATATTTCCATATTTCAACCTAGTGAGGAGAATGCCTGTCCTAAAACTACTGGAGTTTAAAGCCTTAGGGGACAACAAATCCTGATGTCTCTTTGCTACCCATCTTTGACCTTGATGATTCATTGGCTTTGTTCTGTCCTATGTTTAAGACTCTGCTTTTCAGCTCTTTGGCACTTTGAGTTTCCGTGACGGTTTGTTTTCCCAGAAAGCCACCACACCTGTTTGTGTGCACTTTCTTTATGCATGTAGTCGAGCGAATGGATATGCATGTTTAATGTACATGCTTATTTAAGGACACGCTTTAAACTGGAAGCCAAAACAGAGAGCAGATCTGGCCCGAAAAATACACACAAATATCTCACAACCCTACTTTAAAAAAATGAAAGGACTCTTCTGAGACAGACGAACCCAACTATAGACTTGCAAGGTTTTGTGGACGTGTGTATATAATATCAGATAAATGATTGACTGTCAGTTTAACAAAGATCTTAACCTAATGTGTTCCTATTCATAAGACATTGTATTATTGATTAAAATCCCGGTCACCTTTTCTAACGTTTAGAAAAAAAGTTCCACATTTATTCAAAGTGAAAACTAAAGCCTGCAGAAGAAGCACTTCTCTAGCACTTGTGTTGTCCTTGCTGGCGTGAATGGACATGGCAGGTTGTTCAACAGCAGACGCTTGCTGTTATACAAGATATCAGCAATCCGTGACTTCACACTGCAGTGGGTGCGGAGAGCACAGCTTTCTAGCTTTGATCTGCCTCGCTGAGCTTTATCTCCAGCAAAGCCAACAGATTCTTCCTGCAGAGGCCAGAGAATCAAGCGAGTATAGATTCAGTGGAAACCTCGAAGGGAAGATCTATTGAATAATGAAAAGATCAGGTCAGTAAAGAGATGGAAGAGAAAGTACAGCATTCTGACTAAAGTCTCATCTCCCAACCGTTCCAGTACAACAACAAAAAAGAAAGAAAGAAAGAATAAAAAACCTCAGTGGGCATTAGAAGATTAGGCACTGAGCTGAGATGAAGTGTTCAGTAACCAGATTAGGAGGATGTAGCCAGGCACTTCAGGAAATTAGCAATAAATACTCGACAAGGAGCAACGCGTCAAAAAATGAAAAAAGACTGTTGCACAAGGCATTATTCCAGGGATATCAAAGGTCTCGCGTGAACAGAAGCCACTCCAAAACTGAGAATGAAGACGACAGCTTGATGACAGTTAAATCCTAAAACATTAACTCAGTTTGAGTAATTAAAAAAAAAAAAATAAATCAACATGAAGAAAGAAAAAAATGGAGACATGCCTGAAAATGTGCTAATGTAAAAAATCACTTCGAATCCTTGGATCTGAAGGTGTTCATTAAGATTCTCAAATAACAGTTCTGACAATTCTGGGTGTAAATCAAATGTAATGAATATACGGAGTCAAACGTGGACTTTTGACTGTGCAGAATAATAGAACACAGTTACAAAAGTATAAACTACATTTATTTCTATATACAATCCCCTGCTACACTAATGTACTTATCACGGTGTTTCACTAATGCTTAGATACCATCCAGGTAGAAAGTTTTTTCGGTACACCAGAGGCATGAGTGGACCGCCTGTTTCACCTCTGAAACGCTGGCCTCCCAGGAACTCCCTTAATGGCCCAAACATATGGAAATTGCCTGGGAAGAGGTCAGGACTGTACTGTAAAGGGGCATGGATAAAAGGGGGAAAAATATGTTAAAGGAGAATAAAATGGGTTGGACTTAGGGAAGAAAAAAATGAGACGTGAGGAAAAAAAATGGAGAAGAAAAAAAAAAAAAAAAAACGGGACATGGGAGGAAAAGAAATCGAGACCACTTGACTCATATTTCTGGCGCCAAAATACGGAAAGGGCAAGCTCAGAGTACAACTTACTTTTGCGGGATCTCGCAAACTTTTAACAACTTTTGAAAAAAAAGAAAAAAAAGAATAATAATAATATGTTCGAAAAGTTTGTGAGATCTCGCAAACTTCGACCAATTTTTTTTTTTAGCTGAATTTTTTTACCCATATCTTATCAGCCGTTTTTTTTTTTTTTTTTTTTTGTGCATCAATTCTTTTCCTCCGACGTTTATTTTTTTCCACCCATGTCCCTTTAGGGGCTCAGCAAATCTGTAATAAGATAAAGAGACTTTGTCATTGTAGTGACATTGTTTGGTAGCTCTCAGAGACAAGCAGCAATACGAAACGTAATAATAAACAAAAAAAATAAACACAAGATAATTGCACTAAAATATGATAAATATAACAACATATATGATGGAACGTATGTGAAGTGGGTCAAGAAATCCCAAGTCATGGTTTGACTTGAATACCCCATGTATATTATATAAAGTCTAAAAAAAAAAAAAAACTAATCTTCACAAGTCTAATAATAAACCGATTAAGAGAATATTGTAATCTAACAAATAAAAAAAAAGATAATTGTTAATACGGTGTAAAGTTTGCTGTTAAGTGATATTAAAAAGATAAAGTGTTTCGGCATAGTTGTGTCCTGTACTGCACAGTGAGCATTAGCACACAGCTGCACCAGAACTCAAAAGGAAAGTATCAAGGTTATGGCCTGGAAAAAAACCCTTGCGTTGCATCCGGGATATATACTGTAGCACGCTCTTTTCCTAACTGCTGCCTCTTTTTTATTAACAGGGTGATATTTCTGTTGTCAGTAGACAGGAAAGCTCAAATTTCTTCCCAGTGAAAATCTAATCTTAGTCAGCAGTCTAGGAAATATTCCCAACCTCATATCATTTGATGATGTGTTTCAAATTGTAGGACCAAAACCTCTACGGCGCATCCGTACTGACATGTTATCCCGGACAGATCTTAAGTCACAGCGCAAGGAACTTCCAAGCGTCTACCAGCTGGACCCAAATCATCAGTATTATCAACCCGTATGTGGTCACAGTACATGCAAGAATGACAATATAAATAATCCTGGAGCTAAACAATAGAAAGGGTATTAATCTTGTCTCTCTACCAACCAATGGCTAAGTCTCAGTCACAGTCCCTATCAAAGGGATCTTTTACATCTCTTCTACAACAGCCCAGTATGCTGCCTGCATGGCTTGTTTCAGAGGTAGAAGAAAAAAAGAAAAGAAAAGAAAATAGGAGAATGTGGAATGAAGATGCAACAGAATGAAGGCAGAGAAGATAAAGGAAAGATCCCTGATGAGCCTCTTTTTCTTCACCATTTGCACGCATGCATACCAGCTCCAAAAAGAACTGGATGAAGTTAAAAATAAAAAAAAAGTGGGGTAATGGAGATGAGATCAGCTGTGTATTACTTGAAAAATTGACTGTCATATCATTCTAATGCATCGATAAGCCACGTGGTCAGTGTTTAAGGGTTAAACCTCAGTCTCAGACTACAGAGCATCTGATATGCCTCTAGATGTCTTTAACCAAAAGTGATTTCAGATGTAAAGGTGATAGTCCAGGAAAAGTCTACTGCAGATCTGTTGATCCTTAAAACAACACATTTTTCATATATTGACATGTGAAATATAAAAGTATGGACTGCAATAATATTATATATTATAATTATATAATTATTATATAATATTAATGTATAGTATAATATATATTAATTATAATATATATAGTTTTACAACATGCATAATAGAAAAACTCGTGCTTGCTGACCTCCTCGTTCTCAATCTTGAGTGTGGCCAGGCGTGACTGGAGCTGCTGAAACCTTAGAATCAGCTCGGCCTGGACTGGAGGTTGTGCCGTGATCTGACACACCTGAAAGGCAGAAAACACTTATGAAAGGACAGAACAACCGCATAACCATTAGCTCAATGTTTAATCCCATCTGGTTTTATTGATTAAGACACCAGGACCACAAAGCGACTACTGTAGGTGCACAATAGGCCTGGACATGATGTCAGCGACGAGCCTTGCAAAACGTTTTGAGCAAAATTCAATAACTATGCAATAAACACCTCCAGGGTGAGAACAGTAATGCGATTTGTCCTAGGCTCTCCGTTTAAATGCTTCTCTAGCAGCTGAGCCACATTAAAGCTGGGAAGTGAAACCACTATAACCGCACTGAAACCAGCTTCTCATTTGCATGCCTTTTCTAATTAACACTGAGTCACTACCACAAAACGGAGCTCTTAAATGCACAGCACAGAGAATAATATATAAACTTCTAGTAGTACTATTTTCAATATGCTATATCGTATAATATTTCAAATTTTGAAAAGTTTGATTCTCAATGTCAACACTGGTCAAGGTTTAACACCTGAAATCTATCATGCAACGGTACAGTACTCTAACGCACAGCAATAAAACCTTAATTTCATATAATGTGCGGAGAGAGACAGAAGAAAGCTTTTTGAACCTCATCTCCCATGTGTGGCTGGAATTCAAACTTGACCGGAGGACAGAAAGCAGTGGGATACATCTCCATCAGGCGCTGGCGGTCACTACGAGGGTCCAGACTGTCCACGGCGTTCTCGATGATGTCCAGCCCCTCGTGACGAGAAGTCTCCAGGTTGTACTCAGCCGAGAGGTAGGTGCGCAAAGCCCGGTTTAGAGACGCGTGATAGCCCAGATCACAACACTGCTCAGGATGAGTGCGCAGAAAGGAAGAGAGAGGAGATGTTTCCCAATCAGTACCAGTTCTCCAAGTGTAACACAAGTGCATATGGAATATGTATATACCCACACAATACCCTCATTATCTGTTCAGGTTTATTACTCTCAAACATTTTGTGTGGCATTTTGGAAAAACAAATGGCTGAGATCTGGCTTTGAGCGAAATGTCTGCAGATATACTCAATTAATCGACACCTTACCATTAAAAAAAAAAAAAGTTAATTTCTGGCCTTGCTTTGGCTTTCTGAAAACCAAAGATCACAACAGGTGCTTACGATATCCAGTTTAACAGACGCCATGGTACGCACAGTAATTCTGCCTAAAGATGTCTAAAACCTAGCTAAGTGTGCTTTCCTCAAAATTTGTGAAGAGTTTGTGAATAGTCACACGTCACAGCAAAACCTAATCAATTTAGTTCAAATCGAATAACAGCTGTCAAAATGTCTGTAATGCTTTTCGCACCATCATGTCATCATCCTGAAAAAAAAAAGAAGGAAAGAAAAGCTCTTGAGCTCTTTATTCAGAATTAACATTTTTTTCACCCCAGTGACGTTATTATGAACAGAGATGAGTCGAGTGAGAAGACTATGATGAGACTTGGGTTTACATTTACTGCATTGTTGACTTACATTTATTTCATTTTACCATCTGAGCAGATGAGGGTGAAGGCTTTGCTCAAGGGCCTAACAGTGGCAGCTTGGTGTTGCTGGGGTTTGAAACGGTGACTTTATGTTTAGTTATCCAATGTCTTAACCACTGTGCTACCTCTACCCCATGGTTTACTGGACACACCTTCCATTTCAGTGGTTTTTGTTTTGTGATTCTTTTTCTATATTCATGAACAATACTGAAGATTTCAAAATTATGAAATAATCCATACCTGTATGACATTAGGTAATTAAAAGTTGTTATTTTAAGACATGAAGGCCAGCTGTTCTGGAACAGTTCTCGCAAGAACAGTATTGTGTCAAGTGCATTTACAAGGCTTTACAGAGCATAAGTAGCAGACACATCTCAATATCAACTGTTCAAATGAGATTATTGCGTATTTTGGACGCCTTCAGCATTGTTTTATGATGTAGCCAGAAATAAAAATCAGGAAAGACCATCAAATTACAAAGTGTGTCCAAACCTTCGACTGGTGGAGTACAACAGATCCATACATACTCTACATACTGTACAGTATATACATACTCTTAGAATTGTTAGAAATCTTTGCACACACTTATTCATTCACAAATTTCCAGTACTTATGGAAATCATTGGATGATTTGGAAATTTCATGGATCATTGCTTAAAAATAGGCATTAGCTCATTTCCATATCAGTAAGTTATGTCTTATGTTAAGTTAAAGACAAGATTTTGGAAATTCCAAGATAGGACATTCTTCAAGCATTAGGCTTGAGCATACTGGGCCACTACAACACACGCTCCTATCAGTCTCCGTAGACACGACACTAATCATGACCTTGATTCTGACCAGCCTCAGATGACCTAATCTGTAATGTTTCCTCACTGCACATGGTGTCCTTATTTGGCCTTCAATACTGATTATACCACAGATCCAGACTGCTAGCAAAATCAAAACCCTGATGACCTTGGAGGAAAATTTCACATTTCATCTCCGATTCGGGATAAAACACAGTGAGGATAAGTCGCGCTGACCTGTGAAGAAATAGATATAGGATAGCGGAATGTAATACGTCATTTAAAACAGTACGTGGCAGCAATATGACTACCATAACAATATGATACGTTTTAATCCAGATCATTTCCTTGGTCTTTATGCTTGGTTTATAGTTAATTGTACTGAACAAACATACCATGCACTTGTATTTCAGACCACAATAAGTGGACCATTACAAGTCCCATATGGAAACTGAGGGCATTTGAGATGAAACTTGTCATTATGCTGTGACTAAGAATACCGGCTCATAGTGTGCCTCTGCCTACTCTGTCTGCCGACTGTTTAGATGATTACATGTTCAGCTCAAACAGAAGTGTGGAAGACATGTGGAACCAGCCTCCTGATTTCGTGGAGTAGTACACTGCGGCAGATACTCTCCCCTAGGGCTTGATGGTGAATTTAATCTAAACGTGACTTTAAGCATTCTCTCTCTCGGTTAAGACAGCACGTCTCCGAGGCATCTGAAGTAAACAGCCCAATCAGAGATTGATGCTCACTGCTAGACGGCTTCTGACAGCGTGGCACCAAGGCAAGGTCATCATGCCCGTTTCCTTTTCCCGGGGCACATGGAACGTAGACACATTACCCCAATAGTTGATCTTTCCCGTGCAGGGACACTTCCGTTTCGTAGGTGAAAATAATACTGCCAGGAGGATGGATTAAATATAACCAAATTTGGATGGCTCGGAATTAGGCTACAGTATTGGGAACAGAGAGGGGTTCTTCTGGGAGGACAGAGAACGTACTGGATATGAGGTGACCTAAAAGGGACACTCATAGAAACTGGGTTTTAAGTGCAGACACTTTTATCCGTCTCAGAAATAATCATACATACAGAAATAGAAGCGTGCATAGTGTGGGTGAAATCATGAAAGTGGAACAGTGTGCTCTCACTTAAATTTGGAGGCATTTTGTGACACAAAGCGGCACACAACAATCAAAAAGGTGGGCATTTACAAAAAGAGCAGAACAAAAAAATCTGCTTATTTTCTTGTTCAACTAAAAGACCTAAAAGAAAATGAGGTGAGTAATTCTTGGGACTATCGATTAAAAGACCACAAGAACTGCACTTCCTTGTTTTTTGTGTTCCTGTGATTCTAAGAATTCTATTCTTCTTTTTTTTGTTGTTCTTCTTCCTTTTTTTTTTAAACTGCACTGTCTTTTTCTCGTCTGCTCGTTTCTCTCTTTCATTCTGCTCAGACAATGTTTTGAGCATGATATTAACTCCTTATCAAAACACTTCAGGGAGCACTTCCCTATTAGTGGCTTTGCTGTGCGGTTTGGAGAAGTGAGGCTAAAAACCGAAATGCAATTACGTGCATGGTTTAAACGTTCCTGGATTTGAAGTCTTAAGAGCTTCCACTTAAGCACAATCTGACACATTTGATGCGCAGCTTCTGCTGAATGTACGGATGTTCGAAAATCAAAGAGGATTAAAAAAAAAAAAAAAAAGGAAAATGCAGAAGTTATTCATAACTGTGGCAGAAATGTGTCACTCCGGTCTTACACAAAATAGACGAGAAGTACATTATATACAAAAACACACATACTGTACACACGCGCACACACACACACACACACACACACACACACACACACACACACACACACACACACATACACACACACACATACACACATACACACACACATACACACACATACACACGTAAAAGCATACAAATAATGACACTGCAGTTGCACTTCCACATTACTTACATCTATTAGATCAGACAAGTCATGGATGTAATACTTGAATACTGAGGAATTAGTGGCTTCCAGAGTCAGCAAGTACTCGTTACGGGCTTTGATTGACTTCAGCTTGTTCTCAGAATACTTTGCCTGCCTCTGATGGAAAGACAAAAATAGGGGGGGGGGGGGGGGGGGGGGGGAATAATGTTCGAGTTTAGACAAGCATAGTAAGCTGAATTATGCTTTATTACATTTATTAATCTGAAGGAAATGCATCATCTTTAATTATATAGGTCAACATCAGCATATTTACAGAGACTTTTATGGCTGTCAATGTAGGAATATAATACAAGGCAAAGAATGAACATTTAAGAAAAGAAAACATTGTTATATATGAAACGACTCTTTAATGTCAGAAAGGTTTCCAACATGGAAATGTTTCTAGTTTTCTCCTCTTATTAAAAAACTAACTAGGCTGGTGAGGTAATGGCCATTCCTGCTGCTCTAACATAAGTGAAAAGAGGAACTACAGTACATTGTTTTTCAGTAGGCATACATTAAAAAAAAATAAAACATTCGATATAAATTAAAATGTAACCATTGCCAAACTTGCTATGATATATGAGGAATTAAAAATCCTAATCGTAGATAGTGAAATGATGAACTGCCTGTATCGTTTTAGGCCGCTTTCTCCCACTTCTGTGTGTAGGTATGGCTGGCTTATATATTTGATTCGAACCATGCCATGGTACGGTGTGCACAATACAGTGTTTGTATTCTGTGAATTAACCCGACTTTGGGGTCAGGTGTTCCCGAATCCTTGCCTCGTCCCATAGTGTAAAAGCCCTCTTGTTCTTTACTTAATATCTACAAAGTTTCTATGATCTCTATTAAGATGATGGATAATTAAGTGATGACTTCTTAAAAAAAAAAAAAAAAAAATTGTCAGTCAGACAACAACAAACCACAAGATGAAAAAAAAGTAGCTGATGAGACAAAAATAGAGTAAACAAACATATTCGAAGATATTCAGTGACCGTTTCCTCTCATGCTCGAACCCACACAAAAGCAAGTTAGTCACATAACTGCAACAGACACTGACTCACCCTGACTTCCATATTTTAACTACTCCACAGTCACATTCCAGGAAGGGGCAAAAAAAAAAAAAAAAAAAACCGGAGCATGCATTCCCACAACTATAAAACCATTTGTCACAGCCTTCAGTGAAAAACAGACCATTTAAAAGAATAAAGCATGGCTGCCTTTCCCACTACCGGTTTTCATCTAAAACAGGTCCAGGGCATAAAAGCCTGGGATGGCATCTGTTAATGCCGAGACATGTCAGACAGGCAGTATTGTGTGTGAGAGATTCCTATAAAATAAAGCTGACTAGTCTAGTCTAGTGCACATGTCCCAAGTAAGGTAGAGTTTTCGTTTTCTTTTCACTACTTTGGGAAAAGCTAGAATTGTAATGTGATAATTTGAAATACTCTGATACAAATTTTACAAGAGTGGCTGGAAATCCTAAGAAAAATCAACAATACGGTTGTGATTGATACCTTTTCCTTCATCTTCTCAATCTTCTTAGCAAAGCTGCGTCTTGGGGTTTTGTCTTCTAGTCGCACGTTGAAGACGGGGTCTCCCGTCCGGCCGATCTGCCTCTCCTCCTGCTTCTCAAACTCCTTCAGCTTGCTTTCGGCACTAATGCTCTCCGTATGGTACATGTGGTAGGTTTTCATCACCTGTGGAAGCACAGAGGTCAGGGGTGAAAGGTCAGATGCACTGCCTTAACCTTTCATTCATTTAAATTACTCGACTTACAGTACAACTGAGGGAAAATATGTGTGACGCACATACTGTAACACTTGCGGGGTAAGGGCCGGTAGGTGTGGTCCAGTCACCCCCAGGGGGGTCCTTGAAGCTTTTTTTTTTTTTGAAAAACCTATCATTATGGGAGTTTTATGCCAATAAACATGTCAACTGGAGTCGGACGGCAATTATAATAACCGTGGATAGAAAGTTCATAATTTTCCAATGGTTAGTTCCATTTATAATTTTCCAAGTATTATATCTAAATCTTAACCACTGAGCCACAACCGCACCAATAATTCCTTCCTCTATAAATATCCAAATGATTGTGTATATACAGTAATATGTATATTCTTCTGTTTTCCTTGCCATAAAGCTTTAACATCAGCAGTCTAGGTTAAAAGACGGCAGACTCTTCATGCACGGACCTGCTATTACTATAAAATACAGTGACCATACGGAGACTGCTATTCCCATTCCTCAGCCCACTAACATAAGAAACACTACACCTCTAATGGGTCACAGAGGAGCTCTTTATCCACGCTCAGCTCCCCCAAGCTTGGACCACAAGCAGAGAGGACTCAACGCTCTGGAAGGAGGACTGCATTTTTTATTTTAAAAAATTATAAATAAATAAATAAATAAATAAAATCACACGTTCTGTGGAAGACGACTTGAGAAAACAACAGAGAACCTTTTCAGAGCCTTGTTTTGTTGCCGTGCAGCCACGATTGCAAAGGGTAAACTGTTAAAAGCTGTTTTCTATTGCGTGAGTCATTGTTATTGTTAGTGGTGCTATTAGTAACACTAGAATGACCCCAGAAACATGCATTAGGATGTGACTCACTGGGTATGAGGCAGGTACCGAGCGGTTAATTACACCATTGTACAGAGACTAAACAGAGAAACATGACAGGCGATCAAAGCATCAGGATACTAATCGTTTTTGGACTTCAGGGACATGAGAAGTATGTCAGGTATAAGGAACACTGAGGTGTAATAAAGAAAGCTAAAATAATGATAAATATTCAAATATTTAGGCAGCAGTTATGATAATAATGTTTCTAAGACACATCATATACAGTACACTCACCAGCCAGTTCATGAGGTACACTTCGCTAATACTCGGTTTGAACCCCCTTTGCCTTCAGGACTGCCTTAATTCCTCATGCAACAGCTTCAACAAGATGCTGAGAGATTTTTTTTTTTTCCTGACATGACATATTGATACGACAGCATCCCGCAATTGCTGCAGATTTTTTTCGGCTGCAGGGGAATGAGAATATCCTGCTCCAACACATCCCTGAGGTGCTCTATTGGATTGAGATCTGGTGACTGTGGAGGCCGTTAGAGTACAATTAACTTGTAGTCATGTACAGGAGTTTGAGAAGATGCGTTACCATGTGGTCATAAAGGGATGGACGTGGTCAACAACAGTACTCAGGTAGGCTGTGGTATTTAAACGATACTCAATTGGTACCAAGGGGCACAAAGTGTGCCAAGAAAATATCCACCAACAACATCAGCCTGAATCGTTGATACATGCTTACTTGTCGTTTACATCAAAATTGGACCCAACCATCTGAATGATTCAGCAGATGAAAATGGAGGCGCATCAGACAATCAGGTCAAACTGTCTGGTTTTGGGGAGTCCATTTGACTCATAACCTCAGTTTGCTGTTCTTAGCTGACTGGAGTGGCACATGGTTCCTCTACAGCTGTAGCCCTGAAAAACTGCTTCGAGGTTTGGCATGTTAGAGCTGCTGTTCGGCATATCTCTGTTGGAACGGAATGTTATTTGAGTTACTGTTACCTTTCGATCAGCTTGATCCAGTCTGACCATTCTCCTCTGACATCTGGCAGCAAAAAGGCATTTCCACCAAGAGAACTGCTGCTCATTGGATCTTTTCTCCAGAGAGATATTAGTGCATAAAAATCGCAGCAGATCAGCAGTTTCAGAGATACTCAGACCAGCCTGTCTGGCACCAACAACTCTGCCACGTTCAAAGTCACTCAAATCACATTTCCTCCCCATTCTGACGCTCGGTTCGAACATCAGCAGTTTGCCTTGATCATGTCCACTGCCATGTGATTTTCCTGAACAGTTGAACAGGAGTACATAAGGAAGTCGCAGGTGGTTGTACATACATGTCTAAAAACATCAGGGTGTAGCGTCAGAGATGACAGACTGTATACCCTTGGACTTTAGGGGGTTACCCGTCTTGCTGGAGAGCCCAACTGCATGGTGATGGCCAGGGCTCCGATCCGGACCCTCATGCTATATTTTTTCAGAATCGCCTCATTACTACTACATCTTGCCCAGACATATTTATCGCAGCTGTTTATTACACACAGACTCAGCAATCCGTCTTGACGAGATTCCTCAACCGGCCCATTCTTCTTCTAAATAAGGTGACTTGACTCCAGAGCACTAAACAACTTCACATTCACTCACCCAGGGTCACGCTTGGCCATAACCAATATTCACGTTTACCAAACTCATAAAACACAGTACACGGTACAATAAAGCTACAACTGAGTTGGATCCAAAACACGGGCCTGCCTATAAAACAGCGGCCAAAACAAGCACGGTTGGGATATGTATAGAGCAGGTCAGGGATTTTGGTGGGCAATTCTGGCTCATCTCATGTGCAGAGCTGTATAATTGGATATACGGCCGACCAAACCACACGTCCCACTCTTCACTTACTGGTTTGGAACTGTGTTTAGGTTTCTTGTTTTAGACAAGCTGATTTTAGCAACATGAAAGACCTGTTATTTTCTGAGCTGAGGGCGGAATTGAGTGGCTTTCTCAATTCTGATGCAACAGCCAGAGTCATTTCCAAAAGACTCTAGGTTAAAGACGAGAAGTCAAGTATAATATCAAACTTATCAAACAAATGAGTGATTGTCGAGACTTATTACAGTAGGACAAGCCAGTTTATTAGTCAAAAGTTAATGTCTGGTGTTCCTGTTTGCCTGTTCATTTTGGAGAAAGTGAGAGAAAAACGTACAGTGGAACCTTGGATTACGAGCATAATTCGTTCTGGAAGTGGGCTCGTATTCCAAAACACTCGTAAACCAAATCATCATTTCCCATAAGAAATAATGAAAACTCAAATTATTCGTTCCACAGCCCCCAAAAATAAATACATAAAAATAATAAATACAATCATAAATACAAATGAAAATAAAACAAATTAATCTGCACTTTACCTTTAAAAAAAGTACAAATAAATCCTGACAGATAAGTGTTTGTTGGTGCGTGCAGGCGCCGTGTGTGTGTGTGTGTGTGTGTGTGTGTGTGTGTGTGTGTGTGTGTGTGTGTGCGTGTGTGTGTGGAATTAGCCCCTTCCCTCGCCTCGTTTTACACAGTAACACTCCTCCTCCCTCTCCCCACCTCGCTTTTTAAGATTCACAACAAACACACACACACACAACGGAAACACCGTTTTAACAGGAAAAAATAAATAAATCTTTCGGAGACTGGCATGAGCGTATATTAACAGACTCACTTTTTAAGTTTCACAACAAGCGCATAAGAACAGCGGAAACACCGTTTTAACGGAAAAAAGCGAGACTGGCATGAGCGCATACTAAAGGAATCACTTAAGTTTCACAACAAACGGACACGCACACAAACACGGAAACACAGTTTTAACAGGAAAAAAAATGAAATCTCTCTGACCTGGCGTGAGCGCATACTAAGGGAATCACTGCTGTAAAGTAAAACAAAAACAAAAAGCAAATGAACCAGCACCTTACCTTTGAAAAGAATCGCGACAGAGCAGAGTTTGTGTGTGTTTGTGAAGCCGGAGAGGGGGTGAAAAGGCTAGAGCATCTGTGCGTGTGTGTGTCAGTGTCAAATTGAGGTGAGAGAGTGACGCTCGGTGTCAAAATAAGAGTCACATGTGTGAAGCATGATACTCGGCGCTCGTAAACTAATACTTGCTCGGTTTCCGAATAAAAAATTATTAAAAATCTTTGCTCGGTTTGCGGAACACTCGTAAACCACGTCACTCGCAATCCGAGGTTCCACTGTATATGTTTTTTCTGAAATTGCTTAAATTGTTTGTTTTGTGTTGTAGGGCATGCCTTACACAAAGTGTTAACACATGCACGATAATAATTCAATAATTATCTGATTCAGCGGTAATCAGATTATTCGAGTGGACATGTAAACAAATACTCCAATATTTCAATTATCTGGTTCCTTTTAAAAATCAGATCAATCAATAAATAAATACGCAAGTCCCTTGCACTTTCTTAATGACGGCCGCAATAGCAGATCCTCAGACATTCCAAAGTCAACTGTAAAACATAATGGATCCAGTGCATCCTTTGCCATACCAGGGATCTCCATCCAGTGGGATGTGACTGATACAGCTCTAGCAGGAGCTGACCATTTATCTTGCTATCTTGCTACTCCTCTTTTCAAATTGACGAAGCAGAGTTTATTTTCTCTAGCTGTCTAGCTCCTCATTCTATCACGGAGAATTAAAAATAAGCCTAGCAGAGGAACGTGAGTTCCTGCCAGCTATACTTACGACACAGCTCGTGAACATATGTGAGGATGGGGAAGTACGATAAATGATCAAAAGAAATGATGCTACCTGACCGATAAGACCAGACCAAGCTTTTTGGGGAAGAGGGTGTGAAAAATAAATAAATAAACTAAACAAAACAGGTAATTGTGTAATATTTCTATTTTCATAAACATGAAGCACACCGGCTGATGTAGCAGGGCTCTGTTTCGCATGCATTTATGTAAATTATTTAATTGAAGGCAGTTGAACAAACTAGATTAAAAAAAAAATAATAATTATTTCCACTGTCTAGTTAGATACTCTAAGAGAACATAAGATTAAGCTTGTGAAAAAACATTAAATAAATAAACACAAATGAACAAAGAAGCATGCATTTACTTTCCGACAAATTTAAAAGTATTGCATGTTACCTGATTGCAGTGTATGGCACTAATTAGAAAAGTGCAACAAGATCAGTTATCCACGCTTTCACACTTAAAATCAAACACTCTACAGAGCATGACCATCAGCCATATATGGATTTAAATCAACGCTAATACATTTGTATAGTTTAAAACAATTATAACAAAAGTAAGCTGCATGCTGAAGAACATTTTCTCTCATTAGCTGTCATCAGCGCGTTTATCTTGACGACAGATGTTGGGGGATTTGCACTCATTAGATTGCTGAACAAGAAGCATCGGTTTAAAAACAAACCATAACCACGTGGAATATAATTTGTGATTAATGATTAAGCATTTCATTGTCAGGATGCAGTCTTGTTAATCGCGTATCCGGATGACCTTATAGTACATAACGGCACCTTTACAATTTTTTTGCGATAAAGACAACCAATATTGAACTTATGTATATCCTTCAGGTGGTGTATTCCTCGTACAGCCAGTTGACATCCTTATCAGTACACGCATGTTACTCTACAATCCCAAACACGTGACTTGCTAAACCAAAGGTCGAACAAGGCATCGACCTCACACCCCTGTAATGCATTCTAGCCTCAACGTAATTCAACCGCAGTGTTAGTGAGCAGAGCAGCCCTGTGGGACGGAGCCTGGAGTCTCTTAGACTGGAAACAAAACTAAGCTCGTCCATGAGGAAGGGGATATCTCCTGTGAGTACACAGCCAGCCACTGAAGGACTAATGAGCAATACAGTACGAATGGCTGTAATGCTACAGGAAGCATTTTATCTATACTGCTCATCAGCTATGTCATTTCCTGTCGAGAGTGCGTCCGTAATTCTCAGCTGCCTTTTACGTGGCTGGGGTCAAGTATTCGTCAGAATATTTCGATGAATCACCGGGTCATTCCTGAGAGCCCATTCATCAATGATGGCATGCAGAGAAAGAAATTAACATCTGTATAATGCCATTTAATATACCATTTACTACAATACTAACAGTAAGCGAGTGCCCTGAGCAAGAAGTTATATATTACAATGTAGTTATGGCTTGACGGATATAAACAACGCACTCACAGCACGCCTAATGTCCACAAGTAGCAGAATGATCAATGGTTTAAAGGCAAAAGATTCAAAGCCGTAGTCCGGCAAACAGACTTCAGAGGATCCGTCATGCTTGGCAGCTGGGTGCGCTTATTAATGCATGGAGTGCGGTAACCTGAGGCTAGAGCTGGCTGGAAGATAAGGTTATGAATTCCTAAGACCACACCAGCTCTGTGGAAAGAGGCAGTTTATTACTGCAGTACTCACCGTGTAGAGCTCGTTAAGGACTTTCATCAGATCCTCTTGCAGCTGAAATGCTATTTCTTTACTCTAGAGAAAGAAAAAAAAAAGCAGGAGGGGGGGGGGGGGTAGAGGAAATGGAGAGAAAGAGAGAGAGAGATCAGGTGTCTGCACCTTTCACACTTAATACTTATTGACATTCAAACAACCTACAGAGCACGACTATCAGCCACATATGGATTTAATCAGTTCTAACACATTTGTATAGTTTAGAACAATAAGCAAGTTCTGTTGAAGTGTTCATTTCAGAAGCACATTTTTTTCCCCGTTTAGGCTTCATAAGGACATTTATCATGCTGCCAGATGTTGGAGCTTGCTGCAAATTAAAAATCAGGGATAATTCAGTGATGTCTATTTTGGCTGAACTGAAGCATCACTCAGCAAGAAGAAGCAATGAAAGTAATACAATCAACAGCTTAGCCACGCCCATATCCTGAAATTCAGGGAGAAATCAAACAAACAAGCAAAAAATAAATAAATTGAATACATTTCTAAAATACTTGACCATTTGGAGGACTGTTATATAGTCCTGTAACTCATGTGAATAAGCAGGATTAGAGTAATGGCTTCCTGTCTTACAAGCTGCTCCAGTCTTTCAGTAATTCGATCAGATTTTCACTAATCTCATTGTGAAGAGCTTTCTGAAGAGCAATACCTCAGTCAAGGAGTGAGCAAATCAATATCATACCGATATAACCGTAAAACTGCGGTTAAATAGGGCACGGGTTAGTGCAAAAATAACTTGAGAACATTACGATACGGCAGAGCTTCAGTGATTCAGCACTGATATTTATGAACAGCTGCTCCTGAAGTCACCGCATGCAAGTGTGTCAGGAATTTGGACGCAGTGCTGATTGACATTTGACACTTATTATCCTTTCTAATTCCGATTATACCGATTTATATTGATATTCGGCTGACGCATCTCACATTATTGAATTCGAAATGTGAGAATATGATGTAATTTCATGTACAGAGATTTACTGGCTTGACACTCTGCATGATTGTAATACAAAACATTTCAATTGTAGGCATGATGATGATCTCTGTTAGGGGATGTTTTCGCATCTTTGTGCATCACTTTGTCTTCAGTGTCACCGCTCTGCAACCGTCAGATAAAGAAATAAGCAGGTAAAATTATTCCCTCTTAAACAAGACAAAAAATTTTTAGGATTTTTGTCTTATTAACTTAAACAAAAAGAAGAAGCTGGTGATTAAACAGTTGTTTGCAGCTACTATAAGGTAAGTGATAAAAGGAACAAAAAAAGTTGGAAGACATTTTAAAGCAGTAAAAAAATAAAATAAAAAAAAAGTCCAATACGTTATGTATACATATGAAATTGTTAAAATTGCAAATAAATGCAGCGAACAGGAAAAAGAACACTAGGGGGCATGCATGTACCCATGCCATTGTTGAGTGTTTTCCTATTACTGCACACCTCATTAATGCTTCACTCTTTGAATCTACGTTTTATCTAAATCGTTTTTTCATTGTCAACTGGAAATCATCACATTGGCATCAAAACCCGGCATGTCACAGCTAAACGTGAGCTTATTATCTTTGTAAACACAGATGTGGTTCAAGGATTTAAATTTTGTATCATGTAACTAACCCGTACAATCCAATAAGCATTGTGCATTGCTGGCACTCAGGGTCAAGAGCCACAGTAATCCGACTTAATACTCACACATCTCCACAATGCAAACAGGTGTGCCTACGTGTGATCCCTCTGATGGGACATCATGGGAACATTTTCTTTGTGATGCCATACACACCGTCCATGAGACCCCAGACAGGCACTGACGGATAAAACCCAGGTCCGTGCCAACCGTATCTTAGTCATCAGTAAAGCCCTCGGGCTATGAGATCAAGTGTCTGTTCACCCCTACCTGCAGTTAATGCCAGACAGACTGACAGCCACAGGTTAAAGCGATTAAGACTGAGGGTTCTGGGTGTGAGGCATATCTGTCTTCAGTTTAAGCTATATTAATTACACTGATAACACATCACCATGAATTATTTTCCTTGACAAAAGTTTACAGAAACTGACGTATTATGGTGGTTGGAATGATACAATATAGAATAAATAACTAAATCATAATATAAATCATTAAATATACTTGTTTACCATGAGAATTTGATACAATAAATCATTTTAAACATTTAAACAGCAATTAAAATCCTACTTAATCATTAATGTTATCCGCTTTCCAAAAGTGAAGACACAATCAATTAATTACATTCTTATTATTTCTTCTTTATTTAATATTGGCGCATTCCACCATCCATAAATTATACAGGTTTAGTATATTTTATCAGATTATTTTCAAATACTGAGAATTTTATGAAAAGTGTTGCACGCAATAATTTAATGACATCTCGAGTGAAAAAAAAATAAAGTTTTGATGAAACGGTTTTAATTCTATCTCGATACATAACTGTTAATAAATTGTGCTATATACAATACACGACATCTCAATACAGTATTTAACTGAAGGTAACGGTTATGGATGGAATGATAAGCAACGTTGCTGTACATTTTTATCTTAGAAAAAGCTTTGTTTGGCCATATATACAATACAGTACAGAACAGAAAAAATATTGTCTTTGAATATCCCAGTTTGTTAGGAAGCAGATGTGAAGGTGCAGTGTTGTCAAGGAAAAACAATCAACAACAGGATACCAACAGGACGTAAATTACTGTTAATACCCAAAGTTGACCATTTATGGTGTATGGTGGTTCAATATTAACAACCACATACTGTACAGTGGTATAAAGTGCTTTATTTCTCTTATACCCCAAGATTTTATATGTATAATAATGCAAAGCATTATAGTTCACGAGTTAGTTCCTGTTGTCACTCATGTTAAAGTGACCTTCCTGCCTGACTGGTCAATCTTTAAGTCATGTTACAGAGGAATTGCAGATTTAGAGTCGTGTTCAAAAGTTAGTGTCCCCTCTAACTTTAACTCTTTTTTGTGTAAAAGCATAATAAAAATCATCTGATCATAGTGGGTCTGAGCATTAGGTGTATATATAACCTCAGGTAAACAACAACATACAGTATAATTATCACCATGCCATTATTTATTTAATAAAAATGAATAAATATGTAAGATTGTTCTTTTTCCATTTTTGTATTGGCTTGGATTTGGAAATCTAACAAGCTAATTAGATTTTCCGTTATTGTGACATCATATAAGAAGTGTCCCTCCCACACTGAAACGGTGCGCTCAGAGGAGGAGTGAAATACGGAGAGTGAGGTGGGGGGGGGGGGGGGGGGGGAGACTTTCAGGGAGCTATAAGACCTTGATTAACTTGTTAAAGTAATGCTAAAATATGGGACATTTAATATAAACCGGGCAGCTTATACTACTGTCAGAGCTGTCAGAGCAGAGAAAAAAAATTTAATAAAAAAAAAAAAACCTTAATAAACCCCATCTGACTTAATCCATCTGATCAGAAAGAAGAATTCAAAAGTTCTGTGGGATAATTTCATTTAGCTGGTCGCACGTTATTTGTTTCCTACACTTTCTGTTGTCAAAAAATTAATGGTGAAATAAACTTCAGTACAGATGTTTATGAAGATCCAAAAGAAAACAGTAGCATATGGAGCACCCCATGGAGCTGGAAACAACATACAGTATAAAGCCCGTTTCTCACCACATTAATCACTGTGAAATATGAATACACCGAGCATAGCACACCAAGAGGCTAAAAAGTAAATGGCAATCTGGCGGACGCCATGACCTAGCATTATCTAGCACTGTCTTAAACAATACGCAGAACTCATAAAGCGGTGCTGGAGAAATACGCCGCCATACGGGAGCTGACATTGGGTTCGCATTATAAATCGTAAAGCCAGACTGCAAATGAGGAAACACTGAGCTCGCTTGTTTTACTTGGTGTCAAATTTCTAGTTGATACACATGTGCTCTTTCCACTGAGTTTCCAGGACTGCAGAAATTCAGCTTCGCTTCCCATCAGACCGCCGCTTCCTTAAAATAACCCTCAAGCATGAAAAAAAAGCCAGAGACATAAATAGTGTAAACAAAATGCATGTTTTAAAGCCCGACCATCCGTGAAGGGACTTGACGCTGGAAATACTTTCTAGCAGTTTGCAAAGTATTCCTTTGATGCCAAACTCCATTTGAGGTTGAATTAAATAAAAGCTGCTTTAACATTTAAAAGAAATGTAATAATTTTCTTCCACAGGAATCACAGTGACTTTACAGTGCACACTATCAAGATAGATAATCATTCTTTTAAATAAGAAGCAGCACTGTGTACAAGTGAAAAAGCTGAGGTTTTTTCAAATACGTCAGAATAATAAATAATATAAAATAAAATGGTAAAATTCAAGAAAGATTAGATTATTGAAATGCTTCAGGGTACATTTGTGACAATTGACCTTACAACAAGCTATATAATAACCTACTGTACAAGATAACAGTGTAAAAAATAGCAGATTGAAAGTGTTGACAATTGTACGAAATTTTATTGCTACTGACAAAAAAATGTCTGAGGCAATTTAATATTGTGTCATATAGACGTTTCAGTCAATACTTATATTTCATTCAATTGTGTTGCTACAAGTATACAGTAATTACTATAATAACATGTTCCACTAATGAGATTGTAGCATTGTTAGTTTTTTTTTTTTTTTTTTAAAGGAGGAAAAATATTCTTCATTGGGAAAAAAAAGTAAAGAAAAGCTTGATTTTTTTCCATTTAAAAATTTTCTAACACAATTGAATTAAAATAATCATATTTTTTTGTCAATTCATGGACAGTTAATGGACTTTCTGGCTACACATGAGTGACTTTCCGGTTTCTTTTCTCATGCGACTGAATATTGTTGCCTTGAATATCAAGACTCGCATCACGTAATGAAATATGTCCACAACAAACTGGACCTATTGTGCAAAATTTATGTAAAAAAAATCGCCTCCTTTTTCTGTCTCCATTTTCAACACGCCTTTCAAATTTCCTGTCTGGTATGATGTCATCTAAGGCAGAAAGGACAAAAGGAGAAACAATTTGCATAGCCCCTCCTCCTGACTACTATTTTCAGTGCCATCTCTTTTTCTGCACTCTGATTGTCTAGAAAAATGCATTTCCACAAAGGGATTACATTTACGATTTGTTAGGATTTCTTCATAACATTTCTGATTATCTGATTATTGCTTGCAAAACCTTTATTCTGATAACTAGCTAAATCAGATAAAGATCACCAAGCATAAGCCTACCTGATCTTGGTCTCTCTCTCTCTCTTTTTTCCTCACAGAGACCAACAGTGTGTACTGTAAGTGAGCCATGTGTACAGTGTGTGCTGATCATTACTGAAACTATGTTGTGGTCAAAGCCAGAGAGCGCTGATTACAAGGTGCAGATACTTTTAACCCGGCATGACACATAAGACTCGAGGCAATTTAGAAGTACCACCCACTGACTCTGCCCTACAAGTGAACTGTCACAACACTTAGAGAGACAAATGACGACAGAGCTTTGAGACTATGAGATAAGAGATTGAGAAGGAACGAGAAGAAATAAGGACAACACTTAGGGACTGTGAACTTGCTAACATCAAGGATTCTCTGGTACAGTACATGAATGACTCATGATTCTTCAATCTCTGTTATTATGCTCCAGTCATATTGCCGAAAGCAGCTGTGTGCACACATGGCACATCTGTTCTTTTATCAAAGGCCCCTCAACATCCCACACAATAATAAGTATCTTTGAATCACAACACGGAAACAGTAAGAGCGGATCGGCTCACATCAAGAGAAGGCTCGTAGTTTGTATTTTCCCAGCTTTGGAAAGGACCCTCTGGCTTTCCCCGCCTCGAACCCTTACAGCCCAGCTCCCAAGTTCCCTTAACTGACTCGAACCATCTCCATGCAACGTTTGAGCCTTGTAATTTAGTCCTGTGGTCAACTTAAAGTGATACAGGAGCGCACGATGGTTAAAGACGCTGTCCTCCCTGAAGAAAGGGCCACAGATGTCTAGAGGCCAGAGGGAACCATGATTAAAGGTTCTCCTAAAAAGAAGAGTGGAACCACAGCAGGCCATATGGTCAGACCCACCTCGCGACTCTGACGGGAGAATGTCGGCACTGCTGAAAAGAAAGGCGAAAACCACAGGCACGAGATCCTGCTTCTTCACAAAGGCCTAACTGCGGAGAGGGCAGTCGTGTCTCGAGTGGGTGGTATTTTACGCTCGACTCCTGTGAATATAACAGCGCAGAACAGATGTCTGGTGTACATAAGGGACCATGGTGAGCGCAAGTTGAAAGGAACACAACCCGAACAAAGGGCGAACCTTAAAGCGACCAAATGGCGGATGTGATTCCACATGGGAGCCTCGCGAGCTCGGTTAACCACCAGGAAACAGAATGAATGTAAAGAAGCATACTGCTTTTATGTCTTCTTTTATGTCATGGTTTGTTTGCTTTCTGGTCTGTCTACTGAGGAAGCAGGAAAGCAGCTGCTCTAACCTTCTTCATGAGGCGTGTGGAGTCCTCGCTGATCTGCATGAAGCGCATGATGACGTTGTTCAGGTAGATGTCACTCAGCGTGGCGTGGTCTTTACTCTCCCGCCTCACCTGGTTCAGCAACAGATACCAACAGTTCACTGGGGAAAGGAGGTTCTGGTCTTTCCTGCAAACAGGAAAAGAGGAATAAAGTGTCGGAACACTGAAAGACTACATATAATGGCAGTTATTGTTTTACTCAAAATTGAAATTATGGGCGATAAAATTATTCAGAAATAAGACTTGCACTTTTACTCTGTAAAAAAAAAAAAAAGTGGTTAACTGTAACAAAACAGGCGTTTTCCTCTCCATGTGTTACTTCGCATGTAATAAAATAAGTCTAGTCCTTAGTCACGTTGAATTTAAATCATCATCAACAGCAGCAGCTTTGTGAACTCCAGGCACACACTTTGTGAATATTCTCTGGTTTTCCCCTCAAAACCCGTGTTGTTTTTTAGGGGGGTGGGGTGGGGGTGGGGGGACGGAGGGGGGTGTTCAAATGTGGGGTGCTATAATTAAGCAATAAGTAAAAGTACTGAAATTTTTTTTTTATATGAAATATTTATCAAATCCCTAGTTAAAATGCTTTGAATTCAGATGAATTTACATTTTTGGATTCTGATGACACATGGGAAAACAGTGGGGGCAAAACCATTAACAGTTTTTATTTGATCTAGATTAATAGATCAAAATGATATTGCACTGTGGCACAGAGCTGCCAAAAAGAAACTCGATAGAAACCAAGGTAACACCAGCATCAAATCAAAAATGGTTGATTCCATTAAAGGACATAAATAAAGTCCTTTGAAAGGAAGTTTATTCTGTTAATGGAATGTTTGGGATTCCAGTGTGGAAAGCAGAGATGAGAGAAGACGAACATTTACACTGTTTTATAAAGCTGTTGAATCCGGTTTAGTTTAGAGAAAGATTCAGATGTGTGCGCAGCGTGTTCTGTATGTACTGACTACTTCCTCAACATAACCCTTACCACTCCGTAAGCCAAAGGCTGCACATGACCCTGTGTGTGTGCGCGTGTGTCTGTGTGTGTGTGTGTGTGCGCGCATGTCTCTGAGTGTGTGTGTCTCTGTGTGTGCACATCTCTGTGTGTGTGCGTGTGTCTCTGTGTGTGTGCGTGTGTCTCTGTGTGTGTGCGTGTGTCTCTGTGTGTGTGCGCGTGTGTCTCTGTTTAGCAGGGAACTCTATTTCACACACATGAAAATTACGTGACAAGAATATATTTTAAATGCCATTCGTACACACACACACAGACACACACAGACACAGACACACAGACACACAGACACGACATGCACACGTTAACCAAATTTATTTATTTTTAAATTTGTCAATTTATCAGGCTAACCCCAAAAAACCAAGACAGAGGTGACCGTGGCAAGGGAAGAAACTTTGACATGAACCAGACTTGACTTCTGCAAATCTTTCCAGACCTTCTGCTCATCTGGATGAGCAAATCCTGTTTGTCGCATGCTACTGAGCAAGCTCTCCCTGTTCACCGATACCAGATGTTTCTATGCAATTTACATGAATTTGATTATATGTAGAATTAAAAGCCCTGAAGCCCTTGGCTAGTCGTAACAACAGCCACAGCTCCGATTTGTGTTCATCTGAGATTCACTGAACATTTTATGTCTCAGTGGGAGCCTGGACCAAGGTATGGATATCTTCCAAGTATGTTAGGTAACCAGAAAGCATCTGGACAGATGTTCTCTAAAGTTATGATATAAGGAAAAAAAATGTTGGCTGATATTTTTGTTATGTTGTGGTTGTTTTTAATGCTATACCATTAAAAGTAGAATACACCAATCACAGAATACACCAATCGTCAGCTTTCCAGCACACCTCTGAGGTTAACTAACATGAATCAAAAGGCAGTAGGTTCGTTTCTGAAGGCAATAGACGTGCACATAAAACATGTATGCATTAAAGTGAATTAAAGTGACCTCACACTGATGATAATTCTCACAACGGGTTGAATGCTAGAATAACTTTGGTCCAAAGCCTAGTCCTGCAAAACAGGCAGTATCTGTCAACACAACACGTGGGTCAACACATCCCAGCCCTGAACCATATGACACGGACATTCACGTTGTGCACAGACAGGCCAGAGAGAGAGAGAGAGAGAGAGAGATAGCTGAGCTGACAGTTTCATAAGACACCACAGGATTTAAACCAGAAACAGGAAGTGAATCTCTCGAATGGAATGACAGAATGCATAAGGTGATAAGAAACTATCCTGAAAGTTAAGCGAGGCCGATCAGTCATGCCAGACTGAATGAAATGGGTAATCTAATTGAACTAAAAGCCTGGAGACGCACACTTTGCAGGAAAAGATTTCAGACTCTGAGAGTTATGGCAGCATGAGCAGGCTTGGTCAGATGGTAATTACCATAAAACCTTTCAAGAGACTCGGACAGTATCTCGAGTAGGCAGGTGCTGGAGACTTTTCTTTCATACTGAAAAACATATGGAAAGCATGCGACCAAGATGAATGGGGAAGGAAAATCCTGCTTAACTTGTGGTTTAAGCTGTATGGAACATAAATTTGGCGCACATAAGTCAAAGAAATGGAAACCTGCACCATCATAAACTGCGTATAGATCATAATATTTAGGCCTGAATTTAGTACTGGCAAGGACAAGGAGTCTGCTTATTCACTACGTCCAAGGAGAAACTGAACAGAGACAACATTTATGACCAAACTTTCAAAGGCGCATCCACGAGGGACAAAACCGCAACCCACAACATTCAGGCTATTGAAACCGTCCGCACGCCAGCCTATAAGGTTTTCACTACCATCCCCCAGGACAGCTCAAATAAACAGGTGGAATTGTTGTATAGAGATTTTCAGACTGATTACCTAAAAGAAATGTATTGTTCAAACTTTTTTCATTGGACTGTCTGTCTATGTAAGAGGTGGCAGCTTTTAAACCAGACTATGACTCTCTGCTCTTTTGTTCAAGTTGATTCAAGCCTTGTATATTGTAAACTTTTTATGAGTTTACAATAGTCTACTGAATGTTATACATGTTTGAGGCTTTGTTACTTTTGTAATATTGTCCTGCACCACCAAAATATCTCCATTTCCAAGCCACTCTTGAGAGATGTACTTGGTGATGCAGCGAGGCGAGTAATCCATAAACCGAACTCTGAATGAATAGAAATGACCAATCCTCAGTGTGCCCTCTCTGAGAAAGCAGTGGCTGCTTTGTTCCATAATGAGATGACCTTTTGACCTGGCCATGCAATTTTGCTGTGACCACCAATAGCTACCAGGAGTCTTATACCACACACACACTCAAAATGAGCACAACACACCAACACACCAAACCAACCCTGCAAGGGCCATGTCCTAGATCATGGGAATTCAAATACTAGTCCTGAGTTTGCCATGTTCTGCACATTTTTTTCTTTTTGCATACCCCATGTTAACCTAATCGAACCCGCCCAAACCTCTATTTAAAATCAGTTAGTGGCACATATTGTATCAGGCAAAAATGTAGACATGCTGTCTTTTCTGATTTTTATTTCTTTCTACACGTACATAATACTGTAATCTTCTCTGAACAGTTGATATTGAGATGTTTCTGCTACTTATGCTCTGTAAAGCCTTCAAAACAACTCTAATCTGAGGGGTTGTTAATTTGTGATGTTTGACGGTGGTCTAAATGAACTCTAAATGAACTTCCCCTTCGCAGCAGACCAAGTTTTGGTTTGCTTCGTATCTTCAAAAAAACTGTTGCTGTTATTTAATTACTTAATTCCACATGTGTTATTTTATATTTTTGAAATCTTCAGTGTTTTTCTAGAACGTAACAAAAAACATTGATGTAAAAGGTGTGTCCAAATTTTGATTGGCGCTGTAAATGATGAAGATCATGTGTCACTGGGCTAAGGGCAAGCGATTGGGTGTCTGCATCGTCAAACAAATGGCGTCTTCATGGTGAATATGGAATTCTTTGAACATGATAGTTACTGACGTAACAGAAATATCTAGTGAAAGCTATTAAGTCTGATTTATGAGACTTCAGTTCATTATCAGATTAGTTGCCTCGGGTGTTTTAGAGAGAAGAAAGCAAAGCATGGAAGGCAAAGGTACACAAAAACAGGGTTGGGAACTACTGTTCCAGGTCAGGAATTTCAGAACATGCTTTTGACACAACAACTGCAAGAACAGGTCAAGAGGACATGTTTGCAAATGCAAGGTAAACAGAAAGGGTAGGGGTATCCCAGCCAAACAAAATCCAAACTGGGATTCATTTATAAATCCAGATAAACTATTGGCCAGTCAATAATAGCTGAACCTACTGTATGCACTGTACAAATTTGTGCAAAATCTATTTAATATACAGTACAGTATATTATTATACCGTTAGTACACCCTAATTCCTTTATATGAAATTAAATTGTGTAGACTAAATTAAATAAATGGAAACAATGTTGTACTATAACAGGCTAAACAGTGGCTTAATATACAATTTCAAAATTAGTTCCTCAACAGCATCCTCATTTCTCCTTTCACCTGTTCCAAGCACTCAGAATTCAGCATCACCAGTATACTGTACTAATCACCGGCCTGAGCATATGTCATCATCTACACGTAGTTCTCACCGGTTCATACCTTAAGTTACTGTAGATGTTTTTTCTAATGCTTTAAAAGATTCATAGGGGGCGGCACGGTGTTGTAGTGGTTAGCACTGTCGCCTTGCATCGCCAGGGTCCGGGTTCGATCCCCGTCTCTGTGTGCATGGAGTTTGCATGTTCTCCCCGTGCTTGGTGGGTTTCCTCCGGGTACTCCAGTTTCCTCCCACAGTCCAAAGACATGTAGGTTAGGCTAACTGGCGTTCCCAAATTGTCCGTAGTGTGTGAATGAGTGAGCGTATGCGTGTGTGTGTGTGTCTGTGCCCTGCGATGGATTGGCACCCTGTCCAGGGTGTACCCTGCCATGTGCCCTAAGTCTCCTGGGATAGGCTCCAGGCCCCCCGTGACCCTGAATACAGGATTAAGCGGAATGAGTGAGTGAGACGAGTGAGATTCATAGGCCACTGGGTGGCTTAACAAACAAAAAACATTCCGCTGAAACTGGTCAGGTACAGGGACTGGACTAAAAATGAGAGCCAAACAAGTCCGTCAGGAAGCATGGAGAACTATTCCTCAAGACTGCATTAAATAAACAAGAAGGTCTGGCTTGTTGGAAGCAAAATATTAAATGAAATATAGCCATATTTCATGAAATATAGAATGAAATATAGCCATATTTCATTTCATATTTTGCTTCCAACAAGCCAGACTTTCTTGACGTCTGGATATTACTATACTATGAATAGTTGGCCTAGTGGCTAAACAGACTGTGTCGGTGGCATGGAGGCTTAGTGGTTAGCACTGTTGCCTTGCACCTCCAGGGTCCAGGTTCGATTCCCGTTTCGTGTCTGTATGTAACTCCAAACATCTGTATGTTCTCCACGTGCTTGGTGGATTTCCTCTGGGTACTCCGGTTTGCTCCCACAGTCCAAAGACATGCAGATTAGGATAACTGGCTTTCCCAAATTGCTCGTAGTATGTGTGTGTGTGCCCTGGATTAGTACCCTGCCCAGAGTGTACCCCACCTTGTGCCACGAGGCTTTTTCCACAGCTAGTCTACAGGATTTAAAAATTTTAGGAACTGCTAGAAATGCCAAATGTACACAACAAAAAAGAGCCGATGAGGTGATTTCGCCAACCTAGTCTTGGTCCTCAGTTGGTCCAAAAGCCTTTGTACACTTTTCTGCCCATAACCATCGAAGTATTTAAAAGGTACAGTACTTTTAAACTGATTTCCAATGAGCTTCTAGTAAAGAGAGAGGCACTCACTGGATTTAATAAAAGAATGTGTAAAACTGTCAGTCAAATGGCCTCCTGCTGTGAAAGCTGACATAACAGTTGGTAATTAAAAACGAAGTAAAACTCAGATGAGTGCAACTTTCATTAGCAAGATGTTTCTCCTACTTTACCCAGCAAACTTCGAAAGCTCCATTTTTGCTGACTCTACAAATCAGTCAGAGCTCGGCAGAAAAATGAAGATATCAGTAAATTACTTTCACTTTCTACCTACAGGAAATGAAACCCGTTCAACAGGCAGGCAGGCAGGCAGAGCCAATAGACGCACTAATGGCCGCTAATTGGTCCTCAGAGACCAAGTATGGAGTGCTTAGTGAAGGAATTAGCAAACTAGAGTGCCAGCTTGTTCAAGAGAACTCATACAGATAAACTGCCTGTGTGAAGTGCTTTTACTGTACCACAGAATGGTCCATAATGATGATACAGCCAATAACATGTGCAATCCGACTAGCACCAAAGCAACATGTCCAACACAGAATCCTCATAATGGACAGAACTGGCGAGCCACATGTTCTGTATCTTTGTAAAGTCTCAAGGAGGAGGAGGAGGACTTTGGATGTAATCAGATCGTTGCCATCCTCATCCCAGTACGCCTCCTTGAACAAACAGAGCCGGATGTGTTAGTTCAGCAAACAGCTGCGCTCTCCCTCTGTGGATGGGGCCACCACATGGCTATAGAAGAACACTAACCGTCGAAAACCAAAACCTCTGCTGATCCAGCTGCCTTTTTTTCCCTCCCTGTTTGTGCATGTATATGTATGTGTTTTGAGGATCATCACAAACATGAGGAAGTGTGTTCACATGAGACGACGTACGCTTTCCTAAAACAGCACAAAGCTGTCAGTGGGATACTAGATGACTATGTCGGTGGACCTCTTATATCCTCAAATGGATTTCCTCACGTCTAACCTCGTGAGTCATTCAGATGGGCTGCAACAGACAACAGAGATGACCTTTAAATAAAAAGCCCAGCTGGAATAGACAACTACACTTTAACTTGGTACCAGGCAATACGGTTATCACAAGAGATTAAGATTTGTCTCATAATTTTTCAATAGGCCTGGATCTTGTAAGTAAGACACTCTCCAGATGTTAATCCTTATTGCAGTATTAAGCATCTAAGCACTTTTTAAGACCTAATTACGTTTTAAAGAGGACCCCTGCAGTCTCATAGGTTTCCTTTGGTTGCAATCACATTATCGACGAGATCCATAATAGCTGGACAAATAAACAGCGTGGGTGGCTGAGACATGCAGGTCTAACATCTGGGCTTTTAGACTTGCCTTGTTGACGAGTGGTTTCAACAACAAGAAATGGAAAATACCCTTACTGACTTTGTTGCAAAACAAAAAACGAAACAAAAAAAAATTATATTAAAACTTAAGTGGCAGAGATGCATGCCGGCAACAAAGCATACGTCAATGACGATTCATTTAAAAAAAATAAGTGCTTATCTTGAAGCCATGTGGGTTAACGTGGAAGTTTCAGACATTAAACTGTGCATTTGGGTTTCCTGATATGTCAGAAAAGTTATCATTATCATAAACACATGATCTTGCGTATCTGTGCTATGTCTTTGCCTATATGACCCTTTAAAAATTTTTTTGCTTAGTCATGTTTGTATATTGTATATTAGTAATAATGAACTGCAATGTCAAGTTGTCATATACAGTAACACCTCTCCTGAAATGATCTATAACAAGAGCTGATTCCAGCCTCCTACACACTGTATGACTGCAGATCAATCCCTGCTTATCCATCATCACCCAAATGAGAATGGGTTCCCTGTTGAGTCCGGTTTCTCTCAAAGTTTCTTCCTGTTACCATTTCGGGGAGGTTTTCCTTGCCACTGTCGCCATCTCATCAGGGACGATCTTATCTTGATCTTATTCATACACGTTCACATTTCATACAAACTTCCATATTTCTTTTGATCGTGTAAAGCTGCTTTACGAATGACGATTGTTAAAAGCGCTATACAAATCAAATTGAATTGATTTATGAATTATGAAGACAAAAGCAAGACACAAAGGAGTCTGGGGGGGATTTAATAACAGTGGACACTGAAAGAGTCCAAACATTTGGATCTACATTTACCTTGTTAGCACCTAATAATACGTAATTATAAAGTCTGGATTAATAGACTAGTGTGGTTGGCTCACTATAAATCATTACATTTAAATGTTTTAAGTTCAGCAATAATTCAAAAACAAATGACAACACATTCAATCATTTACTTGCCTAATGAGCTGGGTAATATTGTACATTTATATTTGATTTTGGTTTGTTCTGACATCACAGGAACCACAGAATGTGGTTAAAATTTGTGTTGTTTGCGCTGCTCTTCAGCACAAACACACCATTTGACTTGTGTTAAGCATGCGCTAATCCACAGCAATACTATCTCTTGATTCATAGCAGCACTTTCCAGACTTGTTACAATACAAAACTATACAAAGCAACGCCATGACACTGACCCAAAAAAAAAAAAAAAAAAAAAAAAACCCCACACAGCTCAGTCCCAATGTTTTCTTTAGCATACATATACTTATGGCCTGAGGCAAAACAACGAGTACTTCCCATTTCTAGGAGTTTTACAGATATTCAAATGGCATGCATGAGTATTTAGACTGCCTCTACTCTGACAAGCCAGTATATCACAGAGTGAAAGCGGAGACTCGTGGCCGTTACAGTCAGACTCACAGCTGCCGGACTCATTCGGGTCGGCAGCGAGCCGTCTGCTCTATTTACAAAGGCCTAAGGCAAACAGCCGTTAGAGATTTCCTATCCAACCAGTTTAAACCTCATGCAAACGTGGGGCCTGTCTCGTTGACAATAGTGAACTCTGACAGGACGAGAAAGACCACAGGCTTGTTTTAAAAGCATTTCATCATTCCTGCAGCTTTACTGTACTGCCATGTCGCTCGGCGTCATCACTCATGGAAAACTTTCAAGAGAAATAGGACTCCTGGTGCGTCTGATAGTGCTGAACATTTTGCATGTACTGTACTGTAGCAGCACAATATTTCATTTTCACTGTAAGGAAAGTGTTTACAGATGGTTCCAAAGCTAGATTTATAGTGCATTGATTTTCACTTAGAAGAAGTAGTCAAGCTGAATTTTTAATGACTCCTGCACAGTAATGCAGCAAGAAAATAAAAGACTATAATTATTTCATTAAATATCAGTATGCAGTAGTTGTGCTCATGTGAATAACTGACACACAATACAGAGAAGGTACTTTTACCACCTTTAAATCTGTCTTGACGAAATATTAACAACGTATTAGTTACCAAGACTCCATCTATTGGATGCAGATGTTCAGAAAGTAAGAGATAAAAAGGTGCATTTTAAGGCCTGTGTGTTGAAAAAACATAATGTGGCATCATAATGCAATTTTTGGAGGTGTCATTTAATCAACAGGAGGAAGAATATTTCAACTTTAGTGTTATTTGTTCGTATATACAAAAGCCACTAGGTCTCATGAATAAAACTGAAATCAGTCAGTTAACTACCCATCTGTTTTCTTGTTCATGTTGTGCGTCAAGAACTTACTTGTATTGTTGGTGGTCCTTGGTGCTTCTGGTCTTGGCCATGAAGCGCTCAGCCAGCTTCTCCAGGTTGCGGGAATACTCCATCTCGATCTCGGCCTTCTTGCGGAAGAAGTCCTGGAGGTCCTGCAGGAGCTGGACCCTCATCTCTGTCTGTTGCTCCAGACATTTCTGCTGCTCCACCAGTTGAGCTCGAATCTCTGCACGCGAACAAGGAGAAATGTTCAGAGCCAGACAAGTAAAAGCCCCAGAGGGCTTGTCTAAAAACTTAATTCACTTGGCTATAAAGTTGGAGCAGCTAACAAATTATTAATGCATGCCAAGTAAATTTGATAGTTAAGTGCATTGATGCTGATGAACATGAATGAATAAGTTTATAGAGCACATTGTGCTTGGGCTCTTTCGAAAAGGGAGAAACTGTTGACCACTTTCAGGTGCTGTTTTTTTCTTAAAATGAAAGAAATAAAAAATCAGGCTCTTGTTTGCATTTTCTTTCACGTTTGAAAATAAGGAGCAAGTGAAAACTCAATAATAAAGGAAAGTCAATAGTAAAGTATGAGTTTTGTTTTCTGATTGTTAAACCTATTTATCCGGGGGGAAAAAAAAAGAAAAAAAACCTCAGGAAGCCAACATCCAGCCAGCAGCATGAAATCAAGCTCAACAGGTCTACATGTGTCGCTGTAGAAGTTGCTCTGTTCTCTACTACTAACCACCACCGGAGCAACACTAAAAATATTACACAATAATTTCACAGTTCAGCTAAGATTGCGGTCTCAGATAAAATCACTTGCGTGCATTTTTTGTCTTTAAGAATATCCAAGAGTCACACGTAGCTGGCAATGCGATCGGACGTCACTGCACTCAACGGAAGCTTTTTTTAACCAAACCATGTCCCACTTCCTCAGTTAACATCTCACCTGCCATTAAGAATATAAAGAACGGGGCTCATTAACGATGCGTCTCCCAGAAGCCCCGCTGCTCTGCACTCCACTAAACACAGTAAGTGCAGTTGCTCTCGGATTTCCCCTGAGAGGCCTGCCATGTTTAATGGACTTCACATAACCTGCCATATCAGACCCTGACGTTTCCAGTACAGCAAGAAACAAATTAATGAGGTGATCTTAAAGTATGTGTGCATAAATTAAAGCCATTTAAATCTAACTATTTCATGTAAATGAATACGAATTAAAAAAAAAAGTTTACTGTTACAGATAAGAATGACTTAAGCAAAGAACTGAAGAAATTAGATTTTTCATAAATCATGATAGTGACGGTTGTAAATATGTCAAAGTACATCACCAGTACAGGAACAGTTGAACTTCTGAAATATGATGAAATATGTGTCCGTGAATCAAACTTGTTTGTCCAGTGCATTTCATGCATGATCAATCAGATTGAGATCTGGGGAATTTGGAAGCCGGATCAACTACCTTGCCTAATCTGCTAAGCCAGATAAGCAGCAGACTGTGATGCACTGGGTGTTCTGGTGCAATTCTATTGTGACCAGCATTTACCAGCAATCTGTGCTACTTTGGCTTTTCTGTGGGATCAGACCAGATGGGCCCGACAGACATGGATGAGTCTTGAGTGGCCCAGATCCTGTCATGAGTTTAGTGGTACATCAGTTTAATTGATAAATCAATGTTATTTAATGTACATGGCAGTCGTTGTTGGTGATCAGTGTATATACACCTACTGGATTCGAACTGCCGGTAAACAATAAAGAAGAAGGAAAAAGAAGATGATGTCATCAGGCACATGGTATAATATTTTTTATCATCATGTTGCCAAACTGAACACTAGTCCCACTGAGAAGCAGGGACCTGGAATGGAAAAGTATCCAAATCCTTGACTCACTCAAGAAAATCACAGAAATTAAGATAAGCCTAATATCACTACATTCGATATTAAACCTGAACCGTAAATATAAGTAGCGCACTAATGAAAAAAACCTAGCAAGCTATACTGAATAGAAAAAAAAAAACAGTGATGAATTTTTTAAAATACTTTTAAAACAGACAAATCTGGCACTTCAAAGCCCTGGTTTAAAATTTACTCTGCCTGTCTTGTCCTTCATCACCTCTTGGTATCAAATAGCCCTTAGAGACAAAGAAAATTCCTCAACCCATGAGGTCACCTGTATAGTAAACATCTGTGCGGCGTCATAGTGCCTGTGTGTGTGCCTGTGTGTGTGTGTGTACATGATCAAAGCCCCTGTGATCTACTTCAAACACAGACAGTTGAGGACACCTGTGCACCCATGTAACCCTACACAAACAAAAAAGTGTAAGTAAGAGTGAACTGTAGTACAGAAAAATAATGCTGGAGTCAAGAAAATAGGAGCAAGAAGGAGAAAAAATATGGGTCATGATCGGGTGGTGGGAGACCTGGCGTTAGGAATACTTAGATACTTAGGAATATTTCTTGGAAAAAAAGTGACTTGTAGCTGAAATTCATTGTTAAATAAGAGCATGAAAGTAATAAACATAGCTAAAATCCATGAAGTTAATTATTCACCATTATTTTTTTTTAAACATCAGACAACACTCAATGAACTGAATGATTCATCGTGAGGAAAAAAGACTTTAATATTATAAGAATTATTCTTATTATCTCTAGCTGGCTAGCTCTATAATAATATAAAAGAATATTTCACAACACAGTTTTTCTTTTTTTTTTGTTTGTGTGTTAGATGAGTTTTTTGCTATAAAAGTCCTTGTCCATCCATGTCGTCAAACATGTCACAGTAGACAGTCGAGGTACCGTAAATACTGATTAAACAGCACGATATAGAATCGTACGGTTTGATCGGGCAAAACAATATGAATGAGAAGCCATTCAAAGAATAACTTTAGCAAATTTTTAAGCTCTGTTAACGCTAGTCAGAGGTGGGTAATCACTAGTGGGAGGTGGGTAATCTATAGTGGGAGGTGGGTAAACGCTAGTCAGAGGTGGCTAAACGCCATTTCGGAGATTTAGGAGGTGTGTAAACGCCGTTTACGTGCGTTTAGCCTCCACTACAGTGCTGCAGAAGTGTAACGATGTGTCTGCCCCGTGGACATCATTGTAGCACCTGATTCTTAAACAAAAAGTCTCTTTGTTGCTGCGAGTAGTATCTGATGTATCCCCTTTGAGGGCCTCACTAAACAAAGGGAAACTAGCCACCACCTCTTTCATCATGGGAAATAGGTTGTGAGTGGCCACTCGACTATTCCTCTGATGGCAGATGTGGCGGATAATAAAAAAGGTTTTCTGTTACAAAACGTAAAAGCTGCACTTTAATTGCACCAGAGGGTGCAGAAAAATGTTACAGAATTTCTTTTCGATTCAAATTTGATTCTGTTTGTATAGACGTTGTCATAAGTAGCTTTACAGACTTCCAGACCCCTAATGAGCCAGAGGTGACAGAAGATAGTGGGATTTAATATCCGTATACTATTTATCCAATATCTGGAAGTTGAGTCATGTCAAACGGACGACTTCTTAGTTCAGTAGAAACGTTTCACTACTCATCCAAGGAGCTTCTTCAGTCTAAGCTAAGTTGGAAAGTTCATCGTATTAAAGTATTTAACTCCTTATCCTTCTGTATTTAATTCCAAGCTTATCCATTACTCCTTACTGAATACGATAAGACCAAACATTACTACAGGTTAAAATGTTGTTTAATAGGCTGTTGGTAGCTTTATGATTACAACAGCAGTTCTCTTTGTACAAATCCAAAACATGCACTTGAGATTATTCACTAAAGCAAGGATACATACTGGGCACAAACTTGGTTTGGTCTAAAAGTTTCATTTCCCAAAAACAAGAGCCAACCTTATAATTAACTTAAGCTCCTGTTACCCAGTAAAGATCTCATTGAAGTGCTTCTTCTCAATTAACTCATTAAATGTGGCTGGCTGGGACTAGAAACACACTTTCCACAGACTCTAGAATCTCAGACACCCATATGGCTGGGCGTCAATACTTATTTGGGCCATAAAATACAAGAATCCCGAATGATAAAGGGGCTGATGATCAGTGGCACCAGAAATAGCTACAGCAGCCACAAGAGCATGCATATTATAGAGGGCTGTCCAGCACCAGATCACCATCTGTTTTAAACCACTGTAGGGAATCACAGCCTATGCTTTCCCAAACAAAAAGATCAACACAACAGTCTAATTAACAATGTCAGACTTGGGATCTGTTTAAAAATCTGCTCAAAAGCTTTGGAGTACTAGGTCACTGTGCTGTGGATGGAAAGATACACTTCATGTATACAGTATAAATATACTGCATACTTACTGAAGCATCAGTAATGCATGAATAAATAAATATATACATTACCATTCAGATAAGACCCGGAAAAGTGGCATTAATTTCTATGTATAAGCATGCATTGTATGTATAGATGCATAATGTATAATTAGTTATTACCCCACTAACTGCTATAGTCTCTTATCAACTCCTATCAATAAAGACCATGTACTTCCTTTTCATGTATGGGGCTTGGAAAATGCATCAGACACCTGCTAAATTCTGTCCAATATTTAAAAAGCAGTCCCCCCCCCCCCTAGCCCCCCTAGGCTTTCTAGAAAGATCATGTTAGGTTTGCAGATTATGAATAACTGCAGAAATAAACTCGGCCATTGTTTTTTACTTTTTTATGTAACCATGTAATAAAACTGCAAATAAAAAAAAAGTTGGCATGTCTGTACATTATTTATAAAAAAAATAATTGGGGAGGACAAAAAATGAGTAATAGAACAAATGAAGATGGTTTCAGGAATTTTCGTACGTCCGTTTGTCTGATTGTTTGTGCACGCATCATGTAAAAACTACTGAACGAATATTAATGGGGTTCATTTGGGGTGCATTTGGCCAAGCTTGAGGTAAGATATACTGTAGGCTTTGTTTCATCACAATCGGCCCATGGGGAGAGAAGATATGCTACTTTGAAATTTTAATACAAAATGCCCTTATATCATAAAAAAAAAAAAAGTCCTTGGAAAAATCATTAGTTCATCTCAAAATTTAACCGAACGTGCTTATGAGTGTGCTATTGGAATCTACTTAATTAATACGATTACACACTTTCATTTAGCAAGCACATGGTAACACGTATATGAATAGTTTTTTTTAACAGATGACAACTGTTAAAACACGCTTACAGTACGCTTACAAGGGTGCAATTAAATTACATGTGAACAAAGTCGCGGGTACATCTAGTAAAGTTTTATAAATTTATGAATTAAATCAATAAATTGTAGCCTAGTTGTATTCCAGTTTCCTCCTATAATCCAAAACATACAGTGTTGGCTGATCGGCGTGTCCAAATTGCTTTTAGTGTGTGATTGGCAGCATGCGGTTGTGCCGTGCAAAGGGCTAGCATTCCATCCCGGGTGTACCCTACCTTGTGCCCTTAGATCCTCAATGCACTGTATATGTATGTACAGTAAATAATGGAGGAATATAAAATTAACTGGAAAATTTTATAGATGGAGGAATGTAAAATTTAAATGCAAAGTTCTCTTTTTTGGGGGGAAAAACATTTATAATTGTTCTAAATTTACTTCTAATTGAGGCAAAAACAAGTAAAAACATATTTCACATACACTATTTCACTTTTTTTTAATTTTTTTTTTTTACACTTTTAGTTTTAAAAACTACATATATGCAATAACAGTCAAAAAAAAAATCCTACCTTGTGAATGGTTTTAACAAGACCCCTGTGAAACCATATGCTAAACAACTTTTGCTTTTACTTTTCATTAATTTTCCCTTCTGACTAAAGTTAGTATGTGTGCATGTGTGCCCGTGTGCGCGCAAGAGAGAAAGAGAATCACAACTAACTCTTCACATTTGAGGGAATTCCCATTAAGATTATGGCATGTGTTACGGAAGTAACAGGACACGCTTATAATTATGTTTCAGTCAGTGTAACATTAAATCCGAACCGCCGCAAGTCACATGGGAGTCAACTACAGGTCACATGGGAGTCAACTACATTCCTTTTAAAACTCAGTATACAGTATACTATATAAAATGCTTTGAATAAGTGCAGCTTTCTATGAATAATTTGGCTTCATAATTCTTATTTCACTTTCCAAATCCCAAGGAGCCCTTTATGAGGTTCATAGCTCATACATGGAAACTGCTATTATCTACTTATTTTCCAGAGAGGACAACAGATGAATACCAAACCACAGTCCTCTCAGCACACTGGCTCTATAAATAAATAAACACTAGTCCAAGATGTTCCACACCAAAACGCCTCAATGTTTACAGACTTGGAGATTAAAAACTGCTCCAAGTATACTCCAGTTCTTCATTCTTCACTGATTATCATTAATGTTTGAGTCAGATTTGTTAAAACTGGGTAAATGACATTTTCATTTAGTACAATAACTTAGATCGTGAGAGCAATTTTTAAAAAAACATATAGCTAGTCAGTTAATCTTAGTCAAAGCTGTAAATATTATATTTAGGGGGAATTTTTTTTGAGAAGATTACAAATGAATTCAAGACTCTAATACTGACATAGTACTTGTAGTAAAAGCAGGCTAGTTTATTAGCCGCTATCTACTGACTGGTTAGCGATTGCTGTAAAAAGTATATTTTAAACGCTTTAGATTCAGTTAAACTAAATCGATGAGAAGTTTATGATGGAATTCAAGACAATAATACTGAAATTTAACATTTTTCTAGGCTGTCTAGCTGTGATATAAATGAACTAGTCTACAAGCAGTACTGTAGCTCTTCTGCTAATTTAGCTAATGTTGATGATTGCTGGTAATATACAGTATATGTTCATGACTTTAAGCTTTTCAGTTAAAACAGGTTAGGATTTTGATGCAAATCAATCCTCGGATACTGACACATCACTCGTGTTTACATGTGAAACAACCTCGCTTTTATTAGCAGTTATCTTGCTAATAAGCTTTGGATTGAGTTAAAATACACTGCTAAGAACATGATGCTGGATTTCATTTTTAGCTTCAGTGTTTTCCAAAAAGAAGAAAAAACTTATTAAACTTAATATGCTACATGTTTTTTAATGGTTTAAAATTACGAAACGTATTTTTGCTTTAATCTAGACTTCCTTTCTAAGCACAAGAGGTCAGATAAAAAGCCTTGTTTGTTTGAGTGCTAGCCTACTTCGCTAACAGCAGGATGGTAGGGACTGGATTGCTATTAGCCTATTACCATTTCCCGAGATATTTGCGGTCATTCACACACACAAATGGGCGCACACACACAGAGAATGGAAACGTATCTTTCAGACTTCTGCTTATGTAGGCCTCAAATCTAATTGGGTTTGTGGGTTAATAACCACTAGAGCACTTCCCTTTGTTTTTAGTCTGGTGCTGGATTAGCAAGCAAAAAAAACATAAAAGAATTATAGTGCATTTTGCATTTAAGCATGGATTATTTGTGTCACTTTTACCTCATCTGAGCTTAACAGACATACTGGTCAAGTGTTAACTGATGACCATAAAGCAGACATAACAAATAAAGCAGATGTATGAGGGATCAATCACTGTGTGTAATGATGGCAACCCATCAAATCCAAGCTAAATAAAGGAGCACAGCCTTACAGAAGGAGCACAAGATATAGGGGAAACAAGCAGACTGTGAACGAAAAGGTGTTTGCCCAGCTGCTGCGTGATATCCTGCATGTCTGTTTATGCTGGATTGGGATGTGGACTCCACATTTAAGTGAAATGTGAAGAAAGCAGAATGCATGGAGCAAAAAATATTGAATGGAGGCTAAAATTATCGCCAGATTAAACATATGGTACTGTATACAGTAGCGCTGCGTGTCTGCTTTCATCAAGAGACTGTAGACCTCTAGGTCTAAACAGCGAAAAAATGAACTCTCTTGGTTCGGAATTACTTTTCCATCTGCTGCGTTGCTAAATCGGGACGAGGAAGTACCTAAGGAAGACTAGAGTGACGACAGGAGGTGAGGGAGTGGGTGAGCGATGGCGTCCTGTGCATGTGAGAAATATGCTGCAGTTGTTGTCCTCGATCTCCATCCTGTTGACTTGGAATTGTATAAAAATTTCATCATCAAACCAGAAGAATGAATTTTTTAAATTCTAAACAGACATTATATTCCTATACTTGCACGCATTTACAGTATGTTCAAAGATTTATCCTTCTATTTTTCACTTGCCTTTCTGAATAGATACCTAAAAATATTCACTTACAAAAAATACTTTGTTTCAAACTTAAATCTTGTTAAAAGTATTTAAATTGCACTGCACATTCCTAAAGAGAATAGTTAATAGCTATCTTTAAGGCATTAAGCCACCCCACTACAATTCTGCAGCACAGAGAATGTTTTTCTTACTATCCTGAGCCAGGTTTGTAGGCATTCCTTAGCAATCCGTGTCCAGGAGGAAATACCGCTGGAACCGGCGCTCAACATGCTCACAGCTGCACGATGAATAGGAGCCCGTTGTATCTAGACTTTACCTGAACTCACAGTGTTAGCCCGACTCCTAACTCAAACCTACTCTAACATTTGTAGCTGAAATCGAGTTGTAGGTTGAGGATCGAGAATTAGATACGGTTTGCTAATAATGAAATAAAAAACAAGGCAAACACAACGCTAAACCAAACACTTAACAAACTTTAGTAGCAGGTAGTTGAATTGCCTTGCAGTTTTCAATTCAATTGTTTGTTTTTTTTATTTTGCTGTGTTTTAACCTGAAACTGAAATGGCCTTCATGGTGATTTTTTTTAGCATTAAATTTACACAATATGTCTAACATCTAAAGGTGACACAAAGGTTAATTAACCTTACCAGAAATTTTTATGTTTTTATAAGAATACATTCCCTGTATATTCCCATAGTATTCTGTATATTATATATACTGTATATTATATATACTGTATATTCCTCTCTATAATATACAGTATATACTGTATATTACAGAGAGGAAGAAAATAGATTCAGAAGTTAGAGAACAAATCACTTAACTAAAGGAGGAAATTATCCCTTCTGATATGTTAAGGGTTTTCACATCAGAGCCCTGGCATTGTTTCAGAGAACACGTGACACTTGTTTCAGAGAACCCAAAGTCTGGTTAATTTGGATCAGTGAGAAAGCCGTTACTGTTGGAAAGGATGGTCTTGAGAAAGATGCATCATACTCAAGCACGGATCGAATCAGATATTGCAGCCATTAAACGAAACGTAAGTAGATCGCTGTTTAAACGTGAGGTCATTAATTTGTGTGCGTGTGTAGCTTGGCCAGTTTCCTTCTCAGACTTGTACAGCTGATGATCTATGAAGGCATGTGAGAACGTTATTCGGGACATTTTTCCAGAAATATTCATAATATTAGGCATCGTGTGAAGGTTAATGTCCTTGTTTTCTTCTTCTAATGTTTAATGGTAGCTCACAAATCAAGTACTGCCACCTGCTGTACTGGAGCAAGTGCGCCCGAGAACGGTGTGCAAAAAACAATGTGAACGATGTCCAGTGGGGAAGTGGTGAGAGGAGAGCAACCATTAGTGGGTGATGTGAAAACGCCCGTTCAATGTTCTTGTATTCAGAGCAAACAGATGTTCCTCGATGGCGGCAATTTAAAGACCGATTTATACCTTTAAATACATTTTTGCTTAGAAATCCAGACTTTTGGACCACCCTGTATCACGCATTTAATGGATTCAGGATAAGATCATACTACAGTTTTGGTAGGTACTTTGAGACAGCTAAAAACAGGTAATCATTACTCTATGCACTTTGTTTAAGCAGAACTGAAGGCTTATGTGCCACACAACAAAAAGGACAGAAAAAAACCCCACACAGAACTTTTTTTGTGTGCTGTTTGCCCATTGTACACTTAACTTTTGTTTGGGGAATGATGTCAGTGTAGAGAATGCTAACACAGGGCTACATATCACATTTCCACCCCCAGGAACATGTCTCAGCTGTGGCCAAATGGAGGACTGGACTTGCTAAAACAAGTCACAGCAAAAAGAGACCTTTTCCCACGTCTTCCCCGCCCTGTGGGACATTCAGCTCATGTTATGTAGTAAACTATACTGAAGCTGAGGGCTCATGGATCTCCTGTAATTATTATTTTTTTTTTCAGTCATCCAGAATACACCCTAAACAAATGTGCGTCCATTCTTAAATTCACACACCCGTCCATACTTCAGGATCAAAAGGATTTTTTGATTTTGCAGGATAAAAGAAGCTCTTAAAAACAACACCGCTTCAGTGAGCGTTACGATAACACTGAGCTGCTCCAAAGCTCCAGAAAGCAGGTCTAAAGTGAGGAATAGTTTCAGAAATCCCCAGCGTTCATCGCCAGAGGGATTTGAGCGAGACCTAGTCGGTCTAACAGCCCACACACACGCCCACGGCCTTCAAACACACACCTGCATAGTTTCATTATTTGATATGCGCTTTCACATACATACAGACACTCATACATGCTATGTCCAATACAGTTACACCTGTGCAGTACTGAGACAGTGAGCACACCTGCACACACATTCAGCATAATACTAGATACATCATTCACCAGACTAAATCTCTGCAGCTTGTCAACACCTGGTCATCTTTTCCCACGAGTACCGAAAGGATTATTCATGTTTAAAACCATATGTATATGGGAATCTCATGACTAGTCACAATTATAATGCTTGGCCCAAATACAGTGCCATGAAAAAGTATTTGCCCCTTTCTGATTTTTTTGGCATATTTGTCACACATTGTAAGAACTGAGATCATCAAGCAAACATTAATATTACACAAACATAACCAGAGTAAATACAAAATGCAGCTTTTCAATTGTGATTTCATTTATTAAGGGGAAAAAGCAGCTCAAATTGTGATTTCTTTTTTTTTTTTGTCGGAATTTCAGTTAAATTTCGCTTGCCACGCCCAGGCCTGATTACTGCCAGACCTGTTGAATAAAAAAAATTTACCTAAATAGAACCGCAATAATAAATAAACAGCAACATGATCTAAAGAAATTTAAGAACAGTTGAGAAACAAAGTAACTGACATGGCAATTTGAGCGCCATTTATCCACAAAGGGATAAAACTTGAAAAAAGTTGTGACCCTTCCTAGAAGTGGCAGGACTGCTTTAATACTGAATGACTTGCAAGTGATCGAAATTACATTGCTACACCCCTTACCACTAGTTTTTACTTTAACAATATTTACCTGCTCCGAAACAGTAGGCGGCAGTATTCGGAGAATGGTTTGTAATTCTTCAGTAAAAACAAAGAGAAGAAGACTACAAGGACCTCAACCTATGCCTAATATTATTAATATTTCACAAAAAATATAAAAATTAAGAGGGTCCCACTCACATGTCTTCCTACTTTATCTCTAGTTCAGTGTACAAGCAAGATGGTAGGGACTGTATTGCTAGGTGGCAAATCTACATGTGTTGGCAGGTGCTGCATACACATGTAGATTTCAGAGAAGACAGATGGTATTCATGTGGTGCACTTCTGCCTTTAAGGTACAGTTGGCTTTCATATTTGACTTGTCCTCCTGATGTCCAGATCTTCATGGACATGCTCTGATATCACCGTCCCTGAAGCATCACTGACAAGCTCAAGACAAACCATCTGTGGTTACATTTAGACTTCACTGAAAGACACAAACCTGTGCAAACCTACCAGTAACACCGTGGAGACGATAAGAAAGACCCAAGCCTGGAGCTTAGGAAGGGTGTGACTGAATCACAAGCCTAATCATATGTTAGATACATCATTCAATGTTTTCAACGTACACGACATAGACCTGTACAGGCAGCACACAGGAAGCATGCAGGAAAGTTTTTTCATTTTGCACAAATTCTGCGTAAATCTGACTCATCATGTATTAATATCAACAATACAACAGATTCTCCATCTGTTGAACAAAATCAAACACTGAATGACTGTAAAATATGTACACTTCTAGGATTATCAGTTCAGTCAAAGGCTACGAAGATGCTGGCGATCTAATCAACGTGATAGTGAGGAGGCCAGCTGGGTGGTCCTTTTCTGCTGAATAAAACAGAGTAGTCATTATTAAAGTCTGATCTTCAGAACACTATTTTGTTTTGATTAAAGGAGATTTCTTAGGAAAGGATTGTAAAGAGTTTGGCTCAGCAGTCCACTATCGCTCGGCTAGTGTATAAATGTCCAGACTACAGTGACTAGTTCTGAGTCAAAAATAGAACTTTCCAGCTTAAGAGAAAAAAAAACTAAACACTGTCTTTTTAAACTCAAGAGCCTCATCCAAACAAAGGAATAAAAGGTCGCCAGTGTGTCGTGGTTTAGAGATGTTTTGGTACAGTGAAACCAGGCGGTTTAACATCAGTAGCCAGGTTTGAATAAATGATTATTAAATCAAAATGGTAAAAAAAAAGAAGAAAAAAAAAATCGCATCTCCAAGGTTAGGGGTTCGAATCTGTGTGTGTGTGTATATATTAGATATAGATATAGATATGCGTGTGTGTGTGTGTGGAGTGTGCTCAGTGGGTTTCCTCTCACACTCCAAAGACATGCATTGTAGCGTGACTAGAGTTTCCAAATATCCCATAATGTGCAAGTGTGTGTGTGTGCGCTCATGCCCTGGGTCTGGTTGGCACCCTTATCCCGGGTGTACTCCACATTGTGTCCCGAGTTCCCTGGTATAGGCTCTAGGCAACCCTTCTCAGGATAAGCAATGTAGGCCATAGACAGATGGGTAGATGGATGGTTTGAAATGTTTACAGATGTAGACAAATCAGACTGTAATATCCTTCATGTTTCAATGAAACCCTTTTCTCAGTTTAGCCCTTGTAAGAATAATGAATATATGTCAGGATATGTAATGTTGCACCATTTATCATGTACCACTGCATCGACAAAAGGGCTTTATAAATTTTAGGCTGCTCTCTCACTACTCATGAATGATTTGCCAGGGTAAGATTGCTCCCCCTCCTCTCTCCTCTCCTCTACCCAACTAGCTTTCAAATTAATAATATTGTTTCGTCCCAAACTACAACTGTATATTTACACTCATATGCATAGTATGGTTTGTGAGCCGTCAATAAATACAAGGGGAAGAATAGTACAAAAAAAAAAAAAAAAAAAAAACGTTCCGTCCTATACCTGGGATTACTGATATTCTGCAAATAAAAATTTTTTAAAAATGTCGAGAGATTGCCTTGTTTGCCTTCCTACTTTAACAGCTATGGTTGTGTAGGGTTGTGTTGTGTACAAGGAGATTTCTGAAGGTGTTAAAAGATGTTCTTGAACATTGTTGTAAGCTGATCCATGCCCAGACACATCACAATTTGGGATCAAGTGTACTGGAATCTGTGCCAAAGCCAAGCTAATAATAATTTTAAAAAATTAAAAAGCAAAGCAAAACTCATGAGACAGCAAGTTGCTGTTGGTAGTGAAGTCTATGTAATGCAAATGAGTTGCAAACTGAAAACATTATTAACATACTGTAACTATACACACCAAAACTGTCAAGTGAAACCAAAACACATACATAGTCAGTTGGCCAAAAAAAATGGCAAAAAAAAAAAAGAAGAAAAGAGAAAAATTAAATTGATAAAATGATGTCGAAGGTTCACCGACATAATGTAATATTTTTATTCCCAGAAACTAAGCGCGAGCAAAAAGCAACACAATATCCAGCCATTATGCTAATTGGATTTAAATACTGTTGAGCCTCTTCCTGTCTCTCACAACATTCTGAATCAGCAGCTCTGGTCCTAATGGTCCTCTTCCTGCACTAAAGCGCACTGCTCATTACAGAGGAGACTGTGTTGTGTAATATTACCGTAACATTCAGTTTAGATCAGATCAAATCTACCTTTTTTTTTTTTTTTTAACATTTGGATAGCAAGGACATGTTGGCCAATCCCTACAGTCATTTTTTGCTCCTTGTTTAGAATGTGTATATTGGACTATCTCTTCTTTAAACTATATCGTGACCTGTCAGGCAACAGTCTTTCCAGACTTGTGGCAAAATTACACATTATTTCTTACACCATTCAGAAGGGTTTTATCTTGCAAGTTCAGTATGACTAGCTATCGACCGTTCATTTAGATGAAGACACAGAACCAGACAGGAGTTTAAAATATAAAATAAAAAAAATTAAAAAACAATAAAACTGATAATACTGTTAAGTGAATTGAACATTTTGTACAAAGAAGTTTGAATTCTTGAGATGGTATTGTCATTAAATATTAATTAACAAAAATTATTAAACATTTCCTCTTATAAATAGCAAACTGACGCAAGAACGTACAGTAGAGATTTGTATTTGACTGCTAATTACCTACTACTCAATTATTCAAATGTCTTCTCTTATGTGCACCCTTATTCAACTTGCAGACGGTTTAGACTAAGAAAGGTATAACTGTTTGCGGGGGATACAATCAAAGTAAAGAAGTGATGAATTGATGGTATTATTCAATTTTGCTTTAATAAAATACCTTATACAATGCTTAGGATGTTCCAGCATAAATGTCCTCAGACAGCACAAGAATAGTAAAATGTAATCTTTTTTTTTTTTTTTTTTTTTTTTTAAGATATGGGGGTTAATGTTCAGTTATGAATCGCAAATCTTTTGTGTGGTGATTCACGTATCACTTAAAAATCATTATTTTAAAAACTATTTTTACATAAGATTTTTACATCTTTTAAGTATAAAAGATATATCCCGATTCTGTACTGAGCACAGAATCCTCCGAGTGGCGGAACAGAAACACATTTTTAACGGAATTACATTATAAAAATAAATAAATAAATAAATCACGTGTTAAAAGCCTCTGATCTGGCTTTTTCTCACAATTCTGTGAGCAAACTAGTCTTAACTTCATTCTATAAACACCACTAGCACAAATTAGTTAAAGATTGGGTGTGTTAGACGACCCCCGTGTTAGAAAGCCGCAACACGCAACTGCTCAACCATGGAGCCATTTGAGTTGGTAAAACGTCACCATATTTTATAACCTTACAGATGGTACACTCTGAACTATTGACACATTTTCATACCGTGTGGTAAAATGAATTGTTTGCCAAGTTTGTTTAGAAATAATAATTATGGTGGATGACCGAGATTAAGTGAATGTTAAGTGCTGCTCTGTTAAATGATAAACTCTTGTATTTGAAGGTAGTTTGTATTGTTTAAATAGAAAACTAATGTTATAAAGCACAGACTAGATTTATTTAATCAACTTCAATAACTTAAAACTGTAACAAAATCGGGGGAAATATAATATCAAATTGGGATACTTATAAAATCGTGATACTTCTAGAATTGCAATTTTAATCGAATCGGCACCAAGGTATCGTGATAATATTGTATCAGGAGGTGCCTGGTAATTCCATCCCTACTTTTATTGTCAGCTTCTCTAGATTCACATGTAGACTTTCCTTCATTGTTATATTACACTACCATTATCCAGAGACCGGTAGCATGTAGTGGTAAAGCTAAACATCAAGGCAAAATACAAAGCAAATGAGCTATAGTACACTACAGCTACAGCTCAAAGACCTCGCACTCTTAACAGGCTTCAAGGAGAAACACTGTGTGACGTCTCGCTTTGCGACCACATGAGAATTATTATCCAGTTCTGCTGGACATTTACTGTAGAGAGTCTCCATAAAAACAAACCCATTACCCTCCTGTGGTGTCCTTCTCATCTCTGCATTCTTTACCCCGTTCTGGCTCAAGAGTAACAAAAAAAACCTTGCTTTGAACAGGAGAAGCCAAACTCGGGCCATCGTTTATATTCCAGCCCCATACCACAGTGCAAGAGTATCTGCCAGCCATGTTAGCCTGAGGGAGAAGGATTCAGGAGTAATAAAGGAACGCAGCATAAACACAAGATGAGAGAAGTCATCCCAGTCCCACGAGGATAAAGTTGAAGGGAATGGATGCATGATTAAAAAGAAGACAGCAGCCAAAAGGACAGCTTAGTATGGAAGGCAGATGAGAATCGACATGATTTTCTAATTGAATTATTTTAATCAATGATTCGGATCAGAGACTTTTAAGAATGGGTGTTGATTTCCCATGAGCTGCTTTTGCTCCGGTGCAGGAACTTGTAGGCTTGGGGAACAAAACGGCACTCAACTTTAGATCATGTCCGTGCACGCTGATAATCCTTTTGTGTTACCAAAAAAAAAAGAGAAGAAGAGGCAGATCTTCTTCTCCACTTCAAACCCAAAAGTCATGAGTACGCATAAACAAACAATATCCCGACACCAAGACACAGAAAACAGCATCAGCTTACAGTACTGGTAAATGGTGTGAAAGGCCAAGCATGTGGGAAAGAGCTGAAGTTAATGTGAATTAACTCCTTATCTCAAAGGAGCAGCTGGAAGATAAACCACGAGCAGTTTGGGGATGGGCACATGTACACATTGCAATAAACAGATTCAATCTCTTTGTAACCTTGTACTCTTTCATTCATTTTAGGGATTTTTTTTCAATAATTAATAATACTAAATCATATGCTGTTTTTTTTTTAGTGGATCTGTTCATTTATCAGGGTAATTTCCCTAAGTAATTTCCTTTTAAAATCTCTTTGGAGAAGTGGAGGAAAAGCAGCTCAGGCCTCATATCCCTACTGTGATACGCTAGTACTGCGAAGGGTGGAAAAAAGTTCTCAAAACTCTACCATTCATCCATCAAAAATACAGCGAGGGAAAAGTGTAAACAAACCTTTTGCTAAGTGCGTGTAGAAATTACAACTCAGAATTTGGATAAATGATTAGATAATTATCCAAACAAATGGTTTAAAATGTTTTGCGTATCATATCCAATGTTTATTTCCTTTTTTCCCCCCCTAGAACACATCACATTTTTTACAGCACTACAGTCCTGTCTCTGTGGATCACTTTAGCAACTAGAATCTACAAAACCCATAATACTGGACATGCTTGTTTGACTTCTTGCACTCGAGTCAAATCCAGGGTACTGTTCAAACATAAGGCTTTATACGTGAAAGCACCCTTAGGCTGATTCATTATACTTTCCAGTACATCAGTTATTATCAGGCAGTGCTAACAGAAAGACAGCTGAGAGGAATTCCCAGCATTGAGGATGACAAATTGTAACTTTTAGTCAAGCCAGGACAGACTGTTTTCAAAGTTTTACAGAGAAGTCATAAATAGGGGTGTTGTCAGATAACATTATGTTATCTGACAGACATCTTTTCAGTTTCAGCTACAGGGTTAAACTATTCCCATGACTACTAAGATGCATCTCTCTTTCTGCAAAACTACTGACTACGCCCCCTCACGGCGGTGTCAAATTCACAGATAGAACCCGAAACCACAGACAAAAGTACATGGAACAGGAGAAAGACGAACTTTCCTGTAGGACATGGATGGGTTAGTGTAACTCCACCTCACCGATCCCACCAATCAGGCTCCAGCGATTTGCTCAGGCCAAGGCCAGGACTCAGAGTTGCCATATCTCCAGGTAATTACACTGGAAAGTAATATTGAGGAAGTCACAGAAACCCCACATTCCTTCATCCTGAGAGACCCTGTCACCTCAGGGCAAACTTACAGCCTCTGATGTCTTTGTCCATCTTTCCCATGGTCTTCTTGGAACAATGATGAGGCTTTAGTTTTGAAGGAGCTGTTACTCAAAATCCTGATAATTGAGCTTTGGCCCTTAACATATAGGAATATTTGTAATTTTTTTCTCACACATTTCATACTGATTTTCCAATTCTGCTTTGTGACATGACCATTGTTAAAAGCACAATATTCTACAAATAGAATGTAATTCAATTCAATTGAATGATCTATCAATATAATTCATAGTAAAAAAAAAATTCAAAAGGGAAAAAAAAACACACACACACACACACACACACACACACACACACACACATTTTTACTTCTCAAACTTTTTAAGCCCTATGATACAACCATGCTGATATTCAGTACTACAGCATGACCTTGATTGTGACATTGCTTTTATACAACAGTTCTATAAACACAACAAATTATGATTTGCCCGTTTCTTTAACCAGTCATTTTACTCCGCCAACACATATCCTTCCGCGACTGCCTGAACTAACTAACCGTATGGGAAGCGAAACACATCAAAATTGGGACGAAACCGCGGCACCCGATTCAGCCGCCCTGGACGGAACAAATATCTGTGTCGCCCAACGGACAGCGCAGCGCGACAATCTGGACAACGCAGAAATTAATTGGTTTATTTGTGCAGCCCAGTGGATGCTCGAATCACAATCCTGCGCGACCCACTGGGCAGCGCAGCGCGACTCTGATAGAAATAGACCCCGTCCACCATAATTTTACATTTACCCACAATTCCCCATTGAGGTGCGCAAATACAAACCAGGCATGGCAAGGCGCACAGTGGAAACGATATTAAACAGTCCTGACATTTTAAATGAAATTGACGAGGCTTTGGAAAATAGAAACACTTGACAACATACAGAAAATGAGATTAGAAGCCTTTTAATCCTGTATTGTATTGTATTGACTGTATTATAGGTCATTAAAATGTCTGCTTTGAACAGCCCCTTCTGTTGCAAGTAGACATTCGTGTAATTCCACAAAGTACAGTCGAATACTGCAGTTTCCATACAGGAAAAATAAACGTAATAAATTTAGGAAATTGAACTTCACAATGTCTGCCAATATCCTTATAGCCTAAGCATGAAAAAAACAGCTTCCACTTTGTGCACTCTAAACTACAGCGGGAAATTGTGGGTAAATGTAAAGTTATGGTGGACGGGGTCTATTTTTTTCAGAGTCGCGCAGCGCTGCCCAGTGGGTCGCGCAGGATTGTGATTCGAGCAGCGCTGCTCAAGTTGGTTCGCGCTGCGCGATCCACTGGGCTGCACAAATAAACCAGATCATCTCTGCGCTGTCCAGATTGTCGCGCTGCGCTGTCCGTTGGACTGCGCAGATATTTGTTCCGCCCAGGGCGGCTCAATCGGGTGCCGTGGTTTCGTCCCACTTTTGATGTGTTTGGCTTCCCATATAACCGCGATGGCTGGAGCTGTCGTCTGACAGTTAGTTTACTTGGAACTATGTAGCCAAAAAACAGTGGAAATTAAACCATAAAGGTGCTTGAAAATCTCAATAAAATCCTGAGAAACTTACGATTGACATTACATTTTCACTAATTTCCAAGTTTATACCGTTAAATCACAAATAGCGTTAAATGTAAAGCTAATGTGTGAGGGTGTAAAATGGTAAAGGGTTAAAGAAGGATTCGGGGTTCAGCCTTGTGTTAGAATCTATTTAGTTTTGTAGCTTGTGTCAGCTGTAAATAAAAATACATGGACAGTTTAGAGGCAATTCGGATCGACTTTGTATCATGTTATTTTAATGTAGATGTTGTTTTTTTTTGCTGAAAGCAAAATTGAAGGATTTTGAATATAGGTTTTCGCAGACAGGTGCTCTCTCCTCTTTTCAGTACTGCAGACATTACCGAATTACTTTCACCCCTGCTGCGAACTGACAAATAGTGTACTTAACGATTGTTAGAACACCTATGACACGGAGTGATGCATATAGTTAAAAGTCTCAGTGGGTGGTATGCTTAAAATCAGCACTCGTTGAATACCTCGTTGAATAATTTGAAATAAAAATCAGATTACTCGATTGGAACTAACTCTTGTACAATACAGTACATCATGCAAGTTGTTTAACTATTTATTATAACCATTTAATTTACAAAGCTGAAAATGATACAAAAAAAATGTTTTACAGGAAAACAAAAAACTTTGAAGCATTGTTATCAACCAGCTTCATAATGCTAAAAACCTGTCAGGTTAGCTCATTCTAACCAAGTGATTACAATTAGCCATGCTAATTGCTAATTGCTTATTTTAGCTAACTAGTTATTCTTGGCCATTGAAGATTTTAAAAGGTTTATGAAATGACCTAAAATCCCCACAGAAATTCTGTCAATTTTAACAAGCTTAACTTTTAGACTTACAATCCTGTTAGGTTAGCTCATGTTAGCACATATGACAACTGTTAAATGGAAATGAGCTACAGCTGAAACAGGAACAGGATGTCTTCTATAACACACTGGGGACTGTGACTGGGCGGAAACAGCAATCAAGACCAACACACGCTCATCAATTCATCTATCCAATCCATCCGTCCATCCATCAATCCATCGACTCACACACCGCTGCATTGTGGTTACACACTTGCGCCATTCCAGGGAGCTAAATAAAATGACACGTATATCAAGACATCCATGTATCTAAGGGAGTAGAGACGCTTGATTGTTCATATCAAAGTGTTTTTTATGTACAGTATGTCCATGTTAAACTAGTTACATTCAGAAAATGAAGGACTGGACAAGTTTAGCCTCGCATTTTAGCCTTGCACCATGATGTTCTACTCCCTCTCACTCAAGAGCCTCTTCTCCAGCTAAACTGAGTGGCACTGCATTCAGGTTAGGAGTAAGAGCAAAGCACTTGGGCACAGAACGCAGTGTCAAGTGCAGTCTATTTTCAGTGCTTGCTGCTCTGCCATCCTTGAATAACAGTTTCAGAGAGGTATTGTCGTTCTAGCTCCTCAAAGCCATTACGAAAATAAGCCAGGCCTTGTGGGAGCCTTCGCAGAAAGTTAACGTCTAACCTGGAAAAGACCTGCAGAGACTAAAGTGAAGAGAAAGCAGCAGGTACAATGCATCACATCACATTTTCACAGCAGAAAATGAAGTCTACAGGACCAAATTAGGAAAGTCATTTAGTAATGTCATGTCTCTGGGGATGTTTTGTCAGAACACTCAAGAGAAAGACATATCTGGTACTTATAGAATCATTTGAAGGGATGAATAATTGATGTGAACATCCACTGACCCAGCTGTCAAAGCCCAAGGCGATAGTCCCGGGTGGGGCCAAATGTTAACTCCAAAATAGGGATTTAACACTGTGTTGCATTATACAATAAGAGCAGTCTCAATGTTGTTGCAAAAGCACAGTCTTTTATGGTCTCCACATGGAGGTCTGGATACAAAGTAAAGTCAAATTGGATTGGACTGGAAATGGACTGGTGACTCAATAGATTGTCCAATTGTGGTGCCATTACATTAAAGTGAGTCAAAATTGCTGTCAGTCTAAATATTTTCTGCTGCTTCCTAGAAAACAAAGAAGTTCGTTTGGAACATATTAATTCTCATGAGACACTGTGGACATTTTAACAAATTACTTTCCATTCCCAGCACATTGAATAGTTTCAAGAATTATTAGATACAAATGTGAAATGAAAATAGGAGAGTTAAGCTTAAGCAAGTTTTTTTTTTTAATATTATCATGTTGTACTTCCTTAAGGTTTATCAACTTAAAAAAAAAAAAAAAAAAAGTTCTTTCTTGTGGTGACAAACCCGGCTCAGAGCAGGCGAGGGACTTGATGCACACACGACCCGAACTATAAAGACACATCTCCAGTAGAAAAACTATGTGATCGCTGGTTAACCACCAGCTTCTCTCATCTAACAACATCCAAATGCAGAAATAGCTCATTTGAGAACTGCACATCCTATAGCCACAAAAAGCCAGGCTATTCATTATACGAAAGAAATACTCCAAAAAAAGCTCCTTATGTGGAACTGCTGGAGGCTGAGGATATGAGCATGGGGAACAGATCTGTATCTCCAAATGGGCTTTTATATGGGAGAGCCCCACATAGTTATGACTGAAACCAAACCCGACTACAGTTTTGCCCTGCGGTGTGGGCGCACCACAGTTCACCCAAAGACGGCAGCTTTTACCTCAGACCAAAAAAGCAGGCTTTATTGCGGCGAGATAATCAGAAACCATGGCAAACACTCGTCCATGTCACGTCAGAATGCAGATTCATGGGATGAGGGGGAGGGAAAAGCAGAAACCCTGGAGGATCTATTGAATGGCTAACATAAATAAAATGTGAGGCCACGCCTTTGACTCCAGTGATAACCAGTCAGGCCTAAAACAGTCATGCTGCCATCTCAATGACCACTGGGTTGTAAAGATCAGCTCCCCCACCCACTCAGTGCATTGGTCCTAGACATCCTCTAAAAGTAGTCTTACTGAAAGGATGGCCCCTGGCTATTGATTATACAGGACCTATTCACCCTGCCCCCTTTAAGGTTCAAAAGGTCAAGGTAGGAAGAAGGAGCAAGGGGTCAAAGGTGACTGGGGATGTAGATTAATCTCCTCTCTTTCATTAGAGCAGGATTTGATGGCAGATCATAGTCCGTACTACGCAGTTCAGGATGATTTAAGTTTCTTGGCAAAAAAAAAAAAAAAAGCCTAACCACTGCACAGAAACCCAAAACTTTAATTATTTTCAATCTTATTTATGACTTTTCATTTCCGAGTCTATCTTTCTGCTACATTTTCAGCCAACTTAAGGAAAGAATAGCAGGACCCGCAAGCAACTATTACAATCTCCCCAGTTGTCCTTTTCTAACCAAACATAAAAACACTAAAGGTTTCTATGAACACAAACACAACAGAAGGCAAAGGAAATATGAGTAATAAAGAATATAAATCTTCAAAAGGTATCGTCTGGCTATAAATATCAAACAAAGATCTTTTAATGTACTCAACCCATGATTCTCACAGTAGGTTTATCAGACTTCCAGGTTTTTTTTTTTTTAATCACAAGACAACATGAGACAAGAGTTTTCTTGAACTTTCCATTTTAAATAATAATATACGTGCAAACTGATTCACCTTGCACCATGAGTAAATTACTATACGCATAAGTAAATTACTATACGTAAATGGTATATTAGTAGAAATCCTTGCAGGTGGCTGTTGATCAGGGTCTTTGGCCGAGAAACAGTGCAGGTGCTGCATCGAGCCATCTCATCTGTTTCTAAACAACCGTAGGTAATCAGCACAAGTTGCCTAGGAAACATACACTCGACGTTCAGAACAACCTGCTTATCATGAACACAGCTGGGAGAGGGGTGAGAGCGTGTTTACAGAACCTAATGAAGCAACTACTCGGTGTTGTCTTGACTACTCGCTGCTTCTCATTACTCACACTCAAGAACAAATCAGCACATCGGTTATCAAAGCTGAAGCTTATTTATATCAAATGACGAGTACAGTCTTGCAAATGTCACCTGATTATAGTGCGAGAGACTGAATCGTTCTTAATTAGAATTACGCAATCGACATGCTCAGGGACTGATGATGAGCTCTTCCTTGTGAGATTACTCAGCATGATGTGTAATAGGGATAAAAAAAAGAGATCATGTTTAAAAATAAATGGCATACATATCCTACCTATAATACAGCTCATTATGACTTTAATATACTGTAGAAACGACATCTGGCCGACAAAGAAAATCTGGAGGTGGACAGTGGTAAGAAACTTCTGTCTCAACATTAGAAAGAAACCAAGAGAGGAACAAGATTTGAAATCATCATCTGGATTCTCCTCTTGCTTCTGTGGTGGAATTACATACAAGTATAAGTACTGTATACACTTAAGGTGTACAGTATAGTGTGTTGTGAGTACGGATGGCCACTGTCCAAACCTCTGGAGGCAGTATTATGATCAGGGGTTGCTTCACTTGGCCAGGTCTGGGCTCAGCAACGTTATGTGGCAAAAAAATTAAGTGAGCTGACGACCTGAATGTACTAAATGACCAGATTACTCCATCTATTTTTTTTCTTCCCATATGGCACGACCATATTCCAGGACACAAATTGTGAAAAAGTGGTTCTGGTAGCATGAGGAATCATTCTCACACATGAACTGGCCAACGAACTCAAAGCAAAAGTGCAAACTAAATACTAGAGAGTGTGTGGATTTTTTTTTTGGCCAGGTTGCGTCTATTCATAATAAACTACTTGTTAGTGACAACCTATCACCGATGTCTAACTACAGGAGCAAACTCGATAAAAATGGCGTAAGAGGGAAATGTTTCAATCCAAATCCTGTCTAAACATTTCCTTTAACTAAATCCAAAAGCAATACCATTTGTTCCTGAAGACAATAACTGGTGTTTCAGTCCTGGAGTTCTACAATGATGATACGTTATCGACCCTCTTTGTGCATTGTGGAGATGATATGTGGGGAAGGGAAGCGGTGTTAATAGGCTGGGGAGAAAAGCTCAGCATGCGTTGAAAGGCCAGTCGGGAGCTCGGCTCAGTCTATCAAACACTAGAGAGTGAGAGTGACCACAGATGGTGCCGTCAATACCCTCACGCCCTCCACCATACCATCAACAGGGAACCCTGACCGCTTGAATGTGGCATATGAACTAAGTGGGAACAGCAGATGGTAGGTGTGTGAGCCAGTAAAATATTGTGACCTGAAGTATCTAAAGGATGAAGTGTAGGAATTGTTACGCTGTTCTGAGAACGAGAGATTGTAAGGCTGAGGATCACCCTAGAGCTGCTAGTGAATGATGGGGACAGCTGTCAAGAAGTGACATCGGCCTAATTGCTTCTAATTGAGTTACTAAGAACTAAAATATTCAGAGCTCATCCTGAGCTTAAATTATATGAGCGCTCTACGCTCAGTGTATTTATCACTTAAAATAAATGGTGTTTGAAAGCCTGCTTTCATACACACATACATCTTTAGTAAACATTTAATCCTGATCCTGGTGTTTCAAAGTCATACTGGGAGCACTGGGTGAAATGTGACATTACACCTTCAAAGGGATGCAAACTAATGCGCACACTCACTTAGATATAGCTGGTAATTTAGTATGGGCAATCCATATATTGACAGGTTTTTACAAGATGGGACAACAAAATTACAAACAGTTACTAGAGAATATGCGACAACCGACAGTAATCTAAGCTCAGAATTAAACCATGAACCCTGGACTTGTGAATGGTAACCACTACACCACCATCCAGTCATTTCTAACATTTTAAAGGGGATATTTTAATAAACCGTTTAATAATTGTAATCAGCACAGGGTATCTTCTTATCGAGAGTTAAGATTAGTAAGACAGGACGACAGAGACACTACATGAATCAAACTACAGATAGCATGTAAGGGTTTAACATGAGCCAAAATGCTTACTATGCACTGGAAAAATGACAAAAATCACATTTTCAGGATGTTTAAGCAGGCAGAGAGCTCACTCATGGTCTATACCGCTTTATCCTATATATGTACACACATACGCACACTCACATACTCATTCACACACTACAGGCAATTTGTGAAGACCAATTAGCTTAAGCTGCATGTCTTTGGATTGTGGGAGGAAACCGGAGTACCCGGAGAAAACCCACCAAACATGGTCAAAAAAAAGACCCCGAGGTAGGAATCGAACCCGGATCCTGGAGGTTCAAGGCGGCAGTGCTAAACACTAAGCCACCATGCTGCTGCAGCTTTAATAGTAAAAAAAAAAAAATTTTTTTTTTTTCAGCTTACAGGACACTTTTCAGCTTAAAGTCAAGCTGACTAAACTGGACTTCATATCTGTTCCTGTCATTAGTCAAGTTCGCTTTTGACAAGGACACAAAAGAAAAGACATGCATGCTTTTGTTACAACGTGTAACCTTTATCTTGACCGTATTCTCTCCCACAAGCCATCACCATTATGACCTGTATTTCACACGCTCCAGAGCTGCTATAAAGTGCACAATTAAAGAATGAGTCCAAAACCGCAAATGTGTTCTCCTGCTCCTCCGAGATCCTCACAGATAAAGCACTGTCAAACACGAAGAAAAACACACATTTCAAGTAATAATATAAACTCCGATTTCGACCCTGTGAAGTGAATAAGACCAAATTATATTCTCCCAATGACTAATGCTAACTAAGGAGAGCCTAAATAATCTGTTACACTCACTGCTGTTAGTCATATCGTAAGGCATATTCAACCACTAACGTCATGTGTTAAAGTGGTTTGCGACAGAACGAGAAACCACATGCGGTATTGGGCATTCTTTAAGGGATCCTGCCAAGTCTTTCCAAACATGATGTCATTCGGATGTCCCTGTATCTCGAATGCAGTAATTACTTCTGCAGAAATTGCAGATAGCTTTAAAAAATAATAAATAAATAAATAAATAAATAAATAAATAGGGTCTGCATTGTTTAATCTTATTGGAAAGCAGTGCATGAAGGTTACGAGGGCGGATCTGAGCTAGTCCAAAGACCACATGTTCACTTACTCTTCTTCTGCACTTAGGAGAAGGAAAGTGAATCAGTTATACAACACCCGAACACATCCTTTCTCATTATTCTGCGAGATATAAATTATTTATTACAGCATATTCTGCATCGTTTGAATCAATCAGTATTTAACTTTCTCCGTCTGTCAGTGTCGCAGTGCGAAAGAGATTTGTTTGGAGACCTGATGTAGAGCATTTACCAAGCTTTCAGTACTCCAAGTGCCATATTTGAAAATCTATAAGAGTTACCAGATGCGTATTTGTTTAAATATTACGACAGAGTTAAGACATGCTTAAAATGGTGCATCATTTTTAAATGTTCTCAAACTTGCTTGTATACACATGGAGCAGAACTGCATTTATACCGGCTGACGTTTGCGAACTGTTGTGTCAGCTCCCCCGACACCTTTGCCAGCTGTCAGCAAACAGTAACAAGGATACAGACTTATATTAAAGGCTAAGTTTAACTCTTTTTCTTTCCTATTGTAGTCACGTACCGTCCGCGTGTGATTGATATCCGCTGTGTGCTGATGAAGCAGGATATACAGTATACCGATGTTCCTAAAGCTCAGTGAGCCGGACTGACCAGACAACCTTTTTATATATTTTTTAAATATATTTCTCAGTTACACATTGTGCATTCTGTGCAACTTATATATTTCAGATTATTTTAATTTGAATTATATTCGAATGTACTTTCGTTAGTTTAATTGTATATAGTGAAATTGTCCTCTCTTTTCTTTTTATGTCATATGTAAGCATATCATACTGTGTATGGTTGTGTAGGTGACAAATTCGAAATTCAGTTTGACCTGTCCCACCTGAATGTCCCTTAGAACCCAGAAGGTCACTGAATTCCAGCGGTTAACACAAACTTAATACAAGTTCATCTTTTCAGTGTGCTAGGCGAGTTGCTCTTCGTGCTCTGTATACAGAACGTGCATGCAAAGGACAGAGAACTAAGACCAAATAAACCGTAAAAACGGATAAATCGAGAGAAATGGGAAGTGTATGGTGATGGGCATATCCTTCTTTGAACAAATCTCAATTATGAGTTGTTTTGGGAAATGCTGCATGACTTACATTAATGGCAACAGTTAGGCACGAGTTCCCACTCACTATAAGAGATACTGTAAACCTACGATGTTTATGTCAAAGCAATTTGAGGTTAAAGGGCACCTATTTGGGAAAATTCACCTTTTAAACAGTCAGATGGTCTCCCGTGTTTATTCAAACAAACATTTCTAGGAACTTTTCTAGTCAAATAAATGTTTTTCCTATTGTGACATCACATATGAATCCCCTCCCCCAGCTTGCTGTTCAGCTCTCCTGTTCTCTGTTTAGAAGAAGAGTTTGAGTTATATCTGAGGGGTATTTAACAAAACAACCAAAAAAGCACACTTTAGGAGATCTTTGGGACCTGTGTTAACTTGTTAAAGAAATAAGTAAAATATGGGACCTTTAAGTCAGGATTATGGTAACAATGGCAATTGGTTTGAGATCCAACCACCACCACTCTGGCCATGACTTCCCAGACACAAGCTGATAGATGCATTCCAGCCATCACCTTGGCTGCCCCCAAGTTGCAGGATCTCTGTTATCATATTTATTACCAAACTTTTAATGTCTCACACTCCAGGAACTCTCTGCGCCAATATATTCTGAAAACAACCAGATGGTGAGACCAGGTAAACAAACCACAACCAAAAGTTAAAGATTATTTGCAATGCAAAGATGACCGCATAGTCAAAAGTGGTGGAAAAATGCAAATAGAAATTATTGAATAAAAAAAATGTCCTGCAGTATGTTTTTAGCAGAGTAAGGTGAAATTCAAGCATGTTCACAACACGCTACAATAAACATACAGCTTAACGTTTAAACTCAATGCACTGCACATGGTTTGGTCCGTCCTGAAAAACTAATAGCTTTCATTTCAAAATTCCTGTTGTGCGGAACAGCCGTGAGTAGGAATGAGTTTCTATTTACATTTACGTTTATTCCGGTTTAGATCAGCTACATTAACTTCCAGGATCCAGGGTCAAATCCCAAATATTGTTCAATGGAAGGCTAGTGCACAATTCATTGTAGTGCCCTTGAACAAGGGTTAGAGAATGATTGGGGATTCAGCCTCCTGTTAGATTCTAGTTAGCTTTGTAGCTCTTCTTAGGCATCAACAGAACAACGGTTCAGATGGTTTGATTTAGAGTGATGTAGAATTGGTTATTAGAGAGAAAAAGTGCTGTTGAAGATGACATAACATTATCAAATGTGTTTTCCGGCTGAAAATTCTTCCGTGACCGAGTAGATCAGATCAGATAGCTTGTTCGAAACGAACTGTTGTATAATAATTTAAAATTTAAACATTACTAAGGTGCTTCCGTTTAAGAGAAATTAAACAGTCTGGCATGGGCTGTTACATGAAAATGATCAATATCGTGGTTGTAATAGTAATTCCATGTGTGCATTGTTTATTATTTTCCAATAATAAAAAAAACAGCATGTAATGTGTAATCCCCCCCCCCCCCCCCCCCCCACATAGTAACCTGGTAGATTATTTGTATCTTATATTTCAACAAACAAACCCCTCTGATTGTATTAGCAGTTGGTGTTTTTATTGCCGACCAGTGACGACCAACCAGTAGAAAAAAGTCCCACGGTAGTATTAACTTTACAAAAAGGTACAGTAGTATTTTCCTACAGTCGTGCAGTAAGGCATGCTGACCTTAGACTAGTGGTGCCATTACACCATTGTGTGGCTGTGCATCTCTAATGAGCTGTTTGTGAATAACTGTGCATGACTGCTTATTAAAGCCTTAGTCATCACTGGCACATTCCTGCCATATGACTGCTGAGTAACACCAACTCACAACCGTACATCTCTCCAATGCTCTCTCTCTCTATCTTTCTATAGAAGCATGAATAATAAATATGTCATGCATGGGTTAAGGCCAAATCCCTAGAGTAGAGTTAGTAAATGCCAGCAGCTGCTGGACTTCCCTAGATACATGAGGAAATAGGCAGAAAAGCATGACTATGAAGTTTTAGTAACTATTTATTTTAACAATAGTGGAAAGGAAAAAATATCAAACTTGCATAATAAATAAGGTTGCTGCGTGTTTATTACATTAGAGAAGGGGGGATGGTAGTTTTAAATGGAGATAATGGATCATTTTTGGAACTATGGACGTTATGATAAAAAGGGCATGTGGTAAAAACATGCGGTCATGTGGTAAAAAAAAAAAACTATCCCTCACACACACATACTAACATGCTCATTCACACACTACGGGTAATTTGGGAATGCCCATTAGGATAATCTCCACGTCTTTGGACAGTAGGAGGAAACCAGAGTACTGGGAGGAAACCCACCAATCACGGGGAGAACAGGCAAACTCTATACACACAGACCCCGAGGCGGGAATCGACCCAGGACTCTGGAGGTGCGAGGCGACAGTGCTAACCACTAAGCCACGACAAAACTCTCTCTCATATATGTGTGCACACACATACATATTGAAAATTTTTATATTTAAAAAAGTATACGGTTAAAATCTGATATAAATAGTTTTGTCCCACATGACCTGTGGGGTGGACACTTAAAAAAATTCAAAACATTCAAAAAAAAAATCACAAACAGAACACTTGAAAAGCAATTGTTATTTTCAAACTGGACAAAAATGTGCAGAATCTCATACGTTTGCTAAGCATGACGGGAAATATTCAAATGAGCAACTTCCTAATTGGACGCCTAGGAATCGCTCACAAGAAATTGATCAACTGTGTTCCAGATTTCGGCGAAAACACGGATCTCAATAATAAAGGCAACTTATTTTAGTTCTGAGATACCTAAACTAAAAAACAGCCATGTAACCAAGCAAAAAACAAGCTCAAAATCCTATATAACTTTTCTTTCTTTCCCATCCCTTACCTTTGACTTGACTCTCATATTCCGTGATGATCTCTTTATCCTTTTTAAATTTGGCAGGAGGATGCGACATTTTCCAGCCCTGATCTGCTCCGTGTAGAGCCGATAGACGAGTTGCTAAGTGGCTTATTTTGTAAACAGAAGAAAATCCAACAAAAAGAAGTTCACATTCAGATCGAAAGCATCCCAGAGATTTTCAACTTCTTCGGATGGAAACAGAGAACAAAACACACACAGAGGGACAGTCGTGGCAGCACTTGGGATCGGGTTGCAGTAACGTCTGGGTTTGCGGTGTGCCTAAGCTGCAGGAGATCCACCATCAGTGAGCTCGCAGGAGAGAAGAGAAACCGTCCGAGTGCTCTTCCAGCACTAAACCGTACAGCCAGGGATCCAGTTAAGTTAACTAACTCAACTACCTGTCCATATCTATAACTCGTCCTTCATATGGATGACTTACTCCCATAAACACCGACCTGTTGATAATTTGTGTATGTGATCCAGCAGGATCCTTGCCTTAGCTCGACTTAGTCCTAGTGGATCCGGAGATTTGAGCGCATCTGTTAGAGATTCTGTAGGAACGGGGAGGGATTGGAGTTGCCAGTTTGGAAGCAAATCCACTGAACCGATTACAATTCAAAAGTCGTCCAACACACAACAAACATGACGGAAAACTAATTCTATTGTACGTATAATATTTTCGGGTTTGTACTGATTCATAAATTAAGTAGAACTTTGAGACTAATGTGAGTGTTAATTACAACAATGTGGCAACACGTCCTTAGCGCAGCACGCGGGCGGAAGCACTCATGAACACCCAGGCACGGTTTCCCCATGACATGCAAAAACTTTCTCCATGGGATTCAACCCGGCTGTTAAAAAAAAACACACACACACAATATTTCAAAACATTATTTATTATTATCATTATTATTTAAGGGGACACACATGAACCTGCAAAATATGAGTTAACTATTTATTCTTTATTAAGCGTTATTCTTCAGGGTAGAGATTTTTTCCAACAGTATGAACTCTTCAATAGAGCAGGTTCCTGCACTGTCATCTAGTGGACAATGGTAGTCATTACATTACAAATAAATTGTGCACTTTGAAGTGTTTGCGTACACGTATGCGTACGTATATTCCAAGTTATATGCATAATTATAATATTTAGAATACGCATACGACTTATTTTTTATTTATCTCATCATAATTCTGTGTACAGGGTTGTAGGGGCCTGGAGCCTATCCCAGGGGACGATGCCAGGTGCCAATCCATTGCAGGGCGCACACACACACTACAGGAAATCTGGGAATGCCATTTACGCTAATATGCAAGCTTTTCGACTGTGGGAGGAAACCATAGCACCTGGAGGAAAATGGGGAGCACATGCAAACCCCATGCACACAGACGTAACCGAACCCGGACCATGGAGGTGCACGGCCACTGCTAACCACTAAGCCACTGTGTTGCCTCGTTATTTTCTAGATTAAAAAAAAGCCTTTTATTTTTGTGCATGACCACCATTCTCAGGGTTCATTAATTTATTCAATCATTACTAATCATGCTGATCCTGGTCAGGGTTACCATGGATCTTGAACACTAAATGTAAGCCAGCGACAAATTAAAAGTGCATCGCAGGACGACTGATTATGTCACTTGGGGTTAAGTGCGTTATAAACCAAATGCAGTACTGGCTACAAAATAGCAATAGTTAATAAATAAATAAAATCTGTCCTCTGATTCTAACATGACATCATAAAGATATAATTTCATTAAAAGGTTACCTTCTTTTAACTTCTATTGCACTGAGGTGAATCAGATGATAAATACATTACAGAAAACACAATGTCAACCCAAACCATAAAGTACCATAAAAACACAATTAAAGGTTGAAGATAAACATTATAATAATACATGCCATTTTCCAGCAGCTAATGAGACAAGAGAAGTTTACTGAAATCCGTGTGCGAAGACAAATTAACATCAAAAACACAATAAATAAGGTCTTGTAAATAAGTAGTGGTTTGCAATTAGGGATGAACCGTTCCAGCAATGTGTAGTAGGCCAATATTGCTGATGGATAAAACACGAATAAATGTGAACATCTTCATGCTTGACAAGATCATGCTTTTGAGATTTCACACAAGTCTTGGAGAGCTCAAGTTGTCATTATCTGATCATTATGAAGAAATGTTGAAGCGCTTCAAGACTGATATTGCACAGAAACTGGATGGGTGCATTCAATGAACAATTACAGAAGTTTAACCACAAGGTAAGGTTTAATCATCGGTTAACATAGTTCTGCTCTGAATTTGACCAGGCATTGCTTCCTAGTTCAGTTTAAAAAAAGACTCTTCCAGCACTTCTGTGAATTTGTCCTTCATCTGCTGACGGAATCCAGTGTACCACTCCAGCAGCCTCATTCTCCTCTCGGTCTTCTCGGCCTGCGTCATCACCGTCTCCTTCTCCAGGATGGCTGGCAACTCCTTCCAGTCCTTGAGGAAGATGAAGGGCGCTCCTGCATCTTTGAGCAGCCGAAGAGGAGAGCTTCGGCCATTGGCACAGGCTCCCGTAGTCAGGACGTCCTCCACGACGGGCACAGAGCCATAGGCGCAGGCTTCATAGAGGCGGTAGCACTCGGTGTTTACTCCAACTGGGCATAGGGTCAAGTCGCTCTGAGCCAGAGCCATCTGGTACTGCCTGGAGGTTTCTGCTGTCTCCTGAGGAAGCCACCTGAGAGAGAGAGGAATCATCATGTCACCTTGGATACAATCATGTTGGGAATACAGGTTGGTTGTTGTCTGTGGAAAATATGCAAACTGAAAGGGCAAGCTATCTAAATGTAAACTAGCTGTGATGGAAAATCATTTTGAATGCAAGGAATCAATTTCTAGTTAATATTATATAAAAATGCACAATTTGTTTCAGTGCCATTTTATTCTGATAAATGCTGTATAGACATTCTGCCTTAATGAAGAATGAACAACCAACAAAAAAAAAAAACTTGTACTTCTCCCGAGCATTCGTGAGACATTGTTTCTCCAAGCCGTTCTGCTTCAGGATGCCCATGAGACTTTCCCGGGAGGAGTTCTTGTAGACCGTGCCAAGGAAGTTGCAGATGTACGGTCGCACCGAGCTTACCATCTGTGTATTGGGTGTTACAACTGGGAAGTGTCTATACCTATTGACCAGAAGAAAGAAAAATAGAATAAAAATGAAACCAGTTTAAAAATTTACGTCATTAACTACATTTTCATACAACATCTTCATAATCTATTAATCATCTGACTAATAGCTGAATTTGAATAAAAACATGTACTGTATACACCTCAAACTGAATTTCTGTCTGATTGAATGAGCTAGGTTAACCTTTTAATAAAAGATTAAACTGAAGAATAAAAGTTACGAGTTTCACGCTCAGAAGCCGAATGCAAGATCTGTGTAGGAGTGTGTTAATTAACAATTCTTATTTCCTGTATCATTTTAGATGAGTAGATTGTCTACAGCAGGGGTGGGCAATTATTTTTCCCCAGGGGCCAAATGAGAAGCAGAAAATATTGTAGAGGGCCGGACACTTCGTCTCGTAACACAAACTAAACACACCGGTTTACCCCCGACTTCAGTGAATAAATATTTAGTAGTCCATATTTTCTTGAAACCACAGCCTTCAGCATCCACCTTTCTTTTTTAGGCATGTGCAAACATTTTGAAGAGTTACCATTACAATGACTTGTTGCTAATCACATGCACTCGGACTTGTTTCAGAGTACCTGTACGTAAACGATGCACGCACACTGTAAACAGGTTCCAAAAATAAAAGCACTGCTGTTTTAGTCCATGCATTATGCAAAATTGTGAAAGTAGGTTTTATTTTCTTAATTCCAAGCAACCTTTCGCGGGCCAGTCAGTGTCGAGCCGCATTTGGCCCCAGGGCCTTAAAATGCCCGGGTCTGGTCTATAGACTTTCCAGTTCAGGATACCAATATAGAGTTCTGCAGTCAAAAAAAGTTCATATACAAGGGTGAGTCATAAATCACCCTCACTGTAGAATTTGTTTTAATTCACTTTTAGAAAAGATAAATAATTTTTTTTTTTTTACAGAATTTTCTTGCTTTTCAATACACTTTGTCCATCTGTCGACAAGCTTCAAATATTATCTGCACTCTGGCTGTAGGATTTATTTTAATGAACTTTTAGTGAATATAAAATGTATCCTTTTTCTAGATCATCTTCTTGCTTTTCAATACACTTTGTCCATCTGTCGACAAGCTTCTGTGTTCCCTCATTAAAATGTGTTTTTGGTTCATTTGCGAGCCATGAATGTACCGCTGTCTTCATTTCTCCATCAGAAATGAATCTTTGTCCTCGTAGGGCTGCTTTCAGGGAACCAAACAGGTAAACGTTTGAAAGAGCAAGATCAGGACTATTGTAAGGATGCTTTAACACCTCAAACGTTTTTGCAGAGTATCGACAGTGTGGGCGGACGTGCATTTATTGTCATCAGCCGTGGATGTGGACGAGCGTCCGGCTCCTTCTTGATGGCCAACCTTCCTTGATCTTATCCATCCATTAATACACGCTTCTTCGCAAAACACTTTCTCCGTGTTGAATACGAAGTCTTCGATAAATAACGGTCATGTTCAGTTACAAATTACCTGATGTAACATGTTCACACCAGCACAGGAGTGACTGCGGAGACGGCAGCCTTGAACGGAAGTTTTAATATAACCAGAGTGCGGGTAATTTTTGACTCGCCATCGTATTTGCATTCCTGGTTGAGAGATTTATGTAAATCTTAGCACGTAAACACTTTAAAACCAACTTCCTAATACAAAAAAAAAAAAAAAAATCAGAGAACGAGCTCATACGTGGCTACGCCAAGAGGCCACTGGAAGACGTCCTTGTCGTTCACCCAGGGACTGTCGTAAACGAGGAACAGCAGATCCACAAAGCCTCCAGATCTCTTCAGATAGGGGCTGATCCACTCATTCGTGCACTGCTCACTGCCCAGTAAGACCACAGCCACTTTGGAGAGGGTGTGAGCCTGCACTAGAGTCTGCACGTGCTGTAGCCACTGGACAGAATAGGAGATCTTCTGCTGTTCACGCCCGTTCAACACCAGCACCACGCTGTCTGTGTCCAGAGGGATGTGACCCTGCACCACTGCTGGACCTGTGTAGAAACTGGCAGAAAAGCAAGAAGTAGTTTGTTAAAATCGTAGATCTTGTGAAAGCTGAATCAATACATGGTTTGATATTTTATTTTAAAAAAATAGAGATTCTTTTTGATTTTTGTCCCTATTCATATTGTTGAACATGAGAATAAAATCTTTAAAAGCAAGGATGGGACAAGACAGGACAAATCCTCCGACTTCAAGCCTATTGTGTCTTAATAGGTTTGCATTAGCAGTGTAGTGCCACTGTGACTGGGCACATGAGCCAATTTAGCACAATTCGGTGGTTTTAGTGCATCATCAGAGTTTATTAGGGCACTAAATAGTGCTGAGGTTCCTAGCATTGTGACCACTGCTTATACTAAAACTATGCTAATACTAAAAGTATTGAGATACAGCTGTTTTTAAAACATCTGTGGTCTCATCAATAAAAGCATGTGTAGAACAAGTGCTACATTTGTGCATAAGCATCTCGAGGATCACGTGCATTTACACAGCTGTACAAAAGGGCTGATGATGATGATGATAGTTCCCACACTCTTCTCTCCCAAATACATACTGTATGGTGAAGCAATTTATTAAATAAATAAAAAACATCTGTCTGCCAAAATAACATTCTATGCATGAAAATGTGCACACACACAAGGTTCACACACAGAGCATGACTGACTGAGAAGATCCATGATTCCTTCATGATCTCACCTGAAATTGATCTTCCCCGACTGAATCTCTCCTTCCCTCCACTGACCCGTCTTATCCGTGGGGTTTAAAGGTCCCTCTAAAATGTGTTCCCACAAGTAGAGTCCTAGCACCAAGAGGAAAAAAAAAAAAACATTTCTCTGTAACAATATTGTTCTCTTCAGCTCAGACTTTTCAAGATACATTTCAAATGTTTTAGTGTTGCACAATAAAAAATAAACGCAAAATGGACCTGTGCGATTATTTAATCCCAAAAAGGATGCAATTTATTATAGGGAATACACACTGGTAAGAAATTTGTGGACGGTGCCTTGCAAAAATATTCATACCCCTTGAACTTTTCCACATTTAGTCACGTTAGAACCACAAACGTAAATGTGTTTATTGGGATCTTTTATGATCGTTTGCCTTTTTTAAATTGTATTTTTTTGGGCTTTGTCGCCTTTATCCTAGGGGGCACGGCATTGGATAAAGCACATTCTGCAAGCTCTGGCACTGGGTTTTACCCTGGACGCTGTTTCTGTTCCAGCCCTCCCATTTTATATTTGTTTATTTTTTTTTATATTGTTAAATTTTGGCAAACGCCCTCTTAGATAAATAGGTTCCAATAAAAACAAATTTAAATAAATAAATATGGTATATTATATTGGTGATCGTACAAAAGAAAGGAAAATTATATAAATAGTAAATATCGCAGTTTAAATCACAATAATCGCATATATTTTTATTATTTATTTATTTTTATCAAATCATCCAGCCCTACCTTAAATGCAGATTTGTAATCAACTGTGACTACAGTCAAGATTTTGAATCTTGTAATATGGCTTTGTAACATGGCCAAAAGTATGTGAACAGCAGAACATCAACCCCATACATGGTTCTTGCGCAAACTGCTGCCACAAAATCCAAAGCACACAATTGTATAGACTGCGGCGTTATAATTTTACCCTAACTGGGACTAAGAGACCCAAACCCACGCACAAAGAAAGGACAACGAAGACATGATTTATGAAGGTTGGAGTAAAACACCACACGTGTCCTGCACTGAGCGCTGACATCAGGGGCTCTTGTGGCTCAAATCCCCACAGCCACGCTCCTAAATCAAGTGGAAAATAATCCCAAAAAACATGGAGAGTGAAAACTAAACACTGGAATGTGACGTTCAACAATTACATAATCAGGTGTTCACATAATTATACGGTATCGACGCAGGTCACTCTTTACACAGAATTAATATCACTGTGATTGTGGTAATATAACCAGACACATACCTATAGCTGCTTTTCCCCAGATTTGAACTTTATATCGTTTGGGTCTGCTTTTTGCAATGCGCTCCTGATACGAACTGAAAGCCTCTCTCCGTTTCTGCAGGACGGAGATGGAGTCTGCACGCTCGTCCTCCTCCCACGGGTTCCATTCTTCCTCCTCTGCTCTGCCGTGATCTACAAGTGTGAAAAATTACTCAATAAATATCTAGCATTACAGACCAGAAAATGGAAATGAGTGTAGGCTCCTGGGTTTTGTATAAAAACAAAAGGTATGACAAAGTTACCAGAAGAACTCATTCTCCATCATGCTCAGTAAAAACTAACAGCTGTTTTACTTTACAAAGAATTTTGGCACATACAAAAATAAAGATGCCTTTGAAAACATTTCTACATGATGGAAACTCTTATAAAGAGCTCTAAAGAGTAACAAAAGCGCATTCAGTGTTTAGTATGAAAACTCTTTGCTTGAAAATAACCAGTTGTGTGAAATACAGCTGTTAGGTTTTACTGAGTGTGCTGGAGAATGATCACACTTGATCCTTTCTATTTTCATGTGAAACCCAGAAGCCTACACTAGGGTTTTTTTGTTTTTCATCTGAAAACTGATCCGTCATTGAATATGCTGCATTCCTGTGCATATCACAAGAAATGCATATTATATAGGCAAGTCATAAATTATCCGCTTATACTATCAAAATAAACCATGTTGCATCAGTTCATTTGTAACTGCGGTGTAAGCAAAAAATGGATGCCCCACTTGTGATTTGCACCTGGTTTGGATATCTGCAAACAAAATTTGGACTAATAGTTTAAGAAAAGTGAAAGAGAATTGTTACTGGTGATGAGACATGGATGGATTCATCACTACGAGCTGGAGAGTAAAAGGCAGAGTATGGAACGTTCAAAAGTCAACCATCAGCTGGAAAATCGACGCTTTCAGTTTTCTGGGATTATCAAAGACCAGTATTGGTACATTATCAGGAAAAAGATTCATCAATCAACAGTGCTCGTTACAGTGAGACGCTTATTGAAGAGCTAAACTTGGGATTAAATGCAGAGGACTGCTATCCAAGGGTGTTGTGATCTTGCATGATGATTTTGCAGACCTCTACCCGGATTGTCAACACATCACCTTCAGTTCGAGGTGGTAAAACATCCTCCCTATAGTCCTGATCTTGCTCCATCAGATTTTCACCTGTTTGGTCCCCTGAAAGCAGCCCAGACGAGGACGAGGACTCATTTCTGACGAAAAAGTGAAGACAGCAGTGCCTTCGTGGCTTGCAGCTTAGCTTCCAACATTTTTTAATGAGGGAATACGAAAATCTTCTTGACGAATGGACAAAGTGTATTGAAAAGCAAAAGGGATGATATAGAAAAATTATAATTTTGTCTTTACTAAAACTTAAATTTTTTTAAAAATAGATTCTACAGCCAGTGTGCAGTTAATTTTTGACTCACCCTCATATATCTCCTGAACAACAGCAGGATCCAAGAACATCTAAGAACATTACTGTCTATGAATGTCTTTTAAAATGCAAGTTGTCAGAGCATTAGTTATAGAAAAATAATAATAACAATAATAATATCGATGCAAAGAGCCGAATCAATGAAAGAGCCGAATGAAATTCACCATCATCTTATATAATAATACAATAAATAATTAAAGAAGTATATATATATAATTTTAAAAATCCATACTTTTCAGACATGCGCAGATCTTGCGCAATTTCCTACTAATGAGTCTGTATTTCTACTTCACAAGCCACCTATTCTGTATGATTTCCCCCCCGATTCTGTATGATGACTTTAGCATGCTAACGTGTTAATCACAGTTAACCTACCTGCAGGTGCAGATCCCTTTTTCACAACCCTGTGCACGCGAGTAATAACCTTCTTATTGAAAAACACATTGTATGCAGCGTACAATGAAAACACCACATACGCTAAAACTACAATTATCGCTATCTTCCTACGAATTAATCTCATTATTATAAAGATGTTGAGCTGCCATCCTGTGCTGAGACTTTACTGCTTCCCACCCGCATTCCGCCAAGCACCGTCTTCTGTACGCTTTCTTATAAACGACCGCAAGGGTTGCTCGCGCTCGAGTCCGTAATGAACGAAAACCCAGCCAACGATAACGGAGAATGAACACGACCGACCAATCACGTAAAAGTAGGCGGGATTTTCTAGAATGCGTTGGGAAAATAATATCAGTGTTTACATCTTGAATGGCTGAGCGGAAGGACCCCAGAGCTGAAGTCACTTAGGCGTCCACTGTATTGCCTGAATATAATAACATTTAACATTTTAAACTCAGAATACGATGTGCGCAAAACATAAATTTAACAATAGCTTTAAACGTGTCTATAAACACGGAAAGTATATGAAAAATCTAAAACATGAATACTGTTAATTTTTATCGATATATGATCAGGCTTCCAATTAGGTGTCTTGTAAGCCGGCGTGATGCGGAAAGCCCTTACCAGTTGACCGAAATTTTCAACTTGTAGAAGCGAAGATGGTGTCCTTGGTCGGTCGTTCCGGGTGTCTGTACCCTTACTTGAATGCAACTAATTTTATTATATCTAGACCCTTGACGGCTTTAGCTCCTGCAGCTGGGGATGCCTTGGTGAATCAGAGAAAATCGAGCCGAAGTCAGTCTGCCTATGGTCTTCTCCATGGTACGTGTACGTGTAACTGGTTTGTTTTATGAGCCTGAAATAACATAGCTCTGCTCTCCTGCCGTAGCTTGTCAGGTTTTTCTTTGTGTGTGTGATGTGCTCATATGATTGTAAAAGTTTGCATATAGACCAGAAACAAGGCCAGATTTCAGTCTGGTTTATTATAAATCAAAGCAGTTCACATGCACAGAGGCTAAAGGTTACATGATCATTCATTGTTTTGGTGTCTGCTGATCCTGTATCATAGGGATTTTTAAAATGATTAATTTCTACTTTAATTCATGATATCATAATTCCAATGAGCCAGACGTTTACATGTAACACCTTGAATTTCTAATACTTCTGGAAGATTAAACAAATGTATGTATCTGATTGGCCAGATGTTATAATTAGGAGTTGAATCTTTGGGGTATTTGATGGGGGTCGGAATCACCAGTCGCCACCCAAAATCGATACCCCTGTGCCGATTCCATTTAAATTGTGATTCTATAAATATCCTGATTCAATATTACATTTTCCCAGATGTTGTTAGTTTTAAATTTTAACATTAGTTTTCTCACTCAAAACCCAAGCGCAGCATTTAAACAATACAAACCAACCTCAAATACAAGTGTTTAACATTTAATATTTAGCAGCACGTATCTCTGTCATCTACCATAATTATTATATCTTAATAGTGTAAGAAATAATGTTTGATAATGTAATACACATTAAAATGTGTTTCATGACTGAATCTATCCCCCCCCCCCCCCATCTTGAGTATTTAAGTGTCTGTTTGCCCTTTCCCAAATCTGATTCCTTCTTAAAAGCACATTCCGAATGACTGATGATATCTCATTCATATCTACCCTCAGTTGTATGCAAATATTTAAATTGTGCAACCACACAGACAATGCACTGTTCAGGAATGAGGCACAAACAAAAAGGACAGACTTTGCTCCGAATCTTTCAACTGGACCCCAAAAGTCTTGTCACCTCAATAGCTTTCTCACAAAGAGGAAGCGTAATTTCAATTATTTATCACATGTACTTTACAGCACCGTGAAACGTGCCCCCCCCCCTTTAATAATTTGCTTCATTATAGTTTATTGAACCAAAAATGAAACTATAAGATCATAATAATAAGTGCTATGTGGTTAATACAAAAAATATCATCCCACCCATGAAGCATGGAGGTGGCAACTTCATGTCATGTGGTGTTTTGTTGGAAAGTGGACAGGTGCAGATCAGAAAACAGAAGGCAGGAACAACTGAAGCAACACCTCAAGCAGAAATTTAAAACATTTTTCAGCAGTATGCTGATCCTAAGTGTATCTTCAGTGTTGTAAGGCTTAAAGACCACAAAGTAAAAGTACTGGAACAGGCACAGGATCAGATAAAAGTGTGAACTGAATGATCACCTGTCACTTGGTCAGTGGTTAATATGAACATTGAGCAATGCTTAGGTCTTTTTCACATAACACTCATTATTGTTGTTCTTTATTTTCTTTTAGGTGATGTTGGAGTGCGTTTTGCCCACACCGATATCAGGATCCCTGACTTTTCTGACTACCGTCGCGCCGAGGTACATGATCCTACCAAGTCCTCACAAGAGAGCAGCGAGGCTCGCAGGGCTTTCTCGTACCTGGTCACGGGCTCCGCTGCTGTGGTCGGGGTTTATGCCGCCAAGACGGCAGTGACTCAGTTCGTCTCGTCCATGAGTGCCTCTGCAGACGTCCTAGCCTTGTCCAAAATTGAGATCAAGCTGAGCGACATTCCAGAGGGGAAGAACATGACGTTTAAGTGGAGAGGAAAGCCCCTGTTCGTTCGCCACAGAACCGAGAAGGAGATCGCTACCGAGGCCAACGTGGATCTCTCGGAGCTCCGTGACCCACAGCACGACAAAGACCGAGTCACCAATCCCTCCTGGGTCATCGTCATCGGGGTGTGCACTCATCTCGGCTGCGTTCCTATCGCGAACGCAGGGGAATACGGCGGTTACTACTGCCCGTGTCATGGCTCACATTACGATGCCTCCGGGAGGATCAGGAAGGGACCCGCACCCCTCAACTTAGAGGTGCCGTACTACGAGTTTCCTGATGAAGACACCGTGATTGTTGGATAGATGTGGGATATTTCCTAATGACTTAATATTAATAATATGTGTCTCACCAAACAAATTAAATATTTTAAACCACTCAAACATCTGTTGAATTTTCTGAGAAGTATACTGTATATGAAAACTAAATGTTTCCACCAAACACATTTTAACAAAAAGCACACAAATAAATAATATACTTTAAGTTCAATACACCCAAAACTGCAACCGTAACACAGTTATTGATGACTTTGAACAGAAGCATCAGTGAAACGGAAAGTAATCTTGACCACAATCGACTGCTCTGATCGTTTTTATCCTTTGTACTAGCTTGGTAAGATAATAATGATACCAAACGTCGACCAGCAGAAGGGATAATTTGGAAATCACAATTCAATATGGATGATTAGAAACTAGATGGAGCATCAGTTGAAGTTACAAATAGAGTGAAACATCGGCCTACGAATTTAATTCCTTCTGGCGAGGTCTTAAGATGAAAAAATATTTATTTTGCGATAAAAAATTTCCCATAAAAAATAATGTAATCTGTTCTTACCCCCCCCCCCCCCCCCCCCCCCATAAAATATTACCAATTTCCAACACTATATTCATATTTTTTCTTATAAAAATGATCAAAATATTTAGAAAAGAAATGCAAATGAAATGAAGAGAGATTACTTGTCTTACTGTACTTGTAAACTTGCTTAACCTTAATTTACAATTTCTCTTGATACTGTATATCTGCAATGTTATTAGTGACAATGCTAGTTGATAAAAGCAGTACTGCAGAAAAAAAAAGGTTTGAAAAAACATTGACCTACTCTTTATACCTGCTTGGACTACAAGTATTACCTCACTTTGGATAAATAAAGGACCCTTATATAGTCGACCCACGGAATTCGCATGGGTTACATTCCTAGAGCACCCGGGAATTGTGACAAACCGCGAATTTTGGATGTGGTCAAATAAATACCTATTTAAATAGTTAAAACTCTAAATACGCCCCCAAACAGGCTCCCACAACACTTTAATTTCAAACTCAGCTTAATACATCGCCCTTAAAAAAAAAAAAAAAGGATGTAAAAGGTAAACCCGTATACTGTACAGTACTGTACTGCTGTGTCTGACTGAAAAATCCACGAACAGTTGAGGCCGCGACCTCTGAAACACGACTTCGCAGGGGTCGACTACATTACTGTTTCAAGGAGTGCGTGTTAACCTAATCTCAAACCTAGTTAACTTCACTCCTCCTCCAAATTTGTTGTTTCTGTAAAGGAGCTACTGCTGAGCCACGCCCGTCCAGAGAAGAGCAGAGCTATTAAGCAACAAGCCAGGGGCAGACTATCTTCTTATATGAGGTCATAACAGCACAAAGCAGGGAATGTTTATTTTCTCAGTTTTTTGTAAACGTTTGTACTGCATGTCTAAAAGTCAGTAAAAAGTTAATTTTGCACAATAGGTGCCCTTCAAATCTAGGTGACGTTTCAGTCTGTGTAATCACCTGACACAACTGTCGCTGATCGGCTGCAGGAATCTACAGCGTTTCTTATAACCAATAACCACCGGTGGTGCTGTTGCACTCGGTTCCACACAAATCCAAAACAATACTCTTTAAGTGATAATGAGACGATACATATCCCAAAATCGAAATTATATGCATTTCTTTTCGGGGTTGGGGTAATGAGTACATGTAATTTAATTCCCAATTCTCTCTATCTTTGTGGCCTTCCATTGCATTCTCAGGAGGCATGGCCCAGAAGCAAAGCAAGTGGATGAAACTAAGAATTAAGAATTTAAAAAGGGAAGCACTCACCACATGACCAACAGTTTGTAAAGATGACTTGCCATCACATGTCTGGGAAAAGGCACGTCTCTGGCTTCACTTGTAACACAAGGCAACGACGTAGTAAGTGGTAAGAAGACATGATTTAATTGTGAGAAAACAGAGTAAAAGCTACACAAAGTAAATAAATGTAAAAATTGGTGACAAATCACATAGCATTTTAATAAGAACATTTCACAGACATTGATGCTAAAAACACAGCTGTCTTGGAACAGACAACAGTTCTATTCCGTTATTGTAGTACATCACTCACAATTCGATCTACAAAGTGTTCTATAAAATAAATTCATATTTAATTAAATAACACGCACATTGTCTATCATTAAATAGGTTGTCCACAAGAGTGATCTGTTCATCCGGTTCAGTCCACATAATGAACCTCAGCCTGAAGCTCTTTGTGAACGTAGCTCAGTAAAGCTGCAGTGACTTGCTGCTGAAGTGATGCGCTTCCTGTGACTATGGCTGTTAAATGGGCTACATCGGTCCACTCGATCGAGCCCAAGATGGCCATGACGTTTTCGTAGAGCTTCTGCTGCTGCTCTGGTGTCATTTCCATGATGACCTGAGGAAGTGGTTTGAACTGACCGCTTGTCATCCAGCATCCCAGGAGTCCTCCGACAGCACCGCCTTTTAATGAGGCACAAAGAACGTTTACCTCCACTGATTGTAATTCTCAAATTCATTTTCTATAACCGCAGCTATGACAGTAGACCCAGCTCTAATTCACACACTACTAGACAGATTGTTAAACATTTTTGGAAGGAGTCTCCAGTGTCAGTGGCACTTGCTAGTTTCTCAATTGCGGTTTTTGTCTTTTAAACTTCAAGAGAGAGAAACTAACTTGTGCCAATGCCAATTAACCTAATCTTTGCGCTGTGGCACAAAGAACCCGGAAACCCACCACACAATGCTAAAATAAAGCCCTTTGTCTAAAACTAAGCCGCATCACATCACTCCAACATGGATTTTTCTTTCTATGCCAGCACGCCTGGTTCCGTTTTCCAACATTTACATTAGTACAACCTACTGGCACTTGCCTACAGCGATGCCAAGCGGTCCGCCAAACAACCCTCCAGCGAAAGCGAGTCCTCCAGCAGTCATCGCTCCTTTCCCAGAATGCTTCACTGTAGTCTTCATCTGCTGATTTGCAGATAGCTCACAACACAGCTTCATAATGTCATCAATTCTGGGAGACATGTTGGACTTTGGAAACATAGACAAAGAGTTAATTTGTGTTTAAACCTACAGACCTTCATTCTACATTCATTAGATTATAAATCATAAGAATAAATACACCATTACAAGAACACATAATATGACATATCATAGAACATATGATATAAACTAATACCGGGCTGAAAAATAATGAGCTTGTAAGAGTTACATAGAATAACAGAACAATAATAATGTAATAAACATTAAAAAAAACACCTACCTTATAAATTAAACCTTCAGACACTTATTTGTAAATGGAAGCATTGCCTCGAGCTCCCTGTATGAAAACAACCACTGGAAATAAATGTAACGCATACGCACTGTGCAGCATGAAATATAAGCGAAGACTGCAGGACAGAAGGATAGCACAGTTCATTTCAAAATAAAAGTCTCATACCAATAAGGTAGTTTTCTTATCTAAAATATTGCCTTAAAAATAACTCCTGTAGTTTAAAACGTCCTTATTTTTCAAAATCCTGTTTTAGTATACATAGTTGTGTATCACAAGGTTCAACTCTGTGAAACAGAAATAAGTGACAAAATTTCACCATGTGTCCCGGTTTGACTTACACACCCTAGGACTTTTTTTTTCTTATTCTACAATGTATGTTTATAAACCCTCTGGATTTGTAAATACACAACTTTGCCACTATCACCATATAGTTGTGGTAGAATATAATTTAAACAAGGTCTAGAATTTATACTCAGTATAAGAGTGTGATTTAAATTTACTTTTTTAAATAAGTTTATTTTTGTTTGTTTGTTTTTTGTTGAGTGATTTATTTTCTACATTCTACAGCAATACTGGAGATTCTAAAACTATTAAATAACCCAATAGAATTAAACAACAACAACATTAACAGTCAGCTGTTCTGGAATAGTTATTGCAATTGCAAGTGCATTTGCAAAACCCAGCAGGGACAAAATTGACCTCTGCTGCAAAGTTCATATAGAGAAATCACCAATTAACACACCACAAATTAAAGCTTGTATGAAGGCTTTAGTAAAAAAAAAAAATAATAATAATAATAATAATAATGCTTTATGCAGAGCATAAGTAACAGATACAGCTCAATATCAACTGTTTAAATGAGCATAATAATTGCATATTTTGAATTCACAATATAGATTCACCATTTTTACAATGTAGAAAGAAATTAAAATCAGGAAAGACAATGGAGTTCAAATTAGAAGGGGTGTCCAAACTTTTGTCTGATAGTGAAGTGTTTTGTGGTACAAATAAATGAAATGCTTTAATTGAGAATTGGCCTGAAGTCATGAAATCTCAGTCAAATATTTTAATCATAATATTAAGCACCACTTTTTAATATTAAGCACCACATTGGTTAACATTAATTGGTACTTTTAATTTCAGAGCTAAATTAAATGTTTATTTGTTTTTGTTTGTTGAAAAGCATAAAGTAAGAAAAAAAGTTAAAATTAAAATACTGTATTTAATAAAATATTGTTAATTCTTTTTTTATTTAATTTATCATAACTTTGTAGTATATAATTTTTTTTACTCACCAGCCATTTATTCAATACATTAATAAATTAGCTTCATTTATTACCTGTGGCATAGTATTTAGCACGGTGGTCTCGTACATCCAGGGCCAACTTTTAAATTCTCGTCTTGGGTCTGTGTGTGTCTAGTTTGTCTCCCCATGCTTGGTGGGTTTCCTCCGGGTACTCCCGTTTCCTCTCACAGTCCAAACACATGCGGATTCCGGTTAATTGGCATTCCCAAATTGCCCGTCGTGTGTGCCCTGCAATGGATTGGCACCTTGTCAGGATCTACACCACCTCGTGCCCTGAGTCCCCTGGAGCCTATCCGGGCCCTATCCAGGCGCCCCGATCCCCTGGAGCCTAACCAGACTCTCAGTTTGGACATTTTACATGCCCGCACCTCAGACTGCTGCTACATATTTGCTCTTTGATTTATCTCATAGTGTCGCTTTACCTTACTTTTTGATTAATGCCCTTAATACATATTTTTTTCATTTACCCCATAAAAAAACTGGAGCCTAAAAGTTTTTTTTTAAATAATACAAATTAAAATGTGTTATTTCTTAAGATCTGTTGCATTATTATTGTTGTGTCGAAAACAAGACTTGTAACTTGTGACGTAAAGAGACTTTAATTTTGGAAAGTGGTCTCTATTGGATGCCATTTGTTAAACCAGCCGTTATGATTGTCGTTATCACAGGTCAAATCTAAATATAATGGGTGTAAAGTACCCTAGGTAGCGTGTAGTAAAAGTAATTCCCTGGTTTATGGAGTGTGTTTGAGTAGGGAGCGAGGGGGTATTTGTATTTAACCCCATTCTGTCGTGGACAGTGAATGAGGTAGGAGAAATAAAGACTAATATAATAGCATCGAGGTTTTTTTTTAGTGGAATATAGATCACCTTTAGCACCATGACTTCCTCTGCAGGTGTTGGGTTTATCTTCTGAATGATGAACATTTACAATTTATATAATATTTATTTTATTTTTTCTTGTGTCGCAGCTGTCTGGACTTGCCCGTACATGTCCACCGGAAATGGAGGTGCAGGAGGGCAACGCGCGCGCCGGTGGACACCATAGCAACGCCGTAGAGATGATGATGAAGACATTAAACCGAGTCCGGTGTGTGTGTGTGAGCGGAGTGTACCGATAGTGAAGAGTGTAATGTGTGTGTGATATGATGCTTGAGTTATTCTGGGATGGATGACACGTTGTGCGGCGAGAAATCATCCTCTGACGTCATATCTACTTTACCAGTGTGGATAATTGAGTATGCCTGGACTCACCGGATGATGGAGGTGTTAGAAGGTAAATCAAGACTTTTATGACTTTGTGTGTGTGTGGTGTGCTTTGTTCAGATGTGAATGTATGAGGTACAGTGCTGTCAAATAAAGTCTTTGCCCTTCCCTGGGTTTTTCTTCTCCATATTTGTCACACTTGTTAATAAGGTTTAGTTTTATTATTAGGTAAATAATAAAATTTGATAAAAAAAATAGAAAATGCAGTCTTTAAGCCATGATTTCATTTATCAAGAGGAAAAAAGCTGCCCAAACCTAGCTGGCCCTATGTGAAAAAGTAATTGCCCCATAAACCTAACAACTGGTTGTGTCAACAACTGCAATCAAGCATTTGCGATAACTGGCAATGGGTCTTTTGTATTTCTGTGGAGGAATTTTGGCCCACTCCTCTTTTCAGAATTTTTTTAATTCACCCACATTGGAGGGTTTTCAAGCAGGAACAGCTTGTTTAAGAATCTCAATCAGATGTAAGTCCAGACTTTGATTATACCACAGCAAAACCTTAATTTTCAGACGTAGACTTTTGGTGTTTTGGATCAGTGTCCTGCTGCATAACCCAAGTACACTTCAGCTTGAGTTCTCAACCTGGTATCCGGACATTCTCCTTTAGTATTTTCTGCTAGGGAGATTCCATCAAATATATAAGTCGTCCAGGTCCTGAAACTGCAAGCAGCCCCAGACCATTAGACTACCACCACCACCACGGTTGACTGTTGGTATGATCTTTTTATGAAACACTCTTAGTTTTATGGCAGATGTAACGGGACGCAAACCTTCCAAAAACTTTTGTCTCATCAGTCCACAGAATATTTACCCAAAAGTCTTGATGGTAAGCAAGATATTTTTTGAGTCTTTGTGTTCTTTTTTATTTTATTTTATTTTTTTATCAGCAGTAGCTTTCACCTTGGAACTTTCCCATGGATGCCATTTTTTCCCAGTTTCTGTGTTATTGCTGAATCATGAACACTGACCTTTACTGAGGAAAGTGAGGCCTGCAGTTCTTTAGATGTTTTTCTCGGTTATTGAATGAGCTCCTTGATAAATCAGGGTGAAGGTTCCAAGTGTCCCCCATTTGTGGATGCTTCTCTCACAGTGGCTTGCTTGAGTCCCAAAGCCTTAAAATGGCTTTGTGACCCTTTCAAGACTGATAGATTTCAATTACTTTGTTTCCCATCTGTCCCATCTGTGTGCATTGAAACACTACATGGTTACTCTGTTATATCCCTGTTTAAAATCAATAAAAATATTGATGAAGGGAACTTCTTAGGATTGTATTACTTTTTGAGATCTTTAGCGTGCTTCACTTTGTCAGACAGGTTCTATTTAAGTGATTTCTTGATTTAACAGGTCTAGCAGTAATCAGGCCTGTGTGTTTGAAGTGAAATTTAACTCAGCTTTCCTAAAATCACAGTTCATTCATAATTTAGCAAGAGAGTGGGGGGCAATTACCTTTTCACATAAGGCCAGGAAGGTTTGAAAAGCTTTTTTTCCCCTTAATAAATGAAATCATCGTTTTAAAAAACATCCATGTACATACTTTTTAAAAACAGTATTTTGTATTTACTCAAGTTTTCTTTGGGAGGCATTTGTGACTGAACCGAACGTCAGAAATGTTTTAAAATTTATTTTTAAGCTGTACTGTATAGGCAAAGAGTAATGATAAGTTTGTTACTTTTGATAGCCTGGTGTTTGCTTTGGTGTGTGAAGTTCCAGGTTTGACTGTGTTGATTTTAGAGTACATTTATACGTTTGATGCGAGCAATGCAAATAAGACAGCAAAATATTTAATCGCTAAGTGATTAAAGCATGGTTGTTGCTGTTGCTGTTTAGGGAATTAAAGGAAAACCATTGCTAACATGTTTGAATGCAACAAAGAAGTTTAAAGATGGCACTTGCATAATAGGGGCAATCTGTAGCAGCGGTCATTTAAGCACACAACATCTGTTAAGTTGTGTACTTCCGGGAGCTGTTCATACTTGTTTGCGTCAATGGAAATCCAAGTGAAGCGAGTTTACATATTTTTCTTGTGGGTTTTATTTTTGCTTTTTGTGCAAAGTTTAGTGAAGACATAGCATGGGTCTCAAGAATGTTAACAAGGACGGTAGCAAGAAGAAAAGGGAGCCATGTTCAGTTTGGTTTTAAAGCAGCTGGTGATAAGAGGAATCATAAATTATGGTTAAATTGAATGTCGATTTTTTTTTTTTTTTTTGTATTTACATGGGTTTTCTAAATGCTTTGCTTGTTTTAATGCAAAAAAAAATATTTTAAAGTATCTGATTATCTGCATTTACATTATTTCCTATGAGAAAATGTGTTTTGCAATATGAAATTTCACCTTAAGATCTTGCCTCCAGAACGGATTAAATTGTATTCCGGGGTACCACTTTATTAAAATTTTTTGATAATTTCAATAATTTAAGTGTGACAAAGATGCAAAAAAATAAAAGTTCAGGAAGGAGGCAAATACTTTTTTCCAGTTGGTGTTCGGGCACGTTACAGTTTTGCAGTTCGGGTATTTAATTTAAAATTCCCTTTAATTGTATTGCATTGTCACCACGTATGTCATGTTCTATATAGTAATCATGGCAAGTGATTTGTAGCTTCAACAGCATCCTGGATTATACAGATGTTGTGTAAAAGTTTTAGGTCCCCCACTGTGGCTGGAAGGTGACCGGAGCAGCCTGAGTCTTAAGGATCCGTGCAGCATCCGTGTGACAGCGGCCGAGTCCTGGATGGTCATCCGGGCCAGAGACATCGAACACTTTGAGCAAGTCATGGAGTTCTTGGACACTACTCACACTTTGCTGCCTCAACTAGTGACCCCTATCAAGCACATGAAGATAATGTTTGGCCTGAAAACCTTGGTAAATGTGGTTTAATGATGATTTGGTGATGTGGGGTTACATACAGTACCAGTCACAAGGTTGGACACAAGTTCAGATTTATTTTTTACATTCTAGAGAAATGCTGGATTTTTTTCAAAACTATGAAATGACACTTATGGTATTAGGTAATTAAGTAACAACAACTTAATCAGCTGTTCTGGAATAGTTCTTGCAAGAACAGTATTGTCAAGTGCATTTGCAAAACCCATCAAGCACCATGAGTCTGGCTCTCATGAAGACCTTCCCAGGAAAGCAAAAACTTAGCTCTGCTGCAGTGGAGAAGTTTATTTAGGGCGTTTTCACATTAGGACTTCAGGATCTTTTCCGCGAGCACTGAGATGGTGTTTTGAAAACACCATTGTTCAGCGCTCGGGAATCGAGTCTGCTAGAAATGGTGGTCTCTTCAAGGATATCGCGTACTTGGGCACGGATCTATTCAGGTATGAAAGCTTGAGAACGGAAGTTGATTGCCGTTTAGACGCATCATCAGCGCTATCAGTATATTCCAAAATCTCTGTATTTCTGAAATATCAATAATAGTAGGCATGGTGCAAAAGTTATCTTCCTTGTTCTCCTCTTGTGTTTAACGGTGACTCTCAAACAAAGTAGGTGCAGTAAGACACATCTTAATATTAACTGTTCAAAGGAGATGATTGCATATTTTGGATGCCTTCAACATTGTTTAACAATGTAGAAAGAAATAAAAATCAGGAAAGACCATGGAATTGGAAGGTGTGTCCAAACTTTTCACTGGTAGTGTGTTTAAGGTGCAGTCCTCATTGAGCTTGTTTGGTATTTACAGTCCAGCAAAATTAATCAATGAACACTATGAGGTCAAAGTATAAAATGATTTTTATATATGTTTCAGGTCATAATGTGGATGTTGTGGGACGAGCAGAACATAGAGAGTATCACAGACAAGATCGAAAGCTTCTTTTCTGACGGTCTCCCACAGTATTATCGGAGTGTAAGTGGATGTTGCATTTTTCTCCTCTAGGGGACACTAAAACTACACAAAAAAATAAATAAACTGCAGGAGTAAAACGCTATACTTAATTTCATACATGTGCACATTCACAATGAAAAGCTTCATATGTTGATTTTTTATCTTTTTCTATCAATAAAAAAAAACTGAAAAGTCAAGTTTTCAAAATTCGGATCTCCACAAAAAAGTGGAAAACTTTCATATAAATATCCCAATAATTTTGTTCCAGTTCATATCATTGTGGTATACATCTTTTTTAGGAATACATGTACACATGCACATTCAATTTCAGTTGGTCTTTTTTCCCAATATTTTATCGTCAAAATTGTCCAAATCATAGACTCTGATTGCTGCCAGGTTTGATGTGTGGTCTGCGATGATTTTTCTGCTGACCACCGCTGTACAGAGTGTGAGTTACTGCACCCTTCCTGTTAGCCCAGTTTGGTCTTTCTGCTTACTGTAGACCTCACTTATCAACATAACATCTCACGTCATCTCATGTCATGAGCACCCAAATTTTATTTAATTATGGACATTTTAAGCTGGTTTTATTTAATTATGGACAATTTAAGACAGTTTTATTTAATTATGGACAATTTAAGCTCGTTTAATTTAATTACAGTGGAACTTTAGATTGCACGCATAATTCATTCTGAAAGCATGCTTGTATATATAATTTGTAAAAAACATAATTATTTCTCGTATAAGAAATAATGGAAACTCGGATGATTCGTTCCACAACCCGAAAATATTCATATGAAAATGATTAATACTAAATATAAGGTAAAAAAAAAAACCTGCACTTTACATTTGAAAAGAATCCCGACAGAATAGTGTTTCCATTAGTGTGTGTGTGTGTGTGTGTGTGTGTGTGTGTGTGTGTGTGTGTGTGTGTGTGTGTGTGTGTGAGTGAGAGAGGAGGAGGGAGAGGTGTAGAACCGTGTAGAACGACTTTCACACACAAGGGAGAAGAACCATTGGTTCAGAAGTTTAAACCAGGGAAAGTTATAAAAAAAATATCCCAAGCTTTCAACATCTGTTCAATCCATCATCCGAAAATGAAAAGAGTGTGGCTACCTAAACTGAGGCAAAGAAGAGCATTAATCAGAGAAGCGGCCAAGAGGCCCATGGTAACTCTGAAGGAGTTGTAGAGATCCCCAGCTCAGGTGGGAGAATCTGTCCAAAGGACAATTGTTAGTTGTGCACTCAACAAATCTGGCATTTATGGAAGAAGGTTCTCTGGTCAGATGAGACCAAAATTGGTCAAACCTTTTGGCCTAAATGCCGAATGCTTTGAGTGGCGAAAAACTAACACTGTGCATGGATGTGGCAGCGTCATGTTGTAGGGAAGCTTTTCTTTAGTAATGACAGGCAAGCTGGTCAGAGTAATGGGAAGATGGATGGAGCCAAATACTGGGCAATCTTGGAAGGAAACCTGTTCGAGTCTGCAAAAGACTAACTGGACTGGGGCAGAGGTTCACCTTCCAGCAAGACAACGATCTTAAACATACAGCCAGAGCTACAATAGAATGGTTTAGATCAAGAATATTCATGTGTTAGAATGGCCCAGTCAATTTTGCAAAGAAGAATAGGCAAAGATTTCACTTTCTAGATGTTCAAAGATTGTAAATGCATAACTCAGAAGATATGCAGCTGTAATTGCAGTGAAATATACGGAGGGACGGAATACAAATGCACGGCACACTTTTCAGATATTTATTTGTAAAAACTTTGTTTTTAAACAAATAAAATAAAATACATTTACGTTTGTGGTTGTAATGGGAGAAAATTTGGAAAAGTTCAAGGGGTATGAATACTTTTGCAAGACACTGTAACCAATTTTTTAGACCACTTTACAAGTACTGCATTTGAGGATGTTTGAAATGGTCCTCTTGTAATTCCAGAGTCACAGGCATATGGAGCTGATGCAGAAGGCCCAGCGGGACTTCAGGAAGTTTGCTCAGTTACTGACAAGAAACCCAGAAATGCGCAAACACTATGTCAGAGTGAGTGAAAATGTTTTTAGATGTAACTAAGAATAAAGGATAAAGTTCTCGATTTGTTTGATGTTTTTAGCATTTTATTATAATGCTTTATAGAATCTGATGGAAGAACAGTACGGTGAAAGATACACTGTGAAGTTGGAGGAGAGGTTGTTTCATTATTTAGAGGAACTAAATAAAGCCCTTCGACAGCCCACCTACATTGACCAGGTAAAATCATGTACCTAATGTGTTTCACAATTATTACATTCCCATTTGTCTGCTTGTCTATTCGTCCTTTGTTATTTATACTTATGCAGAATATCCTACATGGGTCCTGTAAATATTTTCACATCTCAGAAACAGTTAATCACACAATCTCTTCCTTTTATTAGCAGATAATCTCACCTAGTGTAGATTTGCGCTTTAAAATCTGATGTTATCATTCTAAAGACCATAGTGTACATACTGAACATCCTTTCAGCACACTTGGTATAGACTTTCTAGGGTACAGTTGTGGAAGGGTAATGATTTATAACCTCACTATCTGGTCTCACCCAGAAGAGGATGGGTCATCTCAGAGGTTTTATCTTTTTATACCATCGTTGCCCTTAGCTTGTTCGTCAGGAATCAAAATCTAAACCTACACCATGATTTTTCTAAAGCTGCTTAAATTAAATTAAGTTGTCTATCTGAACACATTTAGGTTCTAAAACAATCGGGGCCACTGAAGGGGAGAGAAGAGTTCCTGCAGCAGCTATTTACCTGTAATAGTGCATCCCCAGCCACAGCTCTAAAGAAACTACTGAAATGTGGTAAGTCTCAATCAAGTATTTTATCAGTTTATGTTCTTGCACCTATATCAAAATGCTGCAGTATATATTTTCTTTCCTTTGCTCCAGCAATGGCAAACCACAAGGAGCATAAAAGTTCAGAAAAGTGGAGGCAACATAAAGGAGCTCAAGGTGATGGTCCGGTGTCTGGGGCTAATTGTGTAGCCCTTAAGCTGTCTCTGGAAGAGGTAGAGGAAGATTGGCTGTCCCAGGCATCCTCTCAGAGCTCCTGGGTGAATAGAGATAAGAATTTGGAACAACAAAGGACAAAGTTAAAGAAGCATGTTTTAGATCAGGCTCACAAACTCCCATGTGTGCTTAAAGAATGGTGTCCTCAGATGACTGAGACCAGACTTGCTGAAGAAAGTAATGCTGAAGATAACTTGCCAGAGCATCTGTGCTCCAGACATGGCAAGAGAATGAAGAGTATCCTCCAAGAATGCTCAGAGGAGCTGAGGGGTCAGGACAACGAAGCTTCACTGATGCAGGTGGAATGCACTCCTCTGTCACCTGAACCTCCACTTCTTCAGTCCACACCTCACAGACTGACCCCAGCATCTTCTCCTCATGACTCATCTTCTACAAATATTTCTCTGTCTTCACAGCCAGAGCCTTTCTCATATCGTACAGGCGATGAAGAGCGACAGGCTGTTCCTCTGCAACCGATGGCTTCTTCGCCAAGATCTCCAGCACAAGAAAGTAACTCGGGCCAAAAAAGCAACATCACATTAATGTTACAACTATCACCTTCTCAAGCACTTTCAGTACAGCTTACCACCACTTCCTCATCTCAAACCGCTTCATCTTCAACAAATATTTCACAATTTTCAATAAACAAAATCACACAAAAGTCACCATTGAATGAGGAAGAATATTCACAGGGATGGTCATTTGAAAAAATTTGCCCGGAGTCTTCATACCATCAGTCTTCATTATCCTCGTCATCGTCCATGTTGTCATCCTCTGCTGCTCCCGCGGCGACTTTAACTCCATGTCAAAATGATGCACAGGTCTCTTTAGATTCAAGCAAACCAAGGCTGTCAATAGAGACTCAGGCTTTCCTCATGGTGTCAAAGTGGCTGCAGCCTAAAGTAAAGCTCTGCAGACTGAGCCAGCAGCAATGTCACCAAGCCATGCTGCCAAATAGTGTTCCAGAGCAGTCATCGGAAGAGGAGAGGGTAGATGAAGAAGAGGCATCGTTTGATCTCAATTTATTGTATTCAAACTCTGAATCAGACACACAAGACTCTAATGATTCTGATTACATTCCACCAAAGAGATGGAGGTATAGGTGAAGTGCAAAAAAAAAAAAAGGTACTTACCGAGTGCAATTATGTAATCTACCTTATATCATTTGGATATTGATCATTAACCAGACTTTTGTGGTGCACTTCATTTTTATTATGCTGCTTCTCAAATGTCAGACTTTGGTAATAAATTTAAGGTTTTATTTTTTAGATGTGTAAAAGAAAAAACAATGTTCAAGCAAGCGATTGTATAGTATTTCCAAGTCCAAGTAATTTAACATGTCAGTTTTTAAAAAGACCTCATGGAAATATTTATTTATTTAAATTTTAGAGGATTTGATATTTTATGTTTTGCGTTTAAAAAGATAAATGATGAAACACCGTTGTAAGCCTTTGTGAATTACAAAACGTACATCACCGTGTGCGCCCTGACTGATCGGATTTACTGCTTATTCATGAACCTTTGTACTTGTGTTGAGAGAGTATAAGGGTTATCACATTTATTTAACAAAGTTTGTTGACATGCTGGACATGACAAGTGGTTACAGTTATACAGTGATGAGTAGCTTGAGATACTAGAAAGTTTTGAAGACCCTTCTAAAATGAAGATGAAGAAATATTTTTTAATATTTGTACCATCAAGTAATTTATTGTGTTTGTCTCAATGGTCAAATAGTTTACTGTCTGCAACATTAGTTTTCTAGGATAAAATAAATCTTGTCAGATATTTTTCCTATCTTAATTTCTTTCATGGTACACTGAATTTTCTCCTGATTATGCAATAAATTCAGAACTAGACACTCAGAAGGTCACATTTTAAAAACTTTTCTGTTAATATTTCTTCGTGTTATGGATCGACAACTTGCTTTAGAATTCATGTACTTTTCTTTTTTTTTGCTGTGTGTAATTCCTTTAAAAAAAAAATACATTAGTAATAAATACTGGGATAATTCAGAGTTTTCTTTTCTTTTTACCAAAAAAAATTTGATTCTTTGAGCCACTGGTACGTGCCACAAGTTACATTTTGCAATTTCTGCATCATCGACCATCTTAAATTTCATGCCAAAATCGATGGCCAATTTTTGATCCAGACAGGTTATATAATGACGTAAGGTTGTAGTACAGATGGTAAAAGCTGATGAAAATAGTTATTTATTGGCAGGGATTCAAGAATAAATGTCCAAAGATCATTTGATGTTTGTGTTGGCTCTCTAAATCGGTACTCAGTTTGATGTTGATTTGATGTCTGAGGACATCATGCTCTTGATGTTTGATTAAGCCAAACCTACTTTTTTTACATACACTGACCTTGGTGAGCAAATAGTTCTGTGACTCTTCGCTTGTTTTTTTTTTCAGTTTCCTTTCCCACCCTCATGAGTCAGTTAATTAGCTAAATACGGTAAGTGGGAAAAATGTTTCCACTTCTAATTTTATAATGTCTTAATTTCTTTTGATACAACAGTTGGTTCTGTAAGTAATCTGATTGGACAAGAGGCATTCCATGAGTGGTGTTATGGAATATAATAGCACTATATCACTGTATGTCACAGGTGTTTAACAATCATTAATTAAACTGTCGGTCACCGGCCCAATCAGATTACTTGATCAGAACCAACTGTTGTATCAAAAGAAATTAAGACATTATGAAATTAGAAGTGGAAACATTTTGTACCTGCAGTACTAGGAAGAGTGAGCACCTGCCAAAACCCATATTCAAAACCAGACACTGAAATACTTTCAGCAAGAAAACACATTGGATAACGTTTTATCTTAAACAACACTTTTTCTCTTTAATAATTGCTTATTTCCATATTGCATCTGAACCATCCGTGTTGTTCACTTCATAGCTAATGTGAGCTCCTTACACAAGGCTGAACTCTACCTCAGTCTCTAACTGTCAGTTAACAGCTCCATCATTTGCAGTTAGTTAGTTCAGCCAGTCGTGGAAGGATATGTGTTGGCGAATAAATAAAATAAAATCATAATCTGTTAATAATAAATGTTGTTTGTGGAACTGTTGTATAGAAGCAATTTTACATGATAGGGAGTGCTGATATTTAGCACAACAGCGCTCTCCATTATGTAAGGATGTTGTGCTGAATATCAGCAGGGCTGCGATGCAGTCGTAGGCACGAGGGTGCACCCCGAAGAAGATATAATATAGATCATAGATATCATATTATTTAAATGATATTGTACTTATAATTCTGGGCAAAAATATATATTCATAAGCATAAACAAATATACTGTATGTTTAAAAAAATTTAGTAACGGAACTATAAGGAACACTGTATTCTGTGATAAGATTAAATAAAAATAGAAATGGGAGCTTCATGAAATAACTGACACCCCAACCCTCGTGCCCTTGGTCTTCTATGATAGGCTCCAGGCCCCCCCGCAACCCTGTTTACATGATAAAGCAGTTTAGATGATGGGTGAATGAGTGATCATCATGAAATAAAGTTGTTTTTCTGTAAATGAGATGTTACACACCGTAGGAAACACAAGGTGATGTACCTGAACACATCAGAGAAGGATTTAATTTCATTATTTGAGATGTTAAATCTGGACATAAGACTGGACCAGAACTGGGTGTTAGAACATTCAAATTGTAACCATGAGTGCCCCTTAAACGATGTACTGTATTGGTCTTCAGTCGTTATTAATATGCTGTGATTGCACCTCATTCAGTGCTTTGTTTATTTGGGTCCAGACACTTTAGACATGCTCATAACGTCAGAGGTGTTTAACATTAAGTGGACCAAAGCTGAAAACACTTATTACATTTCCTAAAAAACACTGCCATCTGTTTACATAGATTATGCAACTTGCTACCTCTATTTGCCAAACAGCATTGGTTGACGTAACTAAATCTTGTACAGGACAGATGTTTTGCATTTTGCCCTCAACTTCACTGTGTGTTGTTGCTTGAAAGCAATGAGACAGAAAAGTTTTGATCAGAAATGTACTGTATTAAGTGAGGGTTAAGGCCTTTACTGAATCCTCACCACTCTGGCCAGGCTCGAGGGTCACAGGTTCGATCCTGCATTTTTATCTGTGTGTTATTTCATTTCAGTTTTCTCAATTTTTCCTAACTCTAAAAAGCGTACCAGTTGTGAAATGTCTACTCTAAATCAACACTAGGTGTGTGTGTCTGTGTTTATGGTGATCTGCAATGAAGTCCATTCAGGGTGTATTTCCGCTACATACCCAACGCTACTGGGATAGACTCCGGATCCACGTCGACCATGACCAGGATAAAATGGTTACTGAAAGTGAATGTAGAACCACTCCACAGATCTTCTAGTTCTTTGAGCTATATTCACCTCAGTCAACAGCATGATTTGTTAAAAGTAAAAAGCGCCACACTTGGGACCTACTTTTAGGTCAAAAACATAGGTGTCACAAGAGACACCTATGTTTTTCTTTTTTTTTCACCCAAACTATAGGCTGTGGTGCACCTTGCAGTCTGGGTACCAAGAATTTTTTAAAATAATATCGTTGATTGTGTTTTGACAAAAAATATTTATCTCTGTAGATAGACACCAGAAAAATTGAGATGAGAGAGACTAAGATCTGGCGATAAACGTGTATAAAGATCTCAGTTTCTGAATTACGTAATCCAACCCATCTGGAACCAGCAACCATGCCAAGATTAAAGTTATAAAGATTACACATTTTCGTACTTGATATGAACATATGACCTGTATCCACGTGCATTTATGCATTGTGCTGCTGAACTGCTTGAATAAGCAGGTGTAGTGGTGATCCTATTAGGTAAATAAATAAAAAGATAGATAGATAGATAGATAGATTATTGTCATTGTCAGATTATTACTATTCAGTTTAAACAGTATATCTCAGCAATTAAAGCAGCTGAGATGTTGCACTTAACATATTAAGATTATATATTTTACACATAATAAAATTTAAATAATACTGAGATACAGTATTGCACATTACAGTATTGCACATTTGTTTTTTTGTTTGTTTGTTTGTTTTATCTACTGTACTGATTTTTGCAGTTGGAAATATATAAAGATGAAGTAAGACACTAAAGATGTGGGTGTGTGTAGTGCAAATAGTTCCTAACATTCATTAAAATTATTTCTTAGTGTTCAGTTTGTGAATGGTTCTAGGGTGGAAACTGTTCCTGAGCCTTTCTATACATGATGGACTTGACGCATTTGCAGGAAAGCATAAAGTCAATTACATAGTGTCCACAGTGGGGTTGGGTCTTTTAATATGGTGTTTGTCCTGCTGTGGGAGCGAGAGATGAATAGCTCTTCCAGTGAGCTGCTCAGCGATGCATTAAGTTAGCACGCTCTCAGTGAAATGCTAGACCAACTCCAACAGTAGTAGGACAACAGCAGGTCCTCTTGTAAGGTGCTTTTCCTGAAAGTCCTCATTAAATAAAGTATTTGCCAATGCTATCGTGTTCGTGGTCCAGGAGCGATCATCAGCGATATGTGTTCCCAAAAACTTGAAAGTAGACGCTTTCCATATAGCCTTTTTTGATGTACACTATATGACACTGTATCTAAATATATGCAGTATACTTCAACATGAAGTTGGTAAGGAGTTTTATAGCTTTTGAGATTCTGTAGTGTTGTAGTGAAATTCTTTTCAATGTTTCTGTGGGAATTTGTGTCCATTCATGCTGTAAAGCATTTATCAGTTCACACCCTGATGTTGGATGAGAAGGTCCATTCCAGGTTATCCCAAAGGTGCTTGAAGGGATTGAGATCAGCGCTCTATGTGGGCCAGTCAAGTTCTTCCACACAGAACTCAAATCATGTGTTTATGGTCCTTGCTTTGCATGTTGGAATAGAAAAGGGCCTTCCCCAAACTGTTGCCACAACAGTTGGAAGAACAGCATTGTCAAAGATGTCTTGGTATGCTAAAGTATTAAGGTTGCTCTTCACACGTGATAATGTGCCTGATTGACCTCAATCCAATGACAGTTTTGGACAAATATGTTTGTCCATATAGTGTAAATTGGACCAAGAACTGTGCTACACTTACAACAGTATATAATGATTTCCTTTGCTTTTGTAGTGTTCATGATGATGGTGTTTTCTGAACACCACGCTGCCAGTCTTTGGACCTACCCCTAGAGACCAACCACAGTTTAGTCATTCACAAACTTGACAACGTTGTTGGTCAGTCATGAGGACAGAGGATGTAAAAAAATGGGGCTAAACACACACCTCTGTGGGGTCCCAGTACTTATTGCAAGTGTGGAGGAGAGGTGGTGGTGTAGTCTAACAGACTGGAGGCTGTTCTTAAGTCCTTAATCCAGTGGCAGGTGGGCCGGGAAAGTCCAAGGTTGGCACGTTTGGTGACTAATCTACTTGGTATAACAATATCGAAAGCAGAGACTAGAAAAAGCATCCTCACATAGTGATGCTCAAGATGGGTTAGTGAAGTGTGAATGGCACTGGCAAAAATGATAATATTGTGTGGATCTGTTTGCTCTGTAGGTAATTTGATCACAATCATAAATCACAATTCTTCTGGAGAGGAATGATAGTTGCAGACCCCAAGCAGGGTGGAATCCTGGATGTAGACAAGGATATGTTGAAAGTCATTGAAAAAACTGCACAACAGACATTCAGGAAAGAATTTGTGTGATTCAAGTAACATGAAGATGATACAGAGTTTCATGACTATCAATACCCCTGCACAAAATCCACTCAGGCTACAACCTGTGCAGGATCATCAAAGAGGCATGAAAAAAACAGGAATGAATCAGCATGTGCTTCAGATCATGTTTCCAATTCCAGTTTCTAGAAAGAGTTAAGCTTGCCTAATTGTTAGAGCACTGAAAAAAAAAACAAAAAAAAAACAAGCATCTGGTTTACATTGTTGGCCATGTAAGTGGGGTGTGTGGGACTGCCCTCAGTTTCCACCAATGAAAGAATGGGCAGTATAGCGAGACACTTATTTCTGTGGTCGCTGTCTATATAACTGACTCCCAACACTGTCACAGAGAAAGCTATAATTGAATAAGATTTCTGTAGGGACCAATTCTTGTGAAACACTTCTTAAAGGTATTTATCTCTCTAATATTAACAGTTTAAGAGAATTTCTAATAAAGTAATGATAAAAAATATTACTGAAATGTAATGCAAGATTTATTTTTTACAGTAATGCAAAAAAGGTGCAAAATGCAGTAGATTATTCATATTATTATTGTTCATTTAAACAATCTTGTTTCTATACCTACAGAAAATTGTGGCATTATTATTAGGTAGTTTTACATGTTTTTTTTTTCTTTTTAGATTTTATTTAAAGGCATTTACGAATTCTTAAATTGATCATTTTTGTTGATGCGCATTGTTAACATTATCCAGCATTAGCATTGCAGCCTAAAGTGTAAAGATATAACGTTTTATTTTCTTTGTTCAAATATTTCTGTAGCGTTTGTATGGGAATGGTTCTCCTATAATGTCAAGGAAATGGTACTGAAAGGTTCAAATATTTCAAAGGTTTGCAATGTAGTTCAAAGTAGGGGGATGTTAGAAACTTAATGAACAACAACAACAACAACAAAATAATAATAAGTATAAAGTTTATATTTTCATAAATAAAATTTTCCTGAAAATGAACCGATTATTTCAAATGTCTATCAAGAAATAATTGTGTTTCGTTTTTGCAGGGTGTCTCCAAATGTTTATTATTATTAGTAGTAGTAATAGTAGTAGTAGTAGAATTAACAATAAATAAATAAATACCAACTACAACAAGTACAACAACAGTAATAATTTGTTTGCCTTTTTAGAGAAAATGTCGCATTTCGGGAAAATGAACGGCGAATCAAGAATTCTCAACGGAGTGTCAGTGATCGGGTTTCGCGGAGATGAAAAGCACAAAGTCCGCGCGGTGAACGGTGACCGTGTGAACGGGATGAACGGACACGGTGTCTCTATCCTGAACGAGAGCGCTCTGGCGCGCGCCAAACTGAGGGCGCGCGCGCAGCGCTGGCGTGTGCGCGCGTCGGAGATGGCGAAGAACACACTCAACCCGATCCGCGCTATAGTGGACGGCATGAAGCTCACCCCGAACCCTGACAAACCCATGATCGCCCTGTCCATCGGTAGGATAACAGAATGCACTAATAAGTAAAGCAATGCACATGGGGAAACACACAGAAAAGTACATGGCTATACAAAGTACGGCTGGCGAAGTCGATGTGCTGTCCTTACCATCCTAAAAGTTGATTATTTTGCTATTACAGCTCAACTCTAAATGTTTGTTTCTCTTAAAGCTTGCAACAGTTATTTGCCTATAAATACAATTCAATGTAATTTATTAATACATTGAATACGCTGTGGTAATCTTCTCACCAGCCACATGAAAGTCTCAGATTCACTGCACTGCACCATTAGTGACTGTCCCCACCCTGGATCAAACAGGAGGGTTGCATCAGAAAGGGGAAGTAGTTTATTTTTAACTGTGCCAAATCAAATTGTGCGCATCATAAACGAGCCACTGTTGCAACCCCACAAAACAACAATGAACTTTTGAAAAGTGTTATTATACACTAGAAACCAATTATGTTGTGCTGGGATATGAAATTAATCAAAGCTACTGTACTAGAATAATATGCAATGCATACTGAATTATACATAATAATAGATTAGAACAGCAGAAGATGTAACTCTAAGCTAAACAGCGTCAAAGGATTTTGCCTTAAGATGAGAGTCTGTGGTAAAAAGTCGTTTCTATTGCCAACGTATGATGTTTACTCATATTCTTGTATCAACTCAAGTGTCTGATTATTGTTTTTTGGTAACTTTTTGTATTCCTCAGGTGACCCGACAGTATTTGGAAACTTGCCTACAGATAAAAGTGTGCTGCAGGCTGTGAAGAAAGCTGTAGATTCACACAAATACAACGGGTATGCCCCATCAGTAGGTAAGTCACACATCCCAGCCTGTTCAATGCAAGGAAAAAGAAAAGCAGAATCACAGTAACATATACATTTTTTATATTTGCCTTATATATGAGGACAAAATATATATAGAAATATTCACAATTTTTAATATCATCATTATCAGGTTACCACAAGAGCAGAGAGGCTGTGGCAAACTTCTACAGCCGGTCAAATGCCCCACTGGAAACTAATGTGAGTGATATATATTGTAGATATTCTGTATATATGCAGATATATTCGCTCTTTAATCCAGCTCATTAAAAAAAAGTCAGTGTGAATGAATTGTAAAAATATTTTCTAAATATTTGTCTTGTCTTTAGGATGTGATCTTGACCAGTGGATGTAGCCAGGCTATTGAGTTGGCCATTAGTGTGTTGTGTAATCCAGGAGACAACATACTGGTTCCTTGCCCTGGATTCTCTCTTTACAAAACCCTAGCAGTGTCAATGGGCATCCAGGTCAAACTGTACAACCTTCTGGTATGTACCCGTAGAGAAAAGACACTAATTACATAAAGTTTAACTGTAACAAGTGAGTCAGTTGTTTGATTTTGATGTTGATTTGATTTGGAATTTCTGACAAAAACTTTCATTAACATAACAATCATACTTGACACACCATTTTAGACTATTTGAAATCTCTCTTGAAAAAAAATGACCATAAACAAGACGTCTGGCCAGGAAACAAAAAGTTCGAGTGTGCAGTTTTTTTTTCTTTCTTTCTTTCTTTCTTTTTTGCATCAGAGTGTGTAAATAAAAACATGCATGTAAGAAAAAATAGCTCAACTTTAATAAAAGATTTGACTGTGATTCAAAATAAAGACAATCAGGTGATTATTGTACTTACAGTATATAAAGCATCTATTCTTATGTGTATTTTTATTGTCACTAGCCGGAGAAGTCCTGGGAGATTGACCTAAAACATTTGGAGAGTCTGATTGATGAGAAGACAACCTGTCTGATTGTTAACAACCCGTCCAACCCCTGTGGCTCTGTATTCACGAAAGAACATCTGCAGAATATCCTCTCAGGTATAAAAATATTTTCTGTCAAGATTACGTCAACTTAGTCTATTTGATTAGGGGTTTTTTTAATTTATTTTTTTACATTTTTTACTGTACTTCACTTTAGAACGATCTGTTTGTCCTTGGTTTTAAGTTATTCGTTCATGCTTTTCTGTAGTTGCCTCAAGACACTGTGTCCCTATCCTAGCAGATGAGATCTATGGAGATATGGTGAGTAACAAAGGAATCACACTATGCCATCTGTTGATTTTTCATAGTCCTGTTACCATCACGAGGCATGTTATGCAGGTAATACGGGTGTGTGTTTCGACACCAAAGATTATTTTCTGTCTATAAAAACACCTCATTGTCAGAGTTAATATCTTGCACCACAGCAACTTTGGCAACACATTTTGTTGTTACATTAACAACACAACATACTTTTCATCTGCTTAGAAAGTTACAAAGTTACACTGTAATTATTTCATCAACAAATCATTCACACAAACCCTCAGCGTCATAACAAATAGTTTTACACTAATATTCCCCTATTGAACATCTGCAGTTAAAGGTGCAGCAACATGCCAGTCTCAGGACTTCCAGGGTACACCTACTATAGTTTCATATTTTTTAGTTTCTAAGATGTTTCTGGCATTTCCCGCTTTGTAACACAGAGAGTGAGAGGGAATATGGCCAACAGTTTTTCCTCGGCTCAGCTCAGCAGGGGAAACATCGGCACAGAAGTGATTCCAGAAGCCAATGCTTGGCAACGTGTCTGGCTGCAGGTCATTAGGGACAAGTACAGGATGAATGCAATGAGGCCAAATCAATATATTCCATTTAAAAATGCATTTTGTTTGTTTTTTATCGAGAAGTAAATAAATCTCACAGTATGGATGGGGATACATCCTCTCACTTATATAAAGAAAACAAAAAATAGAAAGCTGAATAATCACAAATGTGTGTATCATTAAAGTAATAAAGATTTTTTCCCCCCAAGGGATCTGGTAAGGATATCAGTGGGGAAGTCAGATCACGTATTAGTCTTTAATAAAATTGATTGATGTATCAGTATGAATCAATGTGAACCAAACGCTTGGAATATACTGTATTAGAAAGGAGATCATATTATTTCTGTTTGATACAATATGGACATGGACAGTCGGACACTGAAGCTTCCACCCACAATGACTGTGCACTTTTTACTTGTTTGTTAGGCAGAGAGAGAGAGAGAGAGAGGGTTGTTGTTGTGTTTCTGGCATAACTGGCTTCAGCATGCAAAGCTATGATTAGAGGAAAGCATGCCTTCTTGCAGTTTGGACCTTATGGATGAAATCACATGTTCTGCTGGTATGTCTAAATGAGCCAGTGAGGCAGATTTTTTTGTTTTACAATTTCAGCCAGCAGCCAATGGGAAGTGGGGTGGATCCATCCGCCCAACATTAAGACTCCATGCTAATGAAAGCCAGATAGCCAACCTCACATAGTACTGTATATAAGTGGACCTCTCTCTCTCTCTCTCTCTCTCTCTCCATGCCTTCTCTTTATTACTTTTTCCACCTTCATTTTTTAACTACGAATATATATCTAAACTAGGAATATTTTAGAGTATAGAACAACAGCCATACAAAATATTGTTACCTAACACAGTCTCTTTACTTAAAATAGATTACTTTAAAAAATATTAATTTGCTATTTTATGCTGTTACTGCACATTACATGTATTTTTCTTCAATGTATTCAATTCAAACTACCTCTATTGCAATGACTTGATGCCATGTTATCGATACAATATTACCAAAATCACTAGGTATACACAAATAAATAACAGCAATAATGATATTTAGTAGTAATAATAATAATAATAATGACATTAGTATAAGTAGGTGGGTTGTATTGTTAATTATTTGTATGTTTTTAAGTTTCCTTTAAAATTATTTTCAGATTTCAGAAAATGCAAGCTGGATTGAAGGATATAATAGTGCTTAATATATAAAAAGCTTAACTTTAACCTAATGATGAATTGCATCACACATCTCTGATGTAGGTCTGAACTTTCTCAGGTCTTTCCCAACTGCGAGTTTCATTCCCTGGCTCCTCTCAGCAGTGACGTTCCCATTTTGGCCTGTGGAGGTCTGGCTAAACGTTGGCTTGTTCCTGGATGGAGACTGGGCTGGATACTCATCCATGATCGCAATAACATCTTCGGACCAGAGGTTTGCCTAATTTTATTAATTATGATCTTGTATCAATTATATCAACAGCCTGTTATGTTTACCTAAACATGGTTCTTGCTGATTTCCTTTTAAGATTCGGGAAGGTCTCGTGAAGCTCAGTCAGCGTATTTTGGGAGCCTGTACAGTTATTCAGGGGGCGCTAGAAAGCATCTTTAAAAATACCCCAGCTGATTTCTATCAAAGTACAATCAACTTTTTAAAGGTGAGAAAACCTTTATTAAAAATAAAAATATATATATTAAGTTTCAAACAAATTTATATTTAAAAAAACTTTTAAATAGACAACCTTTTTAAAAGCTTTGACCTCCTCTATATTTTATTATAACCTTTTTCTTATCTTCTACAGTCGAATGCTGATATATGCTTCTCAGAGCTGTCCACTGTTCCCGGGCTCAATCCAGTAATGCCATCAGGAGCCATGTACCTCATGGTAACATTTACAGTTATACAGTATGGGTATCAGTTTCATAGCAGCTTGGAAGTGTCATCTTATACAGAGATAATATATATCTTCGTTCGACTTTAGGTTGGAATTGAAATGGAGCACTTTCCAGAGTTCCAGGATGATGTGGAGTTCACTGAACGACTGGTTACTGAACAATCCGTGTTCTGCCTACCCGCCACGGTACTGTACATCGTTTATTTCTCTTCAATCTGTTCTACAGTACATATGTAAAAATATTTTAAAAATAGAGTAGTTCACAATGTTATGAATATGGCCTTTTTAAACTATGCATTCCATGTGGATGAAGCTGTATATGCTGATAACTACTTACAACTATATAAAAGCCATATTTCTATGTTCAGGCATTTGAATATCCAAACTTCTTCCGGATCGTGGTGACAGTTCCAGAGGAAATGATGGTAGAGGCATGCGAGCGGATCAGGGAATTCTGTTCACGTCATTACAGACCTCGCAGCCAAGACAGCAACGACCTGGACCAGTGAAGGAAACAATAAATAGTGCATGTAGTATGCAGTGAGATCCACTTCTAATGGTTGGAATGAGGATTGAATTTTTCTTCATTGAAGGGGACAAAATATTCTATGCACAAATGATGACTGGTCGTGAGATTTGATGTGGTCAGGATATGGAAGACTAAAATCTGATATCTCTCAGTAGCTCAACAGTGAACTACAATATTACAGTTTTAAAATAGTGATGCTTTATACCACAACACCTCACTTACAGCATAGTAAGGCTGACATGAGGCATATAGGCATTTATATAATATCCAAATAACTCATTTTTATGTGTTCAAATGCCCTACTTTGATAATAATATCAAATAATATTCTTAATCTTACAGTATGGTTTTGTAGTCTGTCCTTTTGCGTAATTTGTACTCTTATTAGACAATGTATGCTTGGATGATTTACTTTTTGTTTTGTTTTTCCAGAGAAAGTTATATCACCAGAGCAAAGATAGACTGAATGATCCACTCCATTCGCATTCACAGATGTTTGATAACTTGTTACAGATATGTCAGGCTACAGTATATAAGCCTAAATTCCCACAAATTTACAGTATTGGTTGTTTTTACGCATTGTCACTGATAGGCTACATGAATTTAAAGCCTGGGCAATAATAATAGAAATAAATCAGCCCCAGCAAGACTTTTCTGAGCTTTGTTTAGAATAATATCCATATCTAATTATCTGCCTTAGATCATCTGTTAACAGAAAACAATCTGATCTGGATGCCAAAACTGAACCCTTTCACTAATGTCTTTTTATCATTGAAAGGCAAAGATAAGTCAAGCCCCACCAACCCCATTTATATTATATATGCTATGCACATATTATTTACTTTTATATATTAACACGTAATATTTCATGTGTAAATCCTGTACATTTCTTCTTCTTTTTTTTTTTTGACTGAAGTAATTCCTTGTGTGTACGCATATAATTGTTCTACATACATCCTGGTTTGGTTACATATCCCACAAGTGTTACAAACTGACTGGCAGCTATGAGTGCCTCTTTTAGATCTTAACTTTTCAAAACATGTGTTCTTGTAACATGCAATACTCTGAACGGACTGGTTAGCAATAAGGGTTCTCTTTGAACCTACAGTACAGTACTATCAAAGATACTCAGGTACTGTTTTGAAGATATCTGAATAACACCTTCATAACCCCTGCATTTTATAAACAATGTTTTGTAGTCACTTTTTTATCTTCCTGTATTTGCTATATATGAGTTTCAGTATTATGTAATAACAGTTATTTAAATAAACTATTACAATAAATCTTAGAGCACTGTGGTGTGTTTACACATACTGTACACCCATATTTACACATATAACTACTATGGTAGATACTACATCCTCAGTAAATGAAGTCTATAAAACTATGGACACAAAGGTCTGAATGCTTTATTAATTATGTTCATCAAGCCATTGTGTATACTGCTTATCTTGAGTAGGATAGCAGGTGGGCTAAAGCCAATGTTAAGAAACTCAAGGAACAACCTGAGGGACACCCATCACGAGGCACAAGCACGCTCTCACACACCCAATCATACACTCTGGGCAGTTTGGAAACACCAATCAGCTTACACAGGAAGTGTTTGGACTGTGAGAGGAATGCACCATGCCACATACAGTATTTACTTTCATTCATGTTATTTACTGTTCTTTACCTCCAAATCCAACCTCATGAGCTTCTTGCAGTTCATGATTTAGGAACAACAACAACAACAACAACAACAATAATAATAATAATAATAATAATAATAATAATAAGGAAGAGCATTACTCAAGGCTACGGACATTTATACAGGTGCTTCTCAATGAATTAGAATTTCATCAAAAAGTTTATTTATTTCAGTAATTAAATTAAAAAATGGAATTCCTATATTATATAGATTCACTAAACACAGGCTGATATATTTATAATATATATATATAATCTTCACATTCTGCTCTTACTGTTGGAATGTGCAAACAATCACATCATCAGGCACATCATCATTGTCCAACCCCTGTATATATACAGTCTTATGCTGTATATATAATATATACATATAATATTGATAAATAACAGATTTTGGTGATTTAATAATTGGAACGGTGTTTCCAATTGATTCCAAAACGCATCAGGCTTCTGTAGATGTTCTGTTGTATACTTCTGACGTTGGATTTTATGATGGGGACGCAGGTAAGGTTTTCTTCTGCTGACTTTTCCATGAAGGTCTTGTCTGTGCAAGCATCACTGCACAGTGGAACGGTGCACCAACACTCCCGAGTCTGCTAAATCTTCCTGCAGGTTTTTTGCAGTCAACTGGGGGCTTTGATTTGTCTTTCTGACCAGCATACAAGCAGTTCTCTCCGAGAGTTTTCTTGGTCTTCCAGATCTCATCTTGACCTCCAAAGTTCCCTGAACTGCCATCTCTTAATTACATTTCTCACTGTGGTAACTGCAAGCTGACACCTTGCTATCTTCTTGTAGCCTTCTCCTGCATTGTGGGCATCAATAACTTTCATTTGCAGAGTCTTACACAGCTGCTTAGAAGAACCCATGGTTGGTGAGTGTCTGCAAGTGCGTGCACAAGGTTTGAAGAGTCAAAGTATTTGTAAAGCTTTGAAATTGGCATTTACTAATGACAGCTGTTGCCATGCATCAGATCTAATGAGCTGATTAAGGTCTGAAACCTTGTAAAAAGAATCCGAGACTCTGGAACTCATAGAGTGCCCAAACTTTTGCTCAGTGCCACAATAATGTTTTTTATTTTTCATTTTTGTTCAATTCATGGCATAAGAAGTAACTATGCATCAATGTTTGCTGAAAATATTGTGCTTTTTGTCAAGAGAGAGACTGTGTTAACATCTTTTCAATTAAAAAATCACCAAAATCTGTTATTTATCAAGGGGTGCCTAAACTTTATATAAAAAGTTTATATATATATATATATAGCTAAAGCTTTATGAAAATAAGCAAAATAAACATTACAATTAATAATCAATAATAAAAGCAGTAATAAGTGATGTTTTAGGCATATGGGGATATTGCATAGCTTTATAATACAATTCTTTTCTCAAATTTCTTTTTTCCTTGACAAAACTGCAAAACTGGTTTCTAAACGATCAGCACCCCTGGAAATGTTAATCATTAATTATGTCTTATATGCAGTTCCAAATAGAGACAAATATTTATTTATGACAATCCCTTTTGCTCAGACTGGGCAGAACAGTAAAGCAGCAGGCACACAATTTATGCCTCACTGCTCCAGGATCTGAAGTTCAATACACTTAACCAAGCTAATTTTTCAAGTTCCCCTTAAGAGTGTCAATTGAGTTATTTTGCTGTGAAGGCAGAATGCGGCAATCCCAAATTGATTGAGTGTGTGAATGGGAATAAATACAATGGTCACCATTGACCTCCATGGTTCCCTAGGTGGAGTACAGAGGTTCCTAGATGAATGGATAGATGGATGGAAACATAGGATTGAAACAGAATCTACACAAGTTGCAATGGCTACAAGGTTTATTCCTGACTCCAACACAGAATACTACATCCCCTTCTGCTTATAACATTTGTATTCTAGACATAACAGCAAGAGCAACTTGACTGTGTTTGACCGTTGTGCAAATGTTTAGCAAAAATATTACTGAGCAACAATGTTCTGATTTCTGGAGCTATGTAATGCAACTGGGTTTAAGATTTTGGAATTAGGAAACTTTATAACATTGCATACTGTACCTCTACTACTCTCTGCTGTCTGATCCATGAACTGCACACAAAAAAAGAGAAAAGTTTTTTTTTTTTTTTAATTAATAAATGGTCATAAATGCTACTTAGTGTAGTGTAATAATGATGATATTGAATCATAGAAAAGGAGAATATACAGTTTTAAAATTATATACCTGTCTAATATTGAGTGGATATATGCTAGTAGAGTAGTGCTAGAGTAGATATTGAAAATGTAACTACTGTGAGATGTAGACAAGTGGATAAATCAGAGCAACTCCAAAACTGCAGGTCTTGTAGGATGTTCACAGGCTACTGTGCAGGGATGATTCTAGGATTTTGTAAGTGGAGGGGGCACAGGGTGGGACCAAGAACCAGCGGAGCCCATGGCAAAATATAAAAATAACATTGCATATTGTACCTCAACTACTCGCTGCTGTCTGATATATATATAGCGGCATGGTGGCTCCCGAGTTTGATTCCCATGTAAGTTCTGTGTGCATGGAGTTTGCATGTTCTCCCCGTGTTGGTGGGTTTTTTAAACCTTGAATTGTATTACGGAAGCAATGTGTAGTACAGTATCATGTTTCCTCTAAAGATGTCAGTAGTCGCACCATATTTGATGCTATCATGTAAGAGTCAGAAGAAAGGCATATATTTTCAGTGTTAAAGTGTGTATATATATATATATTTTTGGCTGTCTCTGTATATATATAATTAATTAATTAATTCTAATTATAACTATATAACTATAACATATATAGTACAACATAATAATAGCATAATTATATATTTAGCACAATTCTATTTTTATATAATACATAACATCATTTTAGATAAACTGTGCAGAATTATGCGAATTATGCCCTCAGAGAGAGAGAGAGAGAGAGAGCGAGCAAGCAAATTCACTTCCTGCTTTTCACTTTGTTTCAGAGGAAATGGCAGTGTCACATGGGTGCAGCTGTTAAGGTCACTTTCCTCAATTTTGCCAACAGACTGCAGTTCATACATGCACAATAATGGTAAAGAACACACACAGAAAGATAGATAGATAGATAGATAAAGAGAGAGAGAGGGAGAGAGAGAGAGAGAGAGAGAGAGAGAGAGAGTATGTGTGTGTGTGTGTCTGTGCAAGAGATAGAGAGAGTATGTGTGTGTGTGTGAGAGAGAGAGTATGTGTGCGTGTGTGTGTGTGTGTGTGTGTGTGTGTGTGTGTGTGTGTGTGTGTGTGTGTGTGTGTGTGTGTGTGTGTGAGAGAGAGAGAGAGAGAGTGAGAGAGAGTTAAATGATTAACTGTCTAGATAAAGTAGGCGACCAACAACAGTTTAGAAGGGAGAGGTAAAGGGCGGTAAAAGAGGGAAGAGTGAAAAACAGAAAATAAACTTACCGTAAGAAGCAGCAAGGCAAGTCAGCTTGTTAGTTTCTAATTAAGATTATTCCCATATGGAGGAGACTAGTGAACATCCCAGGAAGATTGAACTAAATGATGGCAACTTGATGCCACTGCTGGGCCTAGGAACATGGAAGGGAAAGGTACAGTAACATTGAACATTATGTTTCTCTAATGTGCATGCTTAAAAGGAGGATTTGTACATGGTTCTCATTATAACATACGCTATGTATAATCCTACCAAGAGCTACAATACTGCTTAAAGAAATCCTGATTCATGCTGTCTCCCAAAAATAGTGGACAACAATAAACTTTAAAACTGACTGAATCTCTCTCTCTCTCTCTCTCTCTCTCTCTCTCTCTCTCTCTCTCTCTCTCTCTTTCTCTCTCAACTCAAGGCAAATTGTGTGTTCTTAGTTTGAGAAATGCAGTAAGAACTATATGTTCTAGTAAAGTACAGTATTCCAAAAAAGTATATAAAAAAAATTATACACCCTCGAGATTCATTAGTGGATGTTTGGGTTTATAAACACTGAGAGGCACAGCTTCGCATCTTCAGGGTCGAGGGTTCGATCACTGCCTTGAGTGCTTGAGTTTAACTGTTTTATAGTTTGGTATGGATTCCCAATTATCATTATTTTCAAGTGGCTACAAAAAGTTATTTATTTATAGGATTATAACGATGTTTAAAAAATTAGTAGTCTATCTAAAGGGACTTTGGGCACAAGGTGGGGTACACACCCTACACCCACAAAGCACAGGGAGAACATGCAAAAAATCCATGCACAATTATTGTAACAATTTTTTATAATTATGTTAATTCAAGTGTAAGTAAAATTTAAATAAAATAAAACTTTAAATAAAAACAGAGCATGCTGTTGGCTGGATTGTGGATTGTTTGAAAAAGCTGGAAGGGGACGATGGCGAGGAAAAAATGGTAGACAATAGGAAGAAACGATGAGAGGCAACAGGCTCAAAAGGACATCCATCCTTATTTGGATGATATCAGATAACTCAATTATAAATACATGCTCTTTTTAATGTTTTCTGTAAGGTACAAAATGCAGGAAATGTGTTAGGGTAACCAAGTTAAATTTATTTGAGGCTACCAACTGTTTACTGATGGAACTTGAGTACAAAACTGTTCGTATCAATTGCAGTGCTAAAACCATTCCAGCAACAAACAGAGAAAAGAAATATTTCATGAATATTATGTGAAACCATTCTCAATTCTCTAGGAGGATTCCAAGTAGAATTTCTTTATCAAGTTTAAACTTAACTAAACATCTATAAAAACTTTTATGAATGCTGTTTTCTTATAGTACACCCCTAGTGTAATGTAAATGGTTTTATCTCCATTGCAATCATCATCTCATCGTCTATACCGCTGTATCCTGTAATCCTATCTCAGGAGACTTAGGGCGCGAGGTGGGGAACACCCTGAATAGGGGGCCAATCCATCGCAGGGCACACACATATACAGTCATACACTATGGGCAATTTGGGAATGCCAGTTAGCCTAATTTGCAATCTTTGGGCCATGAGAGGAAACCGGAGTACCCGGAAGAAGAACATTTAAACTCCATGCACACAGAGATGGGAATTGAGCCTGGCTGGGTATCGAACCCAGATCCTGAAGGTACAGTACAAGGTGACACTACACAACCGTGCCGCCTGAGTGCAATCAAGTTAGATAAAAAAAAAAAAAAAGGTTTTAATAAAACGATTTAACAAAGCAACTTGATATCCAATAACTGCTGTAACAAAAACAGATGTATGAGCAATAAGAATACAATGTGAGAGACTCTCCTGATATCAACCTTTGGCCCTAAATATTTAATGAAACCATGTGAAAAAAGCATGCAATCTAGTGAGTCTATTAGTCGAAGGTATGGACACACCTACTCAGTCAAGGGGATTTCTTTTTTCTTTTACACTGAGATGTGAACGTGTATGAATCAAAATGATAAGATGTCCCTGATGAGGAAGCCGAGGACGATGGCGACAGTGGCAAGGAAAAACTTCCTGAGATGGTAATAAGACTTAACCTTGAGAGGAACCAGACTCAACAGGGAACCCATCCTCATTTGGGTAAAACGGATAGCAGGGATTGATCTGCATCATACTGTGTGAGATTGGAAGTTCAGTATAACAGGAGGTGTGTTTAAGCTAAATTGAGTACAGTTCGTTATTGGAGGCTCAGGTAGACTGTAGGAAACTCCAGTCCTGAACTATCGAGCTACTGAAATCACAAGTCCTCAGAGAACAGCTGTCTGCATCAGCCGAGGACAGGACAGGACCGTCTTCATGAAAAAGTGGAACCATCCGCAGTCACCACACACATCCCAGGCAGACCACACGGGGCATCCATGCGATGAGATCTCCAATCAGAAGCAGGACACCAGAATGAGTCAGACAGTGAGTCAGACAGCTGCAGAGGGGGTCTGCATCACTAGCAGCTCAGGAGCGACATGTATAGCTCTACAGAGAGACATGGAGAGGGAAAGCGAGAGAGGGAGAGAGAAAGGAGAAGAGAAAGAAGAGGAGAAAGCAGAAGAGAAGGAGATCCCTCAATTTTCTTATGATCATCCTTACCCCATGAGGTGAAATCTTGCACGGAGCTCCAGACTAAGGGCAATTGATGGTTATTTTTTAACCATCAATTTTTTAATCGCTCTAACACTCGTCTTCTTCTCACCAAGCTTCTTGCTGATGGTCTTGTAGCCCATTCCAGACTTGACCAGGTCTACAATCTTGTCCCTCACGTCCTTTGAGAGCTCTTTGATTAAGTGGACAGGTGTCCTTTATACACATGACGAGTTGTTGTTAGGAGCACCTTCTTAAATTAATCTGTGTGCCAAAAGAGCACATAACCAGGCTGTGGGAGCCAGAATTATTGTTGGTTGGTAGGGGATCAAATACAGTATTTATTATACTCAATGAAATGCAACTTAATTTATAACATTTATATAATGTATTTTTCTGGACTCAATTCTTTAAAATAAACATAGGATTGTTCAAACTTACAAAATCTATAGATCAAATAACTATTTTCCTCAATGTAAATGTGTCTAATGAAACAGTCTGAACTGTAAACTGATTACTTACATGATCATCAGAACAAAAGCCCAGAATTGTGCCAAGGTGCAGCTGAGACAGCTATAGCTGCTGGTTACCGTCACTTGGACACGGCCTATTTTTATGAAAATGAGGTGGAGCTGGGAAAGGCGATCCATTCGAAAATCCAGCAGGGCATCATTAGGCGCCAGGACATGTTCGTCGTCAGTAAGGTGAGTCTTTGTAATATAAATCTTCTGTGGCTGCTGAAAGAGAAAAGTGAAGAAAATATCATAATGCCTTAGGAAAACATAGCACAAATACCTTTAATCTCCAGTCCTTGAATGCTGCTGCTGTGGCATAAACATTTCCTGACACTTTACTGTTTTTGTTGTGTACTAATTGTAGATAATTGCTTCATCCCAGTAGACAAACATCTACATTTTGATCTGTGCAGTTGTGGTGTACTCATTATGCCCCAAAGGACATCCCGTTGTGCCTGAATAAATCTCTCAGTGACCTGCAACTCGAGTACCTGGACCTGTATCTGGTGCACTTTCCTGTGGCTCTACAGGTTAAAACTGTATTCATTCATCTTTGGTCAGAAATGAGGGCATTTTAAATGTATTACTTACACTAATGCGAGGAACACTTGTCCTAACACAACTAAACCCATTACAAAACAATGGTACAAAAAACGACCATAAATAAAGGAAAAGTGGGACGGCATTAATCAGATTCACCACTGGTAACTCTTGGTGATACCACCACCACCAGACGTCACCTTTTGAATAATGCTTTTAGACCAATAAGCACTGATAATAAGTACTGTAGCTAGCCACTTTAACTGTAAAGTTTTAAAATGTTTAACTTGTCATGTATAAATTATGTTAATTTTATTAACTGATTATAAAAGTAATCAATCTTTAGCTATCATGTTTAGATCAGAATCAGCTGCTAACAATAATTTCTTTCCTGCAGAAAGTGAATGATGAGCTATTTCCCATGAAAGATGGAAAGTTGCTCTTATCAGATATTGATTATGTGGATGTGTGGAAGGTAAGAAATGAAATCTGTGATGTAAAATCAGAAAACAAACACACACACACATATATACCGGAAAATAATATTATAAATGACTGTAACTACTGTACACTGTGTTTTTGTACAGGGGATGGAAGCCCTGAAGCTCTCTGGAAAAGTTAAAAGTATTGGTGTTTCCAACTTCTCAATCCAACAACTGGAACGGCTGCTGTCTGTGGCTAAAATCCCACCAGCCGTCAATGAGGTAGTGACAATTTAACAAGCAATTTCAAAGCAATAATATATAGGTTACCCACCAGTGAACAAATTTCAGTTCCAGAGTTATCACAGTTCATCAATCAGTAGAATATTTTGGTCTGCAGGTGGAGCTTCATCCCTACTATGTGCAGTCTGATCTGATTGAATATTGTAAATCAAAGAACATCGCTCTCACAGCCTACAGTCCCTTTGGCTCACCAGAGAAGCCCGAAGAGTAGTGAGCACATATTAATCACCAATCTGACATTCAATCTAATTTGCTTAAAGGATATTTATTTTTCATATGAACATTCATCTGCTTCTGGGGTAAATCTAAATTTCCCTCAATTCTGCAGTCATCAAGGAGACAAGGATCCTGAAAAGCTGCTAGAGGATCCCGTGGTTGCAGAAATCGCTGCGAAACACAAACGGACTCCTGCCCAGGTCGTGCATCCTCTCACACACAGCTAGAACAGACAAATGATATTTGTGTGCATGTAACAGCCACTAGTGCAAAACCATAAACCTTGAATTTTTTGCAGATTTTGCTGAGGTATCACATCGAACAGAATATTGCAGTGGTTCCACAAAGTGTTAAACCCAACGAAATTCTGGAGAACACAAAGGTAATGCAGTACGCTAGATTCAGTTTTGCAAATTTTAACTTAATAAACGAGCGAGGGTAGTACACATGCGCTTTGTCTGCCAAGCGTTACATGATCACAATTGAACCAATGTTTCCTCTTTCTTACGTGCTACAGGATTATGGGTAATCGTCTCCCATGCTCAGTCTCACTGCGAGTGCATCACTCGTATAGTCAACATCCCTGCGTGCGTACTGGTTATTATAACATTGTGACCACATGTGTGTGTGCACACGCATAAACCAAAAGCAAATGTCATTAGATGCATTGTCCGCAATCTCTCTCTATCAGAAAGCAGTGATTCTGTTAGTGTGTGAGTGTCATTAGAGAGGTTCTTTGTTAAAGAGGTTACCTGACAGAGCAGCGTTTCCGTTAGTATGTGTGTGTGTGTGTGTGTGTGTGTGTGCCTGTGTGTGCCTGTGTGTGTGTGAAAGTCATCCTATACAGTAGCCCCATCCCTTTTTCTCTCCTCTCATCTTCACACACGCATGCATGCGCACACAATGTGTTTTATTTTTACTTTATATTTTCTATTAATTATTATTGTATTAATATTTTTGGGTTGTGGAATGAATCATTGGAGTTTCTATAATGTCTTATGGGGAAATTCACTTTGATATACGAGTGATTTGATATTTAAGCATATTTCTGGAACGGATTATTCTCACAATCCACGGTTTAACTGTATTTCTTTATTTTAACTGCCTGAACCTTCCTGAATTCCTGAGAACATTGGCGTTTGGAGGATAGGAAAGAAGAAAATAACAGAAAACAGTTTTAGATTCAGCATTATAACGATAACCACTGCCATTCAATGTCAGAACTTAATTTTGGTTTGAAAATTTTTTTTTTTACTTTTATGTTTTATTTTTATGCAAATACCCTGCATGTTGGTTTAGATGAAGAGTATTTTAAAATAAAGCCATTTCCCATAATGTCTACAACCACGTCCTGATGTGCAATTGCAGATCTTTGATTTCTGCCTGGACGTGGAGGATATGAGTACGCTCAGGTCTCTGAACCGTGGCTGGAAGGCCCACCTCTTAAAACAGTAAGAGTAAACACACGGCTCATTGCGATTCTAATCTAACAGCTGTTTTAACAGAGCAGCCCCAAAATCAATGTGGTAATAATGTTTTTTGTTTTTTTGCACAGGTTCAAATTACATCCTAACTACCCCTTTAAGTGAAAGGTCGTTAAGGCTGGATACATAAGACTCACAGATGCTCACTGTGTCTCATTGTGGGTGCTTCAATTCAGAAACAAAACATTTAAGTTGTTTAATAAATCATCTGACATTGTTGGTACCAAACTGTCTTGGTGACATACACAATAATAAACTGAGAGAATGAAAAAATAAATATTTTTTTAAACAAGATTCCACATTTTTTGTGTTTTTATCTCATATTGGAAATGATTGCTCGTACTCTTTCATGTAATTATTGAGAAATGCAGACTGTTTACACCACCCAGCGATGGAGCACACCTTTAGAGTACAAGCGTGAGTGACACACCATGTTACTCGTATAGCACGGAATAACCCTGAACACTGACTCACATCACACCAGATTCCAACTTGATTCAGCTCAATTCACACAAAGTCCTCCATAAGCAGCCTACAAATACTGATATGGCACATTATGAAACCACTGCTTTTGCACTTCCGGTCATCTGTCTTGTCCTTGACTTGCATTTTGATTGTCTTTCTTTTGCCCTCCTATCCTGTTCTATTCTGTTCAGTGCTGTAAGAATGCCGTGCACACACACACACTGAGGCTCCTGCAATGTGCCTAGGCAGGTTAGGTCCCATCACCCACAGTCTCCCATGGTTCCGAGATAGAAATCCACTCGACGCTGGTTCATACTGGTAAGGGAAGTGGAAAGATTTAGAAACTACAGGATTTTGCTACAAAAAACTAAAGTCAGCAAGTTTGGAGGAATGTAGCTGCTTTGAAAATGAAAAGCAAACCCAGTCTTCCAAAATACATGGAAACCCTAAAGCCCTACAGGTTGATTCACTCAAAAGAGTCCCAGAATATTCTGTAATAACTCTTGCTAGGACGAAGCAATCTGAATGAAACAACATAGAACAAGCTCTTCGGGATATAGAGCTTTAAACATGCTGGAATGCCAGAGTGAGTCGAACTGATAAGGTAGGTACCAGTCATCACAATTTGGCCCTTGTTTAAGTCACTCAAATCCTTACACTTGCCCACTATTTCAGCTTCCAAAACATCAACCTCAGGAAAAAACGTTCACTTACTGCCTAAAATACAGTATCCCACCCACTTCCAGCTGTCCATTGTAACGCGATATTGAAAATGTAGCTATTGTGAGATGTAATGGCTGGGCAAATCACATCAACTCCAATACTGCAGCTCTTGTGGAATGTTCCCAGGCTGCAGTGGTCAGGACATACCAAAAGTGAAGGAAGAAAAACCAGTGAACTCGTGACAGGGTCATGGGTGGCCAAGGCTCACTGATGCACATTGGGAGCTACTCTCTGAGAGGGAAAGTGTGAGTCTGTGTGTGTGTGTGTGTGTGTGTGTGTGTGTGTGTGTGTGAGAGAGAGAGAGAGAGAGAGAGAGAGAGAGAGAGAGAGAGAGAGAGAGAGAGAGAGAGAGAGAGAGAGAAGTTAAATGATTAACTGTCTAAGTTAAGTAGGGGACAAACAGCAGTGAAGAAGGGAGAGGTAAAGGGCGGTAAAAGAGGGAAGAGTGAAAAACAGAAAATAAAAGGACTCTAAGAGGTAGCAAGGCAAGTCAGCTTGTTCGTTTCTAATTAAGATTATTCCCATATGGAGGAGACAAGTGAACATCCCAGGAAGATTGAACTAAATGATGGCAACTTGATGCCACTGCTGGGCCTAGGAACATGGAAGGGAAAGGTAACATTGAACATTATGTTTCTCTAATGTGCATGCTTAAAAGGAGGATCTGTACATGCTTCTCATTATACAGTAACATACGCAATGTATAATCCTACCAAGAGCTATAAAACTGCCTAAACAAATCCTGATTCATGCTGTCTCCCAAAAATTGTGAACAATAAAAACTCTTTAAAATGATTTAGAAAAAAATTACTGAATCTCTCTTTCTCTCTCAACTCAAAGCTGATTGTGTGTTCTTAGTTTGAGAAATGCTGTAACCTATTTGTTCTAGTTAAGTATGCCTTCAAATTTTTTTTTAAATAAATAAATAAAAATAATACACCTTACAGTCTCTTTAGTGGTCGTCAAGGTTTCCACCTTCATAAGCTCCGTTAAAAAGAGCTAATGGCAAATGGTCAGAGCATCATATAAATATGGGGTGGCATAGTGGTGTAGTGGTCAGCACTGTGGCTTCGCATCTCCAGGGTAAAGGGTTTGATTCCTGCCTTGGGTCTGTGTGCTGTTTTATAATTTGGTATGGATTTCCAATTATCATTGTTTTCAAGTGGCTACAATAGGCTGCTTAGTTTCTAGGATCATAAGGATTTTTAAAGAATTATAAAAGTCTGTGCAGTTCATTAATTCATTAATTTTCTCTATTGCTTAATATGTACAAAGTCGCGGGGCTCTGGAGCCTATCCAAGGGGACTTTGGGCATGAGGCAGGGTACACCCCAATCCATGCAGGGCAGACGCACACACCCTACAGACAATTTGGGAATGTCAATTAGTCTACTCTGCATGTCTTTTAACTGTAGGAAGAAACGGGGACAACTGTATGCAAACTCCATGCACCCAATTCTGCACAATTATTGCAAATTTTTATAAATAAAATGTAAATTAAAATGTAAGCTTTTAATTAAAAATGAAAAACAGAGCACGCTGTATGCTGCATTGTGGAAAAACTATATGTCTCTAGTGAAACAGCAAATGAAAATTTCAAGTTGTATTTATTTGTATATCATATGTACGATTGAACACTGTCACATAGCAGCTTTACAGAAATAAAAAGTTTATATAAATTGAAAGATTTTAGCTCTATCAGTTTCTTTGAAAAAGCTGGTAGGACGATGGCAAAGGGAAAAAAAATCTCTGAATTTACAACAGCAAGAAACCTTGAGAGGCACCAGACTCAAAAGGAAACCCATCCTCATTTGGATGATATCGGATAACACAAGCATAAATATATGCTCTCTTTAATTTTTTTTCTGAAAGGTCACAAATGTAGGAAATGTGTTAAGGTAACAAATGTTACATTTTTTTAAGCTACCAACTGTTTACTGATGGAAATTGAGAACAAAACCATTTGCATCAATTTCAGTTCTAAAACCATTCCAGCGAAAGCAGTTGCAAGTCAAAAGGGGGAAAAAAACTTATCAACATTAAGTGTAACCATTCTCAGTTATCATTTTTAAGCAACAAAGAGCAGGGTAAAGAAGGATGCTAGGAGGGGCAGATTTTAAATTAAACCTCTAAAAGTAATTTTATTCCTCTAAAGGGTCTATGTAGTGCCACACAGCAGTGATTTTACTGTCAAATAGGGTTCCAAGTAGAATTTCTTTATCAAGATTAAACTGATTAAACATCTATAAAACCTTTTATGAATGTCGTGTTCTTATAGTGTAAATAGTTTTATCTATAGTGCAATCATGTTAGATATAAAAAAAAGTTGAAATAAAAAGATTTAACAAGGCAACTTGATGTAAAAAAAACACTCTAGTCAGATGTACAAGCAATAAGAATACAATGTGAATGACTCTCCTAAAATCAACCTTTGGTCCTAAATATTTAATGACACCATGTGATAGAAGCATGCAATCTTAGTTTACTAGTCGAAAGTTCGGACACCTTTTCAATCAAGGGGATTTCTTTAAATTTCTTTTTTTTTACCATGTAGAACAGTACATTAGTTCTCTGAAATATGGACTTTTTAGTAAATATGGTTAACAAAAATTATATGTGAAAAAGTAAGTCGTTTAAGCAAAAAATGGCATCTTGAAAAATCAAAACTACATTTGTTTGCTTTTTTTTTTTTAGCTTACTACATAATTTCATGTGTAGTTATATTTTGATGCTCTGAGCCTTTTTTTTTTCTTTTTTTTTTACAATTAATGAAAGAATTAAGAAAAACCCTTGAATAGACAGTACTATGGCCTCGGACCTCCAAGGCTGAGGATTCGATTCCCACCTCAGGTCTGTGTGTGTGGAGTTTATATGTTCTCCCTGTGCTTGGTGGGTGTTTCCTCCAAATCCAAGAGACGCAAATTAGGTTAATTAATTTAATGTAGTGTGTGTATGAGTCGTGTGGGTTGATTGTGTGTGATTGAAGTAGGTCTAAAGTAATTTGTTCTTGGGTAATTAATCAAGATTAGTTTCAGGCTTCCTTAAGGTGTGAATTGTGGGCAGGACTTAGCTACATATTGAAGGTGGTAAATAAGCATATCCTGCTACAGGTTAGTCATAAATCTAGATACAATGTGCAAGTACAATCAACACAAACTCTTGTTTAGCAAGGAATTGTGAGTTGGTATAGACAATGACCTTGTTCTGTCTAAGAAGTAAGGACGTTTGTTCAACCTATCTCAGTTGCCAATTTTCATAGACCTAGATGATTTCACACACACAGCAGAGGCAGATCTTCCAGAACTATGAGATGGTCCTCATGTCTGGCAGATAGTCTGCCTGGAAGCTTATGAGCTGAATCTGAGTAGAACAACTGCTGTTCATCCCTGGCGACTCATCCCCCAGGCAAGACCTTGTGATATCTCTGGACAACAATCAGATCACTTCCTCAGCCACTGCCCACAATCTTGGGGTAACTGTGGACAATCATCTGTCATGTTCCACACACATTGCTAACCTTACTCGCTCTTGTCTTTACAACATCAGAAGAATCCACCCATTTCTTTCTTTGCCGGCTACTCAGATCATTGGTCAGTGCCTTGTTATTTCAAGACCGGACTTTCATACATATGACAAGTTGTTATTAGGAGCACCTTAAATTAATCTGTGTACCACATGAGCACAGAACCAGTCTGTGCGAGCCAGAATTATTGTTGGTTGGTAGGAAATCAAACACTTATTTTACAGCTGAAATGCAACTTAATTTATAACATTTCTACAATGTGTTTTTTCTGGATTTTTGAGTGAAATTCTCTCTGTCTTTTAAAATAACTCTATAGACCCTTAATTTCTTCGTAACTTCCAAAATCTAAAGATTAAATAATTATTTCTTCTACTGTGTCTAAAAAAACAGTCTGAACTGTAAACTGATTCATTACATGATCATCAGAACAAAAGCCCAGAATTGTGCCAAGGTGCAGCTGAGACAGCTATAGATGCTGGTTACCGTCACTTGGACACGGCCTACAGTTATGAAAATGAGGTGGAGCTGGGGAAAGCGATCCATTCCAAAATCCAGCAGGGCATCATTAGGCGCCAGGACATGTTCATCGTCAGTAAGGTAACATAAAGTCTGTAGCTTCTGAAAGCAAAAACTGAATAAAACATCATAATGCTCAGCACAACATAGCACAAATACCTTTAATCTCCAGTCCTTGAATTATGCTGCTGTGGCAAAAACATTTGCTGACACTTTACTGTCTTCTTGAGTCATTGTTGTATAATACTGTAATTGCACATAATTGCTTCATCTCAGTAGACAAACATCTCCATTTTGATCTGTGCAGTTGTGGTGTACTCATTATGCCCCTAAGGACATCCCGGTGTGCCTGAATAAATCTCTCAGTGACCTGCAACTCGAGTACCTGGACCTGTATCTGGTGCACTTTCCTGTGGCTCTACAGGTTAAAACTGTATTCATCCATCTTTGGTCAGAAATAAGGGCATTTTTAATGTATTATTTACTCTAATGCGAGGAACACCTGTCCTAGCACAACTAAACCCATTACTAAACAATGAAAAGAATATTGTATAAAAGAAGACCATCCATAAATAAAGAAAAAGTGGGACGGCATTAATCGGATACACCAGTGCTAACTGTTGGTGATACCACCACCAACAGACTTCACCTTTTTAATAGTGCTTTTAGACCAATAAACACTGATAAACAGACTACCAACTGTTTAACTGTAAAGTTTTAAAATATTTAACTTGTCATGCATAAATTATGTTTATTTTATTGACCGATTATGAAAATAATCAGTCTTTAATTATCATGTTTGGATCAGAATGAGCCACTAACAATAATTTCTTTCCTGCAGAAAGTGAATGATGAGATCTTTCCAATGAAAGATGGAAAGTTTCTCTTATCGAATATTGATTATGTGGATGTGTGGAAGGTAAGAAATTAAATCTGTGATGTAAAATCAGAAAACAATCAAACACACACATACAGTATACTGGAAAATAATATTGAAAATGACTGTAGCTACACTGTGTGTTTGTACATGGCAGGGGATGGAAGCCCTGAAGCTCTCTGGAAAAGTGAAGAGTATTGGTGTTTCCAACTTCTCAATCCAACAACTGGAACGGCTGCTGTCTGTGGCTAAAATCCCACCAGCTGTCAATGAGGTAGGGACAATTTTAAAGCAATAATATATAGTTTACCCACCAGTGTACAAATTTCAGTTCCAGAGTTATCACAGTTCATCAATCAGTAGAATATTTTGGTCTGCAGGTGGAGCTTCATCCCTACTATGTGCAGTCTGATCTGATTGAATATTGTAAATCAAAGAACATCGCTCTCACAGCCTACAGTCCCTTTGGCTCACCAGAGAAGCCCGAAGAGTAGTGAGCACATATTAATCACCAATCTGACATTCAATCTAATTTGCTTAAAGGATATTTATTTTTCATATGAACATTCATCTGCTTCTGGGGTAAATCTAAATTTCCCTCAATTCTGCAGTCATCAAGGAGACAAGGATCCTGAAAAGCTGCTAGAGGATCCCGTGGTTGCAGAAATCGCTGCGAAACACAAACGGACTCCTGCCCAGGTCGTGCATCCTCTCACACACAGCTAGAACAGACATATGACTTTTGTGCATATATAACAGTCACTAAAAACCATGAACCTTCAATGTTTTGCAGATTTTGCTGAGGTATCACATTGAACAGAATATTGCAGTGGTTCCAAAAAGCAATAAACCCAACGAAATTCTGGAGAACACAAAGGTAATCCAGTCCTCTAGATTCAGTGTGACGTTCATACAGATTGCATATTCCCCGTCACCTGTCCGTCCCAAATTATAATTTTAGTTTATCACACGGGCAATGAAGCACTGGCCCTGATATGATTTCATGTTAAAATTATGGATTCATCATAATGTTTATGTAAATTAATGTAAGGGTAATAAAGTTTAGGAGGCCAAAACAATTTATGCAGTTACAGGCCACTGTATAGAGTGCATATATATATAAATAATATACCTGCTCAATTATTTTTATTGCAATAAAAAATATAAATACCAGGATTTATTACCCTTTGTCCTTGTTGTTATTAATATGTGAAATTTTACTTTCTCTTACGAGTTACACTTCTTTTTTACCTGGCTGGGCAAATTAAATTACAGTGGAACCTTGGATTGCGAGTAACTTGATCTGTGAGGATTGCAAATTTTTTTTGCAAAATTGAGTTTTTTCTCTCTCGTGTGCTACAGGATTATGGGTAATTCGCGACCCCGTAGCAGTGTAATTAGCTTAGTTATAATAGCCGAGTGTTACATGTCATTAAAGAGAATCCTTATTAAAGATTTATTTTCCAGAGTCTCTCTGTCAGAAAGCATTGAATCTGTTAGAATGTGTTCAAGCGCGAGTGTCATCAGAAAGGTTCCTTGTTAAAGAAGTTTCCTGACAAAGTAGTGTTTCCGTTAGGGTGCATGTCTGTGCTCATGCATGTGTGTGTGAAAGTCGTCCTACACAGTAACGCCATCTATCCTCCTTTCCTTCCCCTTTCCTCCTTACCTTTGAAAAGTATTCTTTTCAAAGGTAAAGTGCAGGTTTTGTTTTATTTTTTTCTTCATATTTTGTATGAATTATTTTCACATGAATATTTTGGGGTTGTGGAGTGTTTCCAATATTTCTTATGGGGAAATTTGCTTTGCTATAAGAGTGATTTGAAGTACAAGCATGCTTCTGGAACTAATTATGCTCGCAATCTATGTTTTAACTGTATTCCTTTATTTTATTTGCCTGAACCTTCCTGAATTCATGAGAACATTGATGTTTGGAGGATAGGAAAGAAGAAAATAACAAAAACAGTTTTATATTTAGCTTTATAATGATAACCACTGGCATTCAATAGCAGAACTTATTTTTAAGCAAACTGTAGGTTGGTTTAGATAGAGTATTTTAAAATAAAGCCATTTCCCATAATGTCTACAACCGTGTCCTGATGTGCAATTGCAGATCTTTGATTTCTGCCTGGACGCGGAGGATATGAGTACGCTCAGGTCTCTGAACCGTGGCTGGAAGTCCTACATCTTTGAACAGTAAGAGTAAACACACGGCTCACTGCGATTCTAATCTAATAGCTGTTTTAACAGAGCAGCCCAAAAATGAATACACATCAATGTGTTAATAATGTTTTTTTTTTGCACAGGTTCAAATCTCATCCTAACTACCCCTTTAAGTGAAAGGTCGTTAAGGCTGGATATATAAGACTCACAGATGCTCACTGTGTCTTCAATTCAGAAACCAAACATTTAAGTTGTTTAATAAATCATCTGACATTGTTAGTGCCAAACTGTCTTGGTGACATACACAATAATAAACTGAGAGAATTAAAAAAAAAATGTGAACAAGATGCCACATTTTTTTGTGTTTATGATTGCTCATACTCTTCCATGTAATTATTGAGAAATGCAGCCTGTTCACACAACCCAGCGATGGAGCACACCTTTAGAGCACAAGCGTGAGTGACACACCAGGTTACTCCTATAGCACGGAATAACCCTGAACAGTAAATGACTTAAGACGCAACACTCACATCACACCTTTGTAACCGTCAGATTCCAACTTGATTCAGCTCAATTCACACAAAGTCCGCCTTAAGCAGCCTACAAATACTGATATGGCACATTAGGGCACATTATCAAACCGCTGCTTTTGCACATACAGTCATCTGTCTTGTCCTTGACTTGCATTTTGATTGTCTTTCTTTTGCCCTCCTGTCCTGTTCTATTCTGTTCAGTGCTGTAAGAATGCCGTGCACACACACACACTGAGGCTCCTGCAATGTACCTAGGCAGGTTAGGTCCCATCACCCACAGTCTCCCATGGTTCCGAGATAGAAATCCACTCGACGCTGGTTCATACTGGTAAGGGAAGTGAAAAGATTTGGAAACTACAGGATTTTGCTACAAATAGCTAAAGTCAGCAAGTTTGGAGGAATGTAGCTGCTTTGAAAATCAAAAGCAAACCCAGTCTGCCAAAATACATGGAAACCCTAAAGCCCTACAGGTTGATTCACTCAAAAGAGTCCCAGAATATTCTGTAATAACTCTTGCTAGGACGAAGCAATCTGAATGAAACAACATAGAACAAGCTCCTCGGGGTATAGAGCTTTAAACATGCTGGAATGCCAGAATGAGTCGAACTGATAAGGTAGGTACCAGACATCACAATTTGGCCCTTTTTTAAGTCACTCAAATCCTTACACTTGCCCACTATTTCAGCTTCCAAAACATCAACCTCAGGAAAAAACGTTCACTTACTGCCTAAAATACAGTATCCCACCCACTTCCAGCTGTCCATTGTAACGCAATATTGAAACTGTAGCTATTGTGAGATGTAATGGCTGGGCAAATCACATCAACTCCAATACTGCAGCTCTTGTGGAATGTTCCCAGGCTGCAGTGGTCAGGACATACCAAAAGTGAAGGAAGGAAAACCAGTGAACTCGTGACAGGGTCATTGGTGGCCAAGGCTCACTGATGCACATTGGGAAGTGAAGGCTAGTCTGTGTAGTCCCATACAATAAAAGAGCTACTCTCTGAGGGAGAGAGAGAGAGAGAGAGAGAAAGAGAGAGAATATGTGTGTGTCTGTGAGAGAGAGAGAGAGAGAGAAGTTAAATGATTAACTGTCTAGATAAAGTCGGCGACAAATAGCAGTGAAGAAGGGAGAGGTAAAGGGCGGTAAAAGAGGGAAGAGTGAAAAACAGAAAATAAAAGGACTCTAAGAGGTAGCAAGGCAAGTCAGCTTGTTCGTTTCTAATTAAGATTATTCCCATATGGAGGAGACTAGTGAACATCCCAGGAAGATTGAACTAAATGATGGCAACTTGATGCCACTGCTGGGCCTAGGAACATGGAAGGGAAAGGTAACATTGAACATTATGTTTCTCTAATGTGCATGCTTAAAAGGAGGATCTGTACATGCTTCTCATTATACAGTAACATACGCTATGTATAATCCTACCAAGAGCTACAAAACTGCCTAAACAAATCCTGATTCATGCTGTCTCCCAAAAATAATGGACAACAATAAAAACTCTTTAAAATGATTTAGAAAAAAAATGACTGAATCTCTCTTTCTCTCTCAACTCAAGGCTAACTGTGAGTTCTTAGTTTGGGAAATATAACCCATGTGTTCTAGTAAAGTATGCCTTCAAAAGTAAATAAAATTAATAGGAATAATACACCTTACAGTCTCTTTAGTGGTCATTAAGGTTTCCACCTTCATAAGCTCCTTTAAAAAGAGCTAATGGCAAATGGTCAGAGCATCATATAAATATGGAGTGGCATAGTGGTGTAGTGGTTAGCACTGTGGCTTCGCATCTCCAGGGTAAAGGGTTTGATTCCTGCCTTGGGTCTGTGTGCTGTTTTATAGTTTGGTATGGATTTCCAATTATCATTGTTTTCAAGTGGCTACAATAGGCTGCTTAGTTCTAGGATCATAAGGATTTTTAAAGAATTATAAAAGTCTGTGCAGTTCATTAATTCATTCATTTTCTCTATTGCTTAATATGTACAAAGTTGCAGGGCTCTGGAGCCTATCCAAGGGGACTTTGGGCATGAGGCAGGGTACACCCCAATCCATGCAGGGCAGACGCACACACCCTACAGACAATTTGGGAATGCCAATTAGTCTACTCTGCATGTCTTTTAACTGTAGGAGGAAACCAACGTACCTGGAAGAAACCCGCAAAGCACGGGGACAACTGTGTGCAAACTCCATGCACCCAATTCTGCAAATTATTGCAAATATTTTATGAATAAAGTTTAAATTCTTATGTAACCTTTTAATTAAAAATGAACAGAGCACGCTGCATTCTGGAAAAACTATATGTCTCTAGTGAAACAGCAAATGAGAATTTCAATTCAACTTGTATTTATTTGTATATCATATGTACGATTGAACACTGTAACATAGCAGCTTTACCGAAATAAAAAGTTCATATAAATTGGAAGATTTTAGCTCTATCAGTTTGTTTGAAAAAGCTGGTAGGACGATGGCAAGGGGGAAAAATCCCTGAAATGACAATAGGAAGAAACCTTGAGAGGCACCAGACTCAAAAGAAAACCCATCCTCATTTGGATGATATCAGATAACTCAAGCATAAATACATGCTCTCTTTAATTTTTTTTCTGAAAGGTCGAAAATGCATCAAATGTGTTAAGGTAACAAAGTTACTTCTTTTGAGGCTACCAACTGTTTACTGATGGAACTTGAGTACAAAACTGTTCGCATCAATTTCAGTGCTAAAACTATTCCAGTGACTGCAGTCGCAAGGCAAACAGAGAAAAAATAATATTTCATGAGTATTAAGTGAAACCATTGTCAGGTATAATTTTTAAGCAACAAAGAGCAGGGTAAAGCAGGATGCTAGGAGGGGTTGATTAAAAGTTATTTTATTCCTCTAAAGGGTCTACGTAGTGCCACACAGCAGTGGTTTTACTGTCAAATAAAATACTGTCAAGTAGAATTTCTTTATCAAGTTCAAACTTACTAAACATCTATAAAACCTTTTATGAATGATCTTTTCTTATAGCGCACCCCTAGTGTAAATGATTTTATCTACAGTGCAATCATGTTAGATAAAAAAAAGGTTTAAATAAAAAGATTTAACAAGGCAATTTGATGCCCAAAAACACACTAGTCAAATGGACAAGCAATAAGAATACAATGTGAGTGACTCACCTGAAATCAACCTTTGGCCCTAAATATTTAATGAAACCATGTGATAGAAGCATGCAATCTTAGTTTACTAGTCGAAAGTTCGGACACCTTCTCAGTCAAGGGGATTTCTTTCTTTCTTTCTTTCTTTCTTTTCTTTTGTAGAACAGTACATTAATTCTATGAAACATGACATTTCTATTAAATATGGTGAACAAAAAGAATATGTAAAAAAATAAGTTTAATATTTTAGATTATTCAGAATAGCCACTGTTTACCATGATGACAGCTTCACATAGATGGGAACTTCTTCAAGAAGTTTCAGGGGACTACTTCATAAGACAATGCCAAGAATGTGAAAAACTGTCATTTAAGCAAAAAGTGGCATCTTGAGGAATCAAAATTATATTTGTTCGTTCAGACCTTTTTTTTTTTTAGCTTACTACATAATTTTATGTGTAGGTATATTTTGCTGCAAAATATAAGCATTTTTTTTTTTACAATTAATAAAATATGAAGAAAAACCCTCCTAGATGATACTATGGCCACCTCCAAGATTGAGGATTCGATTCCCATCCCGGGTCTGTGTGCGTTTAGTTGGAATGTTCTCCCTGTGCTTGGTGGGTTTTCTCAGAGTCCAAGATATGCAAATTAGGTTAACTGGCCATATTGCTCATAGTGTGTGTGTGTGTGTGTGTGTGTGGGTGAGTGGTGATAGTCGTGTTGTGTTGATTGTTTATGATTGAAGTAGGTCTAAAATAATTTGTTCTTGGGTAATTAATCAAGATTAGTTTCAGGCTTCCTTAAAGTGTGAATTGTGGGTAGGGCTTAGCTACATATTTTGAAGGTGGATTATAAGCATATCCTGCAACAGGTTAGTCATAAATCTAGATACGAAGTGTGAGTAGAATCAACACAAACTCTTGTTTAGCAAGGAATTGTGAGTTGGTATAGACAATGACCTCGTTTTATCTAGGAAGTAAAGATGTGTCTTCAACCTATCTCAATTGTCAATTTTCACAGAGCTAGATGATTTCACTCACACAGCAGCGGCAGATCTCCCAGAAACCTCACATTCCCTCCAGTGCTGTCATTCTCCTGCACTGGTGGTAGGTGGGCTTTGGAACTGGTAATCTGCTGAAAAGAAAGAAAGCAGATTGTGTCTGAGGCCATGTCCACACATAGCCGGGTATTTTAAAAACAGAGTTTTTTTTTCTTATTCGTTTTAAAAAAATATATCTTTGTCCACATGAAAACGCAAAACACCCTGTTAAACGCTGTTAGGAGCCTTCTTAATCAACAGGGGCCCAATCAGAAGCCCAGGAAAAGTGTCATCACCGGTTGCGCTTTGTAGAATCCGACCGGGTCTCGTCCCAAACCGCCGTCGCTACCTGCGGGGTCTGTGTAGTCAGAGTTTTGTACAGTATGTAGCAGCAGTGAGCTTAGTAGTACATTCAGGCACCTCTGTTCATTAACGTAATGTGTGAGTAACTGCGCGTGTACGTACAGGCATGTAAAAAGTCCACTAGTTTACTGTACATACGTCCGCTATTGCACAAATCAAGTAGACTAGCACACAGACAAATACATTATTGGCACAAGGTGACGTTACAACAAGCCGAAATCTTCGTTTCCCCTGTCCACACAACACCACTGAAAACAGAGTTTTGGAAAATCTTCACTTTGGCCGGAGTTTTCCAAAAGCTCCGTTTTCAACGACTAAAAAACGGCGTTTGCGTGTGGATGAAAGGCGAGAACCGGAGAGAAAAATCTCTGTTTTTAAAAAATACCCGGCAACGTGTGGACATGGCCTCAGTCTCAGTCCTAGCTACCCATTAACCTTTTGATGTTTTGGCACTAACAGACCTGGATATCCTCAGAATTCAGCTACACCGGCTGTCCTATCCTCTGCATTCTCTTACTCTCCATGAGTAACTGACTGCATTCTGCATTCTCTTACTCTCCATGAGTAATTGACAGAGGTGGTGATCTGGGTCTGCTGTTGTCTAAGAGATGGTTCCTCACGCCTATCCCCTTGTCTCATATCAGTTTTTCGTCATTTGAATTTCATGCAGTTAGAGTAACCTCTCCAACTGACCACCATATCATTGTTATCCTTCCTGGTCCTCTAGAAAACCTTCTGGAAGAAATGGACATGCTCCTTAGTCTTTTTGCTTCTGATAACACTTACTGTTCTAGGAGATTTCAACCTTTCAAACTCCAATCCTCTTTCCTTCCCTCTCTCTCCTTAACTCCTTCTCATGAACACTAAACTGTTGCTCTCCCACACACATCTAAAGCTAACCACCAAAATTTCTCTTGTCTCTTAACGTACTCTTCTCTACAAATTCTCATTACTTCGGCCAAAACTGCCTTCTACAGGGAAAAGCTGAAAGCATATGCACATGATCCTGGCAAACTGCACAATATCTTCTCCTCAATACTCAATCCACCGGCTCCTCCTGCCCCATCCTCTCTGACTTCTCCAACCTGTCAACTGATGAGATTCAGCATATCATCTCGTCATCCAATCTCACCACCTGTTCCTTAGACCCAAACCCTTCCACAATGCTCCAGGTCATCTCACAAGACCTTCTTTCCTTCATTACAACCATCCTCAACCATTCCATATCATCTGGTCATGTTTCTGCTGCTTTCAAGAAGGCAAGAGTTATTCCCATCCTCAAAAAATCCTGCCTGGATCCAGCGGACATCAGCAACTATCTGCAATATCGCTTCTCTGTTTTATTTAGAAAATTCTTGAAGGGCCAGTTTACAACCAAACGTCTCTTTATCTCTCACAGAACAACCTTAATGATTCCAACCAATCCGGATTCAAAGTGACACATTCCACAGAGACTGCCCTTCTGTCAGGCACTGAGAAGCTCCATGCTGCTAGATCTGCAAAACTAACATCTGTCCTCATCCTCCCGGAACTGTCAGCTGCATTTGACACAGTGAACCACAGGATTCTATTATCTATTCTTACAACCCTTGGAATCTGTGGAACAATGTGCCAACAGTTTGCTTCTTACCTATAAGATAGGTCGTATGAGGTGACATAGAGGGGATGCATATCTGCCCCAGAAAGACTCTTTACTGGGGTCCCACAGGGTTCAGTACTTGGTCCTCTTCTGTTCTCCCTCTATGCCCGATTTCTTGGTAAGGTCATATCATCGCATGGCTTTTCATACCATTGTTATGCAGATGACACTTATTCTCTCCTTTCCTCCCTCAGACACTCAGATTTCCACCCAGATCTCAGCATGTATGGCAGACATCATGCCTGGCAGCTCATCAGCTGAAACTCAATCTGAGTAAAACAACTGCTGTTCATCCCTGGCGACTCATCCCCCAGTCAAGACTTTGTGATATGCCTGGACAACAATCAGATCACTCCTTCAGCCACAGCCCGCAATCTTGGGGTAACTGTGGACAATCATCTGTCATTTTCCCCACACATTGCTAACCTTACTCGCTCTTGTCTTTCTTGTCTTAACCTTATTCTTCTTGTCATCAGAAGAATCCACCCATTTCTTTCTTTGCAGGCTATTCAGGTGCTTGTTCAGTGCCTTGTTATTACAAGACTGGACTTTTATACACATGACAAGTTGTTATTAGGAGCACCTTAAATTAATCTGTGTACCACATGAGCACATAACCAGTCTGTGGGAGCCAGAATTATTGTTGGTTGGTAGGAAATCAAACACTTATTTTTATCACAGAATTGCAACTAAATGTATAACATTTATGCAATGTATTTTTTTCTGGATTTTTGAGTGATATTCTCTCTGTCCTTAAAAATAAATCCATAGACCCTTCATTTCTTTGTAACTTCTAAAATCTAGAAATTAAATAATTATTTCTTCTACTATGTGTCTAAAAGAAGAAAACACTGAACTGTAAACTGATTCATTACATTATCATCAGAACAAAAGCCCAGAATTGTGCCAAGGTGCAGCTGAGACAGCTATAGCTGCTGGTTACCGTCACTTGGACACGGCCTACAGTTATGAAAATGAGGTGGAGCTGGGGAAAGCGATCCATTCCAAAATCCAGCAGGGCATCATTAGGCGCCAGGACATGTTCATCGTCAGTAAGGTGAGTCTTTGTAACAAAAATCTTCTGTAGCTCCTGAAAGGAAAAACTGAATAAAACATTGTAATACTCAAGGAAAGCACAACAGAGCACAAATACCTTTAATCTCCAGGCCTTGAATGCTGCTGCTGTGGCATAAACATTTCCTCACACGTTACTGTCTTTTTGAGTCAATGTTGTGTAATAATTGCTTCATCTCAGTAGACAAACATCTACATTTTGATCTGTGCAGTTGTGGTGTACTCATTATGCCCCAAAGGACATCCCGCTGTGCTTGAATAAATCTCTCAGTGACCTGCAACTCGAGTACCTGGACCTGTATCTGGTGCACTTTCCTGTGGCTCTACAGGTTAAAACTGTATTTATCCATCTTTGGTCAGAAATAAGGGCATTTTAAATGTATTATTTACACTAATGCAAGGAACACCTGTCAGAGCACAATTAAACCAATTATTAAACAATGAAAAGAATATAGTACAAAAAAAAAAGACCATAAAAAAAGAAAAAATGGGACGGCATTAATCAGATTCACCAATGGTAACTCTTGGTGATACCACCAGACTTCACCTTTTGAATAGTGCTTTTAGACCTACAGTATAAGAACTGATAATTAATAGCTAACCAACTGTTAAACATTTTAAAACTTTACAATTAACCTTGTCATGTATGAACTATGTTTATTAACCAATTATGAAAGAAAGTTAAAGGCTGATTACTATCATGTTTAGATCAGAATCAGCCACTAACGATAATTTCTTTCCTGCAGAAAGTGAATGATGAGATCCTTCCAATGAAAGATGGAAAGTTACTCTTCTCAGATATTGATTATGTGGATGTGTGGAAGGTAAGAAATTAAATATGTGATGTAAAAACAGAAAACCATCAAACAAACACATATACCAAAAAAGAATATTGAAAATGACTAACTACACTGTGTTTTTGTACATGGCAGGGGATGGAAGCCCTGAAGCTCTCTGGAAAAGTTAAGAGTATTGGTGTTTCCAATTTCTCAATCCAACAACTAGAAAGGCTGCTGTCTGTGGCTAAAATCCCACCAGCTGTCAATGAGGTCGTGACAATTTTAAAGTAATAATGTATAATTTACCCACCAGTGTACAAATTTCAGTTCCAAAGTTATCACAGTTCATCAATCAGTAGAATATTTTGATCTGCAGGTGGAGCTTCATCCCTACTATGTGCAGTCTGATCTGATTGAATATTGTAAATCAAAGAACATCGCTCTCACAGCCTACAGTCCCTTTGGCTCACCAGCGAAGCCCGAAGAGTAGTGAGTACATATTAATCACTAACCTGACATTGAATCTAATTTGCTTAAAGTATATTTATTTTTCATATGAACATTCATCTGCTTCTGGGGTAAATCTAAATTTCTCTCAATTCTGCAGTCATCAAGGAGACAAGGATCCTGAAAAGCTGCTAGAGGATCCCGTGGTTGCAGAAATCGCTGCAAAACACAAACGGACTCCTGCCCAGGTCGTGCATCCTCTCACACACAGCTAGGACAGACACATGATATTTGTGTGCATGTAACAGCCACTAAAAACCATGAACCTTGAATGTTTTGCAGATATTGCTGAGGTATCACATTGAACAGAATATTGCAGTGGTCCCACAAAGCGTTAAACCCAATGAAATTCTGGAGAACACAAAGGTAATCCAGTCCTCTAGATTAATTGTGAAGTTCATACAGATTGCATATTCTCCTTGTCATCTGTTTGTCCCAAATGGTAAAAATTTGTTCACACTGGCAATAAAACCTGGCCCTAATGTGATTTCATGATAAAATTAAGGATTCATCATATTGTTTTTAAAATCGCATCAATTTAGAAATTAATGTCAAGGTAATGAAATATCTCCTAATAAATTACATCCATCACAATAAAACAAATAAATATCAGTCCAGCTTTATTACCCCTCGTCTTTATTACCATTAAGATATGAATTTTTTTCTTTCACTTACTAGTTACAGTTTAAAATATGAACTACTGCTTGTAATTGAAAGCACTCGTATATCAAAGCGAATTTCCCCATAAGAAATAATGGAAACTCCAATGATTCATTCCACAACCCACAAATGTTGTGGAATATAATATGGTCAATACAAAATATAAAGTAAAAATAAAACAAATTAACCTGCATTTTACATTTGAAATCAATTAGAATCGTGGCTCGAGTATGACGAGAGAGGAGAGTAGGAGGAGGGGGGCTACTGTGTAGGACGTGACTTTTTTTCTCTCTCACACACACACGCAGTAATGGAATCTCTGCTCTGACAGTGTCTGTCAGCAAACTTCTTTAACAAGGAACGTCTCTAATGACACTTGCTTTTGTCTTCTTTTTTGAGGATTTGACGGAAATGTGACGTTGCATTCTCGTTAAACAGATCTCCCGGACATTTTTCAGCAGTTTAGTGTTTAGTAAAGAACCGTCACAACACTTAGACATGCAATTAAAAAATTATTTATGCGTATGGACACACACGTGGTCATGATGCTTTAATACAGTAAATCGTACACACGCGCATGGATGTTGACTATACGAGTGACACATGCGTACTGAGGCTGAGCATGGGAGAAGATTACGAGAAGAGCACGAGAGAGAGAGAAGAACCATTGGCTCAGTTGCGATTGTGAGACGCTCGGCAGACAAAGTGCCTGCACACAACTTGTGTTTCAAGACCTCACTCATTTATCAAGATAAGATTTATTTTAACTTATTGCTCGTTTTGCAAAACGCTCGCAGACCAAAGTACTCGCAATGTTCAACTGTATTTCTTTATTTTACCAGTCTGAAACTTCCTGACTTTATGAGAACATTGCTGTTTGAAGAGGAAAGAAGAAAATAACAGAAAACTGTTTTAGATTCATCTTTACAACAATAACCACTTGCATTCAACATCAGAACTTAATTTTCATTTGAAACTTACATTTTTTTACTTTTACATTTTATTTTTAAGCAACTTGTAGGTTGGTTTAGATGAAGAGTATTTTAAAACAAAGCCATTTCCTGTAATTTCTACAACCACATCCTGATGTGCAATTGCAGATCTTTGATTTCTGCCTGGACGCGGAGGATATGAGTGCGCTCAGGTCTCTGAACCGTGGCTGGAAGGCCGCCGTCTTTGAACAGTAAGAGTAAACACACTGCGATTCTAATCTAATAGCTGTTGTAACAGAGCAGCCCAAAAATGAAAACATATCAATGTGTTAATAATGGTATGTTTTGTGTTTTTGTTGCACAGGTTCAAATCTCATCCTAACTACCCCTTTAAGTGAAAGGTTGTTAAGGCCGAATACATAAGATTTACAGATGCTCATTGTGTCTCATTGTGTCTCATTGTGGGTGCTTCAATTCAGAAACCAAACGTTTAAGTTGTTTAATAAATCGTCTAACATTGTTGGTGCCAAAATGTCTTTGTGCCATACACAATAATAAACAGAGAATGAATGAAAAATCTTTTTTTTTTTTAACAAGATTTTGAAACATTTTGAATGCTTTTATCTAAAACTGGAAATAATTGCTGCTACTCTTCCATGTAATTATTGAGAAATGCAAACTGTTCACACGACCCAGCGATGGAGCACACCTTTTCAGCACAAGCGTGAGTGACGCACCATGTTACTCCTATGGCACGGAATAACCCTGAACAGTAAATGACTGAAGACACACCATCACACCTTGGTAACCATCAGATTCCAACTGGTTTCAGCTCAATTCGGACAAAGTCCTCCATAAGCAGCCTACAAATACTGATATCTGATAAAGGCCAGTGAGCTTGGTGCTGTAACCTGCATGTTGGGAGAATAACTGCCCCTAGGGCACATTATCAAACCACTGCTTTTGCACTTCCAGTCATCTGTCTTGTCTTTGACTTGTGTTTTGTTTGTCTTTGTCCTTTCCTCCTGTCCTGTTCTGTTCAGTGCTGCAGGACTGCCGAGCTCGGACTGTGCACACACACGCCGAGGCTCCGGCGATGTACCTGGGCAGGTTAGGTCCCATCACCCACTGGCCTTTCTCTGGAACAAAAACCTGAGTGTTTTCTGAGAAGTCCATGTGCTCCCAGGTGTAGCCTCCCATCACATAGATCTTATCGTCCCATACAGCAACAGCTGCTTCGCTGTTCGGGTAGCGCAGTGGTGCTACGCTGCTCCACTGCTCCGTGTGCGGGTCATAGGCCTCTACTTCTAGCACATCAAAGCGCTCCATGCTGTCCTCGTGGTCATCACTGCCACCGATTACATAGATCCGGTCGCGCAGTGACGCCATGCAGTGCCAGCCTCGAGCCAGCGTCATGGCCTGGCGCTCTGTCCACGTGTCGCTGGCGCTCGGGTCATAACTTAGCATGTCGCGTCGGTAAGGTCCGATCTGATAGTCATGACCTCCTGAGATGTACACTACACCTTTGTGTGTGGTGCCTGCGTGACCATAAGTTAACCTAAAGGAGGAATCATCAAAACGCAACGAGTTATGACCCTTGCAAGCAAACAATGTCCTTAATTATATGCTATTAAATTATAAAAAAATAAAGACCTTGGCAGGCCTGCTACATAGCTCCAGTAGTCCTCCACAGGATGGTAGACCTCAACAGATGATAGAGCACCGCTTTCATTGCGTCCCCCGACAGCAATCACACAGTCTCCCATGGTTCCGAGATAGAAATCCACTCGACGCTGGTTCATACTGGCACCCTATAGTAAAGGAAGTGGAAAGATTTAGAAACTACTGCATAATATGAATATAAATAAATTCAACAATTTTGGAGGAACGTAGTAGCTGCTTCGAAAATCTAAATCGTACCATGCCTGCCAAAATATATAGACACGCAAGTAATACAGGATGATCCATTTGACAGAGGCCCAGAATATTAATAAATCTCCCTAGGATAAAACAATCTAAATGAAACACATACAATGTGCTCCTCAGTATATAGAGCTGCAAATATGCCGAGATGCATCCCGAGTCGAACCGATAAGGTAGGTGCCAAACACCCATAGTGCTGTTTAACACCGTACCCCTTCACTCAGGCACTCAATACATTTAAGTGACGTCAGAGTGAATTTAGGAAAAACTATGGTGTTCCTGCCGTACCCTCAAAGTGTGTTATTCAGAGGACGGTACAAAAACTCGAAACGACGGGATCATAAAGCCCCACGTCGAAATGTGTCTGGCAGAAAAAGGAGATCACTTCCAGCATTGCATGTAATGCAATCGATTACACATACCTCAAGGTATGTAGCGTATGTTTTGGTTCAGACTGCTTCATTATAGAAAGAGTTATTACAGAATTTGCATGGACTGTTTCGAGTGAATCACCCTATACAAAAGACACAAGCAGTCTGAATTGACAGGAAAAAACAGAGACTCTTTCCTGTCATGATTAATCAGTGTTTCCCACACATGGAGTATACTGTGACAGGCCACCCAAGTATATTTGCTCAGGTATATTTGCAGGTTGGTAAAATCTGTCCAGGAGAACAATCGATTAACTAGAAGCGGACAGTTCCCTCTTGCGCTCGCGCTCCTGTACCTGTTTATTCTTCTACCGCGAGTGTAAATTGTAGTGCTCCCGGAATAAGAGCATGACGAGCAACTCTGCATATTACAAAATCCGCATATTATTTCTATTATTTTTGGTCACAGAAACAGCTGGAAAAAAAACCTGTGCTGTATCTTTTTTTTTTTACAGTCGTGTTTGTATAGTTCGTCAAAAAGAAATAAATTCAGTTCATCATATTCCCTAGGTTGTGTTGAAAAAAGGTTACGTCACTCTATACTGCACAATTCTGTCCTATAGATATCTATACATAAAATAGAAATTCTGTTTGTGGATGGAGGCGGTGTTTGAAGTGGGCAGCATCATTATCACCTTTTGTGTCATACTGTGAAGTAGTAATATATCTGCAGAAACATTGGAACAGTGTGAGAAATGGCAGTGAGTTGAACGCACACACCATTCTCAGGTAGCATGCACGCCAGGATCTGGATGCCGAGCAGAGCCACAGATCCCCTCTAGTATTTATTAAAACAAAGTAATAAGTGTTTAGTTAATGTTTTTATTTCATGTTACTCTTTACATATGGGTAGATGGTCATATGTAGTAGACCACTTCTGTGCTGGCGGGTAATGCTAGCCTAATTCAATGGCTAGAATACTTCACACCTGAGGGAAAAACTGTTAATTGGATGTCGGTGGTCCAGACTTGAAAATTTATTTTATTAGATATTTTATGTTAAGCCTACTAAACTATTCACCTTGGACCACGTGTTGTTCCGTGGATCGAATCTGTAGAGTACGTTACTTGCTGCGTCTCCTCCGTTATCCCGTGACGAGCTCCCCCCGGCGATAAAGATGAACCCTCCCAACACTGCCACGCAGTGGTGGCTCCTCTGAGCGGGTAGCTGCGTCTCGACCGCCCACACTCCTGCTTCTTCATCTAACCAGCTCACGTCGGTGCTCAGCTCTTCACCACGCTCGTACACCTCTCCTCCGACCAGCAACAGGCGCTCCACTCCTCCTCTCAGAGCCGACTGTGCTGTCTGTAGGACGGGCTGGGCACTGATGTGAGCATGGTAGCTTAGCGCTTCCTCCACCAGCGCTTGGCAGCCTGCATCTACAGGCAACAAAGAGCGCACAGCAGGCAGGACGTGCTCCGCCAGCTCAACGGGTGGGATCAGGGCCAAGCGGATGTGGCACAGGAGCTGACGGGCGAACGGCAAGCGCTCAGGCTTCTGGTTGAGCCACTGGAGCGCTGCCTGAAGAAGGGCTTGCTCGCTCTCGTGCTGCACATTTTCGCTGGCTATGTAGGAACAGAGTTTGGACAGTCCGACATCTTTTAAGAACTTGGGCGTGCAGGACAGTGAGGTGAATCGCTCCAGAATGAAGCGGTCTACGAAGGCATCAAGACGCTCCAAGCTGTAAAGCATCGCCAGCTCTTGCAGGTACAAATAGTTGTCCTCGTTCACCTCTTTCTCCAGATACTGACAACAGAAATCGACAGCCTGCCAAACCTGCAGCAGGTGAGCCGTCTCCAGGACGTAGTCGATGTTTCCGCCATCGAGGGGTAACTCGCCGCTATAGAGGAAGTCGACGACCGATTTAACCCCAACGTACGAGGCACCTACGAGCTCCACTTCAGGTTGCCGTTCCTCTTTCATACCAAGAGTAAACATGGCATGGAAGTAGGGGCTGGACACGGCCAGGAGGGCGCGGTGGGCGTGTATCCGTCTCCCGTTCGCCACCAACACCACATCGCACAACTGACCACATTCTCGCTGCTCGTTTAAACCCTGCAGGAGGTAGGCGGCTTGATCTGGCCACCGGTACACCTGCAAGTGAAAGGAACAACGAATGGCGTTAGTGTGACAGTGATAGCAGATTTTGTGACGGTTTTGAAAGCGTTACGTTTCGACTATACCTTTGAGTTCTCACTGATTCTTCTCTGATCAGAAAGTCGAACCGGCTTCTCTTTAACAGCAGACATTTCATCTCCTTCCTCTGAAACTAAATCATAAAACATGCCAAGGATTACTAATATATATTTGTATAAATATATCCTACACAGACACAAATTATAAAATATAAGAAAGAATTAAAGCCATGTGTCTTTATTATCTCATATCCACTACCCAATAACAAACCAGAAGAACTGCTAGACAGCTAGAAAGATAGTCTGAATCCCAAACAGATCCCTATTCCCTACACTGGCGCACTAGGTGATGTAATAATCAATGCGTTTTGTACACTACGTAGTAAAATCCACTTTGGTCAGGAAGCCATTTTGAGTCACAGCACTACAACACCAAGACTGCTAACACATTAGTCATGATGTAAATAAAGACCTGGCGGTGCGCACTGCTGCATGCTTTTCTCTCAGTGACAGTCAGCCTGCGGGGCCGTGGAGTCGCTTCATCGTCCCGACATCATGTTTATGAGAAAATTGTTATTTTTATAATGACTAAACCTGCTGTAGCTAAACTGTCTATCTAACGCGGACAGCTAGAGACAAAAGTGAAGCGCAAACCAATGATCTACAGACAGCATCGTCAGCCGTTAACACTTTCAAAATAAAAGTCCAGAAGCAACGAAAAGCTAAATATGTGCCGTTATTATAGTTGCACCCAATTCCCATTTAATAATAATTTTTAAAAAATCATTTTAATTCCCTTTATATAACACTAGCGTTAGTACCCGTCTTTGACGGTTAAAGAGTTAAAGCTAAAAATAAACTGGTCAGCTTTAATGTAATCAGGTTTAAGCCCATGTACAGTACATGTCTGGCTGTCTTTCAGAACTCTCTGCCTAACTTATTAATACAAAGAAATAAAATGTTCAAAATAAAGTTACACTATTTTACACCTTGCTTACGCTAAACTGTACGTCTTTCATCGTCAGCCAAATACACCCCCTGTTTGATAATCGGAGAGTGAATTATGCAGTGATTAAGTTTTGTCTTAAAACGACTCCAGCGTGTTAAAATTTACTTATAGCACTTCAGTGCTCTTATTTCAGCGGTGAAAAGATTCATTAACCCCAGTAAAAAAAAAAAATATTCAGTTTAGCTTTTCTAAGTAATATCTTTTGGTGCAGGTGTTTGTTTACATTGAGAAAGTAGTTTATTAGTAACTTATTATAAAGTAAATTATTAAATTCGGCACAATCAACATTTTTATTTCATTTATGGCACAGGTTTAACTTTAGGCAGATGTCTAGGTACTGCAAAAGTTTAGTTTTATTAAATTCTGTCCAGCTTTCGATTTAAGATGCACCCAAAGTTTGACACATGCTCAGTACGCTATCAAAACTTGCCGTTTATAATCTGGCACATACAGTAACTCCCTTCTACTCTACATTTTGATTGACTTTATGACATAGGTGTAACTTCAGCCAGATATTCAAGTACTACCAAAGTTTCATTGAGTTCTTTTCCACCAGTTTTGTGATGCTGTGACAAAATCTGGTTTGACCGACATATGGACAGAGACTTTCCAGAGACTGGTTTTGGATCCCCCAATGTATGAGACATACAGTAAAGATATAATTGAAAGGGCGAGTTCTGACCAAGGTACAGACAAAACCTTCCTTTTATTTATGTAGATAAAGTGATCTATATTAGATTATTGGGTTCATCATGGTGGAATTTGTTCCAGGTTATGATTTAATTTAAAGAAAAAAGATAATAAAAAGAAAATCTCTGATTTATTAATATATTAATCCATAATGAAATCAAAAGTCCAGATTGACAACCTAACTGAAATTGTTAATAAATTACAACTGTATAATTGTAGTAATCCTCATGGTTTTATATCACTCATTCATAATCAATACCACTTTGCCTATCACAGGAGACTTATGGCACACACACATACACACATACACACACACTACGAGCAACTTTGGAATGCCAGTTAGCCTAAAAAAATTGAAATTGGGAGCATCCGGGGAAACCCACCTACAGTAGCACATGGAGAACATGTAGCTCCATGCACACAGACCCGAGGTGGGAATCAATCCCGGACCCTAGGGGTGTAAGGCAACAATGTTAATCACTAAGCCACCATTCTGTTGCACACTGAGATTTTAAACTTAAAATGAAATAGAAGTACCTGCCTGCTGCCATTACCTGCAAACGAAGTGTGTGGTCACTTCGCTTCTGCCCCTCACTCTGCTTCTTCTTGGTTGAAATTCCTCATGCCACTGCAACATTTTGGCAGATATATTATTATCTCACAGCATGACATCAAAGATGATGATGATGATGATGATGATGCTGTCTACTCTTACATTCGCGGATGTTTAACTGGTTTTTCTTTTAGAGAGACCTTTATTTTAAGTTGAAAAAAGAATATATTTTATAGATATTATACTCTCGGTGATAATTTATGCAGTATTATATATACACAGGTGAAACACACAGGTGAAAAAATTTAAATATTGTGTTAAACGTAATTTATTTCTGTAATGCAACTTAAAAGGTGAAACTAATATATGAGATAGACTCATTACATGCAAAGCAAGATATTTCCAGCCTTGATTTGTTATAATTGAGATATTATCATATCATATATATAATATAGATATCATATATAATTTTATAATTTTATTTTTTTTGCAGGTCTCCATCAGCAAGCCTCATACCTGAACCTGCAACAACAAAAGCTGACTTCATATTAACTTAAACATATTTCCAGTTATACTGAACTTCCAGCCTCCTAACATACTGTATGACTGCTGTTCAATCCCTGCTAACTGATATCAATCAAATGAGGATGGGTTCTCTGTTGAGTGTGGTTCCTCTCAAGGTTTCTTCGTCTTGTCATCTTAGGGAGTTTTAGCTTTGCCACCATCACCCTCGGCTTGCTCATCAGAGATAAACTGATAATTATACATTTATACAAATTTCTTCACACTTTTCAAAATGAATCCGATATTTTTTTTGGATTCTGTAATGCTCCTTTGTGACAATGACCATTGTTGAAAGTGCTACGTAAATACAGGCGAAATTAACTGAAATGACATGAATTGTCTTGAACCAAGCAGCCATTGTGATTTTGTATGGGGGGGGGATGCTTGTGGATGTGCAAAGGCATTGGTGCATTATGACAAGATTTGAGTTTTTGCAGGCAAGGCACTGCTAGTCTCTGCTCGTCTAGCAGTGTCTGTGTGTGCATGTACATTTTACACCAGGATCCATCTCCAGAAGGGTAATAAAGATGAATGAATGAACATCATCAGCATAATATCAGTAAAAAAAAAATATAATAATTAAAAAAAATTTTTTTTTAAAGCTACATGTTTCCTAGATACAGTATGTTGAAACACACAGGCTTTCTTTACTGTTTGATCTTTCATTCTAGACTGGCTTCTTCAATCAGCAGTATGCTTCAGGATGAGAATAAAAAAACACCACTCATTCTCATTCAGCAGTTCCACGTGACCTGTCTTTAAAAGCTCCCATATGTTATTATTGTAACCGATTTATTCTTAACCTCAAATGTACAGTAACTGTTTGAAAAGGAATGAATCTGCTACATTGTTATTGTTATTCATTCCTTAAATGTATACATATGTTGCAATAGTTCTCAGATCAAAGGATGAGCCACAAGGTGGCACAATAGCACGCAGAAATGACAATAGACTTGGGTGGATTTAATTCGGCTGAATCCCTCAGTCGGCCGTTAGGAGGAGGTGAGCCCTGCTGCACACGGAGACATCAGACACATCCATTTCGACACCAACATGACTGACTGACAAAGATCACCAACGCCCATGAAGAGCCAGTAGGAAATAAGCGGTGTAGAGAGAGGAGCCTGCTGCTGAAACAGCGAGAGAGACAGAGAGAGAGAGAGGATCCCTGCATTACCGCACTGCAAGCATCGTCCTGTCTGTCCCCTGTCGCATCGCATCACCCTCTCCGGGATTACCCCCAGCCTTTTCCTGATTATATTCCTTCATTGTTTGTTCCTTTCCTTTAAAATACATCGAAATGGCACGGATCGACAAAGAGGCTTGTAGGGATGCGTACAACCTGGTCCGGGATGACAACTCGGATATAAACTGGTGAGACTGCTCATTCATTCATTCATTCATTCATTCATTCAATATTAGTCATTCTTTGTTATGTGCTACCATTAGGGTGATTTTTTATTTAATTTTTATTTATTTTTTTATATGTATTAGTACATATGTCTGCATTTAAAATATTATTTAAAGAGAGATACTGTTTCAGCTAATGAAAGATACCCCACCTTAGCAGGTACAATAAATAAATAAATAAAATGTACAAAAGGGACCCATAATGATGGCACTGAAGAGACCATTTTTGCCCTTAACTCACCTAGGTTTATTATCCAAATCTATGAAAGACTGCCATAATTGCTTTTGTGTTTACACCTAAAAAAAAAAAAAAAAAACTGGCATTGTTTTTGGTTTACCACCCACCGTGTCCTAAATAACCCCCCTCAGTTGTGTGCCACGCTGGAGGTGTTCATTCAGTAACTCTATAGGCTATAGGGGTCTTTGCTTCATGCAGACGTCCTTGTTCTAAATAAACAGAGAGATGATTTATTGTCACACATTTGTACTCCTGGGTTTTCTGTTCACGTGAGTTGTTTCTCGCATTAAAGGGCAATCTTTAAGTACGAGGGCACAATGATTGTGCCAGGAGGACACGGGACTGATTATGAAGAATTCAAAAGCCAGTGTACAGGTAAGCCATGCCCCAATTTTTGCTTCAGAGTAAGTATTTCTTCTCGGGTCCGTAGCTGTTGTTGTTTAGCCTGAAACTCATCGCTGTACTGACTTGGCTTGTTTTGTTTTTCTTTCTCCAGGACTTATTTGAATGTTTTCCTATTCATGAATCAAAGCAGCACTAACATTGTCTGGCTTTGAATGATCTCATTTGTGATTGCTTAATTTTGTTTGATTTTCCAACGCTTAATTTAACTGTCTTGATGTTTGACGTTTGCAAGAGAGAGTGCTGAGTACACGGAAGTGAATCAGTTGTACGCTACGGGTTACCTTATATGGCTATGTAGCCTATTAATTACTAGAGAGCTAGCCATAACACTAACATTTGAAGAAGAAAAACAAACAAAGAGCACCTGAGAATACCTAGCAGAAGCTACTATTTCTAATGCATTAAAAATGTATAAGAAATGTTAAACAATTTTTCAGAGAATATCTATTTTCAGTGTATACATTATCTATATACAATAAGTGCACTATAAAGTATGAAATAATGACTGGTGCACTCAGTGTGTTAGAGCACTGAATAGCTGAAATGAGGCCATTGGGATTTGGATAATGATGTCACCCCCCATTGCTATGCTGATGTGGATATGGGTGTGGTGCCTCTCTAAAAGCAGAGTTGCAGTGGTTTGCAGGTGCCACATATCACCCAGAATCCTCCATATTTGATTAATATATATACTAAACGGTCTGTTCTGGTATTACCAGTGGTCATTGATATCCTTTTAAATGCGTTGATAGAGTGGGTGTTTCCCACTACAGTCTCAGTGTATTATCAAGCCTTCCACTTTTTTTCCCCCCTGTCCCAGATTCAGGCATACCTGAATAACCAGGAACACAAGGTTCAGGGGTATTGTAAGCTAAATCGAAACTGGACCTGCTAGAGGTCATAAGGCCTCTAATTAAAAAAAAAAAAAGAAAAAAAGCAGCGATCGTGGATACGGAATACTGATTAGTTTTGATGAGTTTTTACTTCACACAACCCGGTGAAAGACAGTCAGCCTGAGGGAGGTCACATGGTCTTATTGAGTGCTGTTGATAAGTTGCTGAGCTGGATGTTTAGTTTTTAGCTCTTTCATTTGAGTTAAGAAAATTTGATAAGGTAACCCTGCAGCATCATTAAGTGATCCGGACTACATATGTTGAATTTGTTTCCCGTTCAGCGTTAGTTTTGTCATTTTGTGTGTTATTGCATGAAAGAGTTCTATAAGGAGGAATCATGTGACTTAATCGTCCCCACCTCTAGAAACTGAGCATTAGGCAGAACTAAGAAGGTTTAACACCACCGTATTTCTCTTTTTCGCTGCATCATCAAAGTTGCAGTGTTGGTTTAAGGTTAGACTTGTGCAATGTCAGCATATACACTAACTGGACCTTTAAAAAAAAAAGAAGAGCACTTCAAAAATGTGGCAAGGAAGAAGAAGTGGGAAAGCTCTGACTCAAAGCAAAGATTAGTGTAACAGGTATTTTTTTTGAGAAAATTCTTATTCTGGGAACTACTTTCTTTTCATTATACAATAGTTAATATGAATGATCATATATGTGAGTGATTCGTGGAAAGTCACTACAGAGCATAGTATCCTTATATTTTTAGGCTTCAATCTGTTGTCATTATACAGTATAAGATAAGATTCGGTTCAATAGTTTGGCTGCTTGTTGTAGTAAAGTTATATTCAGAAAGTAACAAGACTGCTTCTCTCTATTTTTTAAATTATGATGCTTGTAAATATTAAACCCAGTTAATCAACAACATTGTTTAATATCTGATCTACCGCGGTGGGCCGAGGTGCCAGTGCAAGCACAATGCATCCTGGCAGGAACAACCATTAGTGGCAGGCACAGTTCAGCTTAGGACAAGGAATTGGCACAAAATGATAAGGCCTGAACGTGGATTACTGTGCTTCAGCTCTTTTGCAGCCATTTATCCCAAAGTCAGTATATTACATAACATTTCCATCACATGGTTTATCTTAAAGATCTGATGGGATCATGATAAAGATAAAGATCTGATAACGATCACTATAGATCAAACTTTTATTGGTTTGTCTAGAGTGACACATAAAAATGTCACTTTCTAATAAAAGTGTAATTTTTATTTTATAAAGTGAAGAAAATCAATTTTTGATCAAAAAATACATTCGAAGATTCACAGATTTCTCAAATGGGATTCTCATTGGATGCCGTCAATAAAGCAGAGTTAGTTAGTGTTAGTTAGTTAGTGTTAAGTGGGTTAGTATGTACAGTAGGTGAAGTGTGTGTGTGTGTGAGACGCCTGAATACAGCTCCTCTCAACATTGTTTAGCAGCAGTCTATCTGTGCTTATGCCTGTTACACGTTCAAGTTATAAGCTATGTTCCTTGGCCATTTCCTCTGTTTACACAAGATTTCTTATCAGTTTCACCTGCGACTCCTCCTCCAGGATATTCTCCTGCTCTTTATTTCCCATGGTCATAAATAAGGAAACGCTCTCCCTACTCTAATATGCCAAGCACATGAATAGGACGAGCACATTTCTCATGCCTGCTCTCTGTTTGTTCCAGATGACACCCGTGTGTTTGGTTTCATAAGGTTCAAAACAGGAGATGCCATGAGCAAACGGGTCAAGTTCGTCCTCATCTCCTGGATCGGGGAGAACGTGAGCGGACTGCAGAGGGCTAAGATCAGCACAGACAAAACTGCGGTGAAAGAAGTCTGTCAGGTGAGTCTCAGATCAACTTTTTATTCCCTTCTTTTATGCTCTCTAAATCTGGAAGGGTATTACTGGAATGTTTACACCCTCTTCTTTTCCATGCAGAACTTTGCTAAAGAGTTCATGGTGAGCGACATTCGGGAGCTGGAAGAAGACTACATCCTAAACGAGCTGAAGAAGGCCGGCGGTGCTAACTACGACGCTCAGGCGGAATAGATCCTAGCAGGGTGCGTGCGGAATAACGGGGTGGGGTGGGGGGTTATCGGTTCATCAAATCTGGGAGAGGGAAAGTTTTCGTCACACACTCCTGAAACACCTCTACGCGAACACATGCATACACGCACACACATACACACAAACACACACATACTGTATATACACAGAAACACTCGTCTGTCCCCTTCCAGCGTGGTCTCGATTAGTTTATCTGCTGTACTGTGCATCATCTCACACTCGTCCCGAGTTGTCTTTGTGTTAAGTATACAGTAACAACTATAACTGGAGTTCGAGTCAAAGAGACTCGTTTTGTTCTTGATTGGACTCATGGGTTTCTTTCACTTTATTTCTGACATTGATCTTCCGTTTCTTAATACAGACCACTGTGTTTACGGCCCGAATCTCCCATGGAGAGAGGAGCATCACTGGATGTATGCGTTCGTGTGTATGTGTATGTATGTATGTCTGTATGTCTGCAGGTGCTTCACTGTGACTCACTTGGCTTCTGGTGGTTTTTGGGTTATAGCCCTGGAAAGCAGTTCCATTGTACAGGCTGCAGTGTTCTCACTTAACCTGACTGTAGAGCAGCCATTCCTCTAGTATAGCCTTTCTTTTTAGTCATTGAAACCATTTTTTTTTTCATTATTAAAAAAATTATGCAGCGATATATTTTATTTTTGTTTGAAACTGGACGATGTCAACAAAGAAAGCAAATGTCATGTGCACAAATAATATGAATCATTTCAAAATAAAAGATTTTTTTTATCAAAAATGAGTTGGATCATAATTATTTGCACTGTACTTGTAACAGAACTGCATTTGAGCGATGTGTCTGAGGTCTTTGCCTAGGCTGTATTTGTGCCCGTGTGGTCGACATTCTGGCTTATGTAACGCAAGCTGCTCATCACAGTGCCACTCTACTGAAGCAAACTGCCCTGGGGAGATCAGGGGAGTCCCATGGGTCATCGTGTTCAACAGGGCTGCCAGACTGAGAGCCAGTCAAGCTGTTCTGCTCCAATGTCTGTCAATAACCGCTCATCTATTTCTTACTCCACCCCCCCCCCCCCCCCCCCCTTCTATCACTTCTCTCTGATTTTTCTCACTCCGCCCCCATCTGTCCTCCTTGCTCTTTGCATGGCCCGTCAACTGTTTGGTCTGACAGATGTAAACCTGGCTGCATAATTATTTTATTTACAATCGCTATGGCTATTGTTGGCTTCTTTTAAGACACTCGGTATATAGAGACCAGTGAGGACAAAGAAATGGAGTAGGTGTTGGTATGAAGGGAAACATTTTCTACTTCATCCCATGCAATGTTATGTACTCGGTTAGTGTTTACAGTTGTTGGGAGTGTGTTAACATTGAGAAAGAGCAGCCAGGAAAAGCTTTAGCGAAGCTGCACTTCTCAAAAATCTTCATACATTGGGGAAATGAACAGTTTTTAGCATGATGTAACTTACAAAACATCCTGCACTTGATTGCATTTCTTGGTAACCGCACAGTAATTTCTTCAAAGCATCATGAACTGGTGTTATGCATGCAATATGTATGGTTTATGTTACATTAAATAAGCTTTTTCTTGCCCTTACATGCCTTCACAGGGTAAAAAAAATAAATTTAAAAATTAAAAAAAAAAAAGACTAAACAGGGCTGAGATCTGGGCATCAGATCACTCCATGGGGCCACATCGACCAATCCAAGAACCTGGGAACTGTTGATCCAACCATCCCCTATGGATATAGACTTCTGGGTACACTAATGGGTATTTCTATGAGAGGGGGGAAAAAAAAGACAAGCCTGTGCATTGCTCAAGGAGACTCTTGTTTCTAAACCTGACCAGGAACGTGAATATTTTCATAACTGCAACATATGTAACTGTGCACTGTGTATAAGATGAATTTGCGTTTAGGGTTGGGACAGGTGTTCCTCTGCGTCTGCTGGGACTGCATTAAAAAGATTAATGACTGCTGGGGATTGATTAGTCTCTTGTCACAGTGTCTCAAGCTGTGTACCTTGGCCTAGTCTTGCTGCCTCACAGCAGAGATTCCAATCTGGTGCATGTCCAAACAGCTCCACTTCTCTTTTCACAAGGGTTGCGCTTTAGTTGTGTTGATTCTTTATTGCGTGTGAGTGCATGCGTGTGTGCGCGCATGTGTGTGTGTGTGTGAGGGCATATTCCGAAAGATTGCTTAGCATCTTGTTTACAATGAGACTCACAAGGAAGTCCCTGCTAGCTATTCTCCTCAGATCCTTCCTGCATTCCAGGGGCCTCTCAGATATTTCATTGCCCACACACATTTCTGGGATTATTTAATGTGTGTTGTTCTGTTCTACAGTATTAATCTGTTATCCTAGTAATTGTATCACTGCAGAGGTATGGCTAAACCATAGCTCATGACTCTTATTGTCCGTGATAATAAGATAATAATAATAATAATAATAATAATAATAATAATAATAGAAAACAAGTTAGTGGGAGGCAATTCAAATGACCACTGTGACACGGCCTGGATGCCACACAAAGCTACTGTTGCCACGTTCTTGTTATTGAAACATGCAATTCTCCATTCAAAGTGTCACCGGGGGATTTGCATACATCCAAACACATGGATTTACATGTCGTATGAACTGACCAAGCAGCAAGCTGTTTAAAACCTGCCCTTATACGAAGAGGGCACAGAATCAGACATGAGGACGGCATTCTGGACTTGGAGACAGATTTGGTCAAGGCTTTCAGTTGCGGTGTAAGGTTGGGATAAAGGGAGGGGGGGGGAGGGTTTTGGGGCGAGCAAGGGGAGCCCTTTGAGGCTGAGTGAATGGGGAGAGAATGCAAGAGTGAATGGATCATTTCTCAAAGCTCCTGCGTGACACTCAAGCAACGGCACAGTGCTGCTTTTGTCAGCAGCTAATGAGCTGAGGCACAAGTCTCTGAGTCGGTGCCGAGGCTTCGTCATAACCGAGGAACTGCTGCCAAAAACATAATCCAGCAACCTGCTTCGAATACACTGCCTCGGAATTTCCCCGCACAAGTGGTGCAGCCGACTGTTTCTGGCATTGCAACACCAACACCACATTCTAAGTAAATATTAGTACATTCTAGTGCCGTCCATTGTTCTACTTCTTTGTTCTTCTTTTGTTCTTTGCTAACCTTAATTAAATAACAACTCACTCTCGGGCAATCTCCGAAGTGGCCTTAATGCTTGTTTGTGTGTTTAAGCATTGGGCTCGCTTGATAAGGAATCACAAGCTCGTATCGTGTAAGCCAGATTAATCGCTGACCTGACATAAATCCACTCTGACCTATAGAAACGTATATACGATTCCCCGTAGTTCTGCTTTAAATGTCACTACACCCACATTCACCCACGGTTGTCTCACTGCCCATTTAATTAAACCATAACTCTTGCGTGTACGGATCAATGAGCTTCATGAAATCGATTGTTTTTTGCATGTTAATAAGACAAGAGACGTGCTTCTACAGTACGTGAAAGGCTGCAAATACAGTATCATTTAAAAAGGTCAATTTCTTTTAAAGCCCTGAGGATTTACAGAACGTCAAGCTGAGGGATATTGTGTAACGCTGCTATATGTACAGTATACAGTATGTTAGGACCAGTCTCTGAAACAATGTTTATGGGTGCGTTGTCTTTCACAGCTTGGCTGGTGAGTCACGGTATTGTGATATAGAACACCAAGGAAACACTGTAAGCACATCTATGCAAAAAAAAAAAAAAAAATCAGCCCTGAATTTACAAAGAACTAGTATGTATCGGTAATTGATACTACAAACTTCGATTCATTCATGGTTCATCTAAAGATGCTAATTGTAATGCAAGTACCCATGACTTGACTGTTTGTTCGATTCAGCTGCTATAGCTTGGACTTGGCTCAGTATTTCGACATGTCACTTTCTGGGCGTTGTAGTGAGAATGACTCATGTAGCCATGGACATTCGATCTTGAGCAACATATCACCTCAAGCAATGTAATTTCCAGAATTATCTAATAAACCAGCTTTGAATGTCATGTATATTTGCTAAAATGCAAAAAGATCATATTACCTCAGAAAGGTTTGCAAGGCAAATGGATTAACTATGACCTCCAAAGTTCAGCAGTGAGACAGACTTTGGATCCTTAGTCATGCTTTAGTCACACCACGCTCTAAGAGTCAGCACAGACACCTTGTTAGGGTTATTCCCTACAGGAATGGTGTATATACATGAGGTACTGGAAAGGAAAGACAAAGATTTTGGCTCTTTTGTCTACTCTACTTAAGAGCATACTGTAGACACCATGCCAGAGCATATACATTTTAGGGTTATGTAAAAGAGTACAGAAATTGTATATATATATATGAAGTTCTGTATATAATACATACATAGAGAGAATGTACAGGCATGTGTCGTGAGAGCGTTTGCAAAAATGTAAAAGTTAGAGAACACTATCTGAGTTCCCTGTTTGAAGCTGCAGTGGGTTCGCTGCAACAAACAGTGGTATCTGCTGATTGGACTATACTGTTATATCTGCCGGTGAAACATCAGACGGAAGACAATAGCAACTGTGTGGTTGTGCGTGCCAGATTCTGTGCATGAATCTGCATGCGTAATAAGTTTGGCGGTATTCTGTGTTCCACATGAATGAATAAGTGCGCACAGGTTCTTCGTCATTTCCTTACTAAAGACCTTTTACCATATATGGCAGCGAAGGGAAGGTGGCAGACTGAGCACAAGAGGAAAAGAAGAAGTGAAGAAAAAGAGACACATGTCTCAACGTGCACCTTGGTGCCAGTGACTCTTAAGGCTACTGCCAGAAATGTCTATTTTGCAAAGTGTTTTATGAGCCCGTGTGCCTGAAATGCTGCTACATTTCGTTCTGCCTGCACTTGCATGACAGATGCCTGAAAACAGGGATGTAAGGTCAGTGTAGAAAAGCCAAAGCAGTCAGTAAGGACACTGTAATGCCTATCAGTAACATACGTTCACAATGTAATGCATGACTTTCACATCAATATGTTAAAGGTTAATGCACTGTTAAGAATATAATGCAGTAATGTTAGTGTGCTAGAATTTCAGGATGTATTAAAAGAAAGAAAAAGGAAATAAGAATAGATTAAGAGCTATGACGGGGAACACACACACACACACGCACACACACACACACACACACGCACACACACACACACACACACACACACACACACACACACACATCATATATATATGATAAAGAGTATATAATAAAGCAGTATGACTTTATTAGGACATAGATACCCATAATATAATGTAAGATCTATGTTTCATAGTATGTTGTGGGCTGAGTTCTAGAATCAGTTTTAGTGGGAATATATGACTATTACCCTCTAATCTCTAGCTACATATTTTTATAGTTTCACTGCATTGTAACCACCACATATTTTTTAGAATGACATGTAGGCGTTATCGGATTTCCTTTTCACAAAGAACTCTGCTCGGTTTTGTATACTTTTTTTTTTTTTTCTTTCACTAAGAGGTGATCAAGTTCATGCATTCTCCTAGATTCAATGTAGGCAATTCACCCAAAATGAAACAGAAAGACTTGCACCTTTTTTGTGGTGGGCATGCTTTGCGTGCAAAACTCAATTTACAGATGCACTTCACATTTGCTGGGGTTTTTTTATGCACGGTATCTACAGTTTGCTGGAAAGACACTTCAGCACTACAACTCAGTTAAAAACGTTTAACTACCTCTCCAGCCTCCAAACATGAAATAATATAATCCTCAAAGCAAACGCACAAAGAAGCCTTTATTATCTAGATTATTTTCCTAGTGCAACACATTTTATGTTGGAGTGATTCATTCTGCTCCTACTTTAAAGGCCATAGATATTTGCCAAATATAACATCCATCCATCTGTTATCTAAATTGCTTGCCCTGTGTAGGGTCATGGGGCGTGGAGCCCATAACAGGAAAGTCAGGGCTCAAGGCGGGGGGCACACACACACACACACACACACACACACACACACACACACACACACACACACAGACACACACACACGCACGCACGCACGCACACACACACACACACACACACACACACACACACACACACACACACACACACACAAACACCCATGCACACACTCATGCACACCCAGTGGGCAATTTTGGAAATATCAATCAATCTAGACCTTTGTATTGTGGAAGGAAACTGGAGTACTCAGAGGAAACCCACCAAGAATGCAAACATGCAAACTCCACACAAAAAAATGGGCGGAGCCGAGATTCAAACCAGCCCTGGAAGTATGAGGCAGCACAAGAATTTTAACAATTTCTCCATATTAATGAACAATGCCATACTTTAAAAAAAAAATCAATTTATTGTTACATTTAAACCCTTTTCAGGCATATAATACTTTTCATAAACCTGACAACAAATTAACGTTTGCTTAATTTCTGAATGAGTACTGAATAGTCACTTTACAGTACTTTTACACAACACAATTATACTAAATGGAATCTAGTATCATTTACAGAAGTACAGCACAAGTCTGATAACACATGATGATGGTGTACTGATGTAGGAAATGATGCTTAAAAGCTGTGAATTGTGTTGCCAGACTGAGCATTTTCCCTTCCTTACAGGGTGCATTTTTACCATCTTCGACCTGAAAAATTATGTTTTTGGGTGGGGCTAATCAGCTGTTCTATAGTCAGTTTTATGGGCAGGTTTCCAGCACTACATAAGGGGGATTATGGCTCTGACAGCGGCATTCATCACCATTATTTCAGAAAAAATATATATGTTTGTCAGTCCTCGAGGGCCCCCTACGGCATGGGGCCCCAAGCAGTTGCCTGTTGACAATCAGCATTTTTGCTGGCATGACTGCAATGTAGAAATGTTGTGTTGAGCAAAAGCAAACATGTCAACTGATGTCCTGTAGAATCTCACAAGGAGGGCAAATATCACATGCATACTGTGGCTCTTTCTATCACAGCCGTCCGTAAGTAAATAAATAAATAAATAAAACCATGATGAAAATTATCATGAAAAAGTGACCCATGTCTGAATGACAGCAAGCAGTTGCTTTAACAAACTGATGAACCGGGCAACATTATGAATCTCATGCATGAAAAAAGCTTTAATGTTGCAGAACACACAGGAAACAAGCTACTGTAGTCATCACTCGCCCTCACCAGCTTCTCTTTTCCCCCTCATTTTTAATATTGCAAAATAAAAAAGTTGCTTGCCATGTTGAATTTGAACATTTTAACTCATGAAGACTTTTCCCATTGTGAAAGAGGTTACAAAGTGCTAACACTGGAGAGAGACAATTCTTCCATAAAATAATTATACAACACAGAAGTCAAATTTCAATTACAAGTATGGCTCACAGACTACCGAATACTTCCTGATGATATGAATGTGTAATGACTGGAGCAGTATATTCTGTAAACAGTACATTGTGGCAGGTAGAGACCTGCTGAGGCCTGGCCACCCTTCCTCGGCCAGTCTGCAGTTACATTACACACCAGCAGGGAATCCTAACAGCTCCGACTGGAGAACTGGTCAATGTTGGAGGGAAGTCCAGCTGAAATTTTCAAGAGTGCATCACTAGAGAGAATTACGACTAAAGGAAGAAAAAAAATTCGAATTTGTATGATTATTAAGTCGTGGCTAATCATTACTAATGATTATAATCAATGCCACTTTTGCATTTCATTCAATTGAATTAACTTCCTTCTTATTAAAGTTTGTACTGAAAGCTACTAAGATCGCCCACGTCTCCTGCCTGTAGGCTCTGACAGGGCTAAGCTCAGCCCATCATCACGCCCAGCGCTCAACCATATCTCATGCCCTTAAAAGGCGCTTTTTTCATCGCCTGCTGGTTTGAGGAAAAGCGCTGCACACTCGGACAGGGCGCTCTAGGGATCGCTTGCACACGACCGCCCTCTTTCGGTGAATATGAATAATTACACATGACACGTGCAGTCTCACGTGATTTGTGAATTTGAATTTGAGACGACAAATATTACTGATGTGTTTATACTTTTTTTTAAATTTTAATTGGAGTGTATATTATACAATTTACAGTATATATACAGGACTTATCGTCTATATATTGCCGTTTTAATTTTTTATTTCCGAGAAATATCATAGAATGTATAGGATCTAATATATACATTATTAGGTCTATATAAATTATATATATTATATAGTAGATAATTATGATATATAACAATAGTAATAATAATAATATATTATTAAATCATATCTAATATTATATATTAGATCACACATATATACAGTATATATCTAGTATCATTTATCACACACATAATATATTCTTATTATATTTTATGCTATAATAGGTGTACAATCTATTATTTTTTCAGGTATAAATCTATTTCAAAGCCTTAACATTATTATATTACAATACATATATTTTAAATGCTATAATATTTGTCTTTTTGCATTATTAATATAAAAGTAAAAAAAATAGCTTTATATATATATATATATACACACACACACACACACACACACACACACAAAGGTGCATCTCAATAAATGTAATAAATAAACAAATATAATCGAAAAGTTGATTTATTTCAGGAATTCAGTTTAAAAAGTGAAACTCATATTATATACCATACAGTAAATTCATTACACACAGACTGATACATCTCATGTGTTTATTTCTTTTAATATGGATGATTATGGCTTACAGCTAATGAAATCCCAAAATTCAGTATCTCATAAAATTAGAATATTGAGACAAATGCAAATCTGAGGCTTCATGAGACTTTAAATGCAAATCTCAGTCTGGTTCAGTAGACTGTCTGTTCACAGATTGCTGTAGCCAAACACATTAATGTAAACTTGAATGGAAGAAAAAAATGTGATAGAAAAAGATTCACAAGCAACAGGGATAACCTCAGCCTTGAGAGGATTATGAAACAAAGTCAATTCAAGAATTTTGGGGAGAGTCACAAGGAGTGGACTGCAGGATACTCAGAGCTTCAAGAGTCCCGACACACACAGACATATCTAGGACATGGACTACAATTCCTTTTATCAAGCCATATAATTCCTTGTATTCCTTGTATCAAGCCACTCGTGAACTCAAAGACAACGTCAGAGGGATCTTACCTCTGAACAAAAAATACTGGACTGTTACTCAATGGGCCAAAGTCTTCTTTTCAGATGAAAGATTTGCATTTCATTTGTAAATCAAAGTCCCAAAGTCTGGAGGAAGAGAGAAGAGAGAAAGAACCCAAGTTGCTTGAGACCCAGTGTAAAGTTTGCACAGTAAGTGGTTGTTTGGAGACCATGTCATCTCCTGGTGTTGGTCCACTGTTTTTTTTAATTAGATCCAAGATCAGCGCCGCCGTCTACCAGGACGTTTTAGAGCACTTAATGCTTTCCTCTGATGATCAGCTTCATGGAGATACTGATTTCATTTTCCAGCAGGCACCTGTCCACACTGCCAAAAGTACTAATACCTGGTTTATGGACCATGGTATCCCTGTGCTTGATTGACCAGCCAACTAGCCGACCTAACCCCCACGGAGAATGGGGTATTTTGAATAAGAAGATGTGAGACAGACCCAACAACGCAGCGTCTGATGGCGGCTATCAGAGCAACCTGGGCCTCCATAACAACTCAGAAACACTACAGACTGATCACCTCCATGCCACGCTGAATTGCTGCAGTAATTCATGCAAAGGGGGCATGCAAGTATTGAATGTATGTACATGTTCATACTTTTCAGTAGTCCAACATTTTTTTATTGGTCTTAAATAATATTACAATTTTCTGAGATACTGTATTTTGGGTTTTCATTAGCTGTAAGCCATGATCATCCAAATTGAAAGAAATAAACACTTGAAATATATCAGTATGTTTGAAATGTACCTTTGTATAATGTATGAGTTTCACTTTTGGAAATGAATTACTGAAATAAATCAACTTTTCGATGATATTCTACTGTACTTCATTGAGAAGCACCTGTATATGAAGATCTAGAGAAATCCCAGACCTGTATATTAAAAATGACACATTAAACCGCTGAACGTATCACTTCCGCGATGACGAACCAGAACGGGCCAATCATAACAGGGAAGCACGACAAGCAGGTTAGTGATTGGACGCTAGCTAGCCAATCAGTGTTGAGCGTAGATATTCCGCCGTTTTATTGGTTACCAGGATCACGTGATATTTCACACGATTCAGGAAGTGGGTCGGTTCTGTTTACATCCAGAACTGAAATGTGATCATAACTTGCAGTTCCTTTTCCCCACCACATTTTATTTAGACAGCAAACAGGTATATAGGGGTTTAATTATAGTAATGGTTAATGTGACCTGCATTGTGCTTTTAGTTAAACTTGCGGTGCATGTTCTTGTGCTTTGCCCTTTAGATCGATGGGAAACACAGAAAGCGCTGTGGTGCAGAAACGGATGGTCCGTTTTCATCCTGATGAGCGACCCGTTATTGAGGGGGCGTTTGACAGACTCCAGAGCACCAGCAGCTCCCCTGTACCGCCTGGAAAGGCGAAGGTTTTACACACAGACACGCTCAAGGTTGGAATAAAATGTCTACAGCGTTTCCTTTCAAAACAAATTGCACACACCATCAGCATTTATTAACTAGTACGACTTTTTACTAATTAGGAAGGAAATGGGATTTATATATCAAGTATTTATTTTGTCACAATCACATTCTGTACACATTCTTTTTTCTTTTTAAAGCTTACTATGGGTCAAATGGCTTCAGACTCAATGATTTTGCGAGTCTTTGAGGGAATCTGCAGTATTGACCCTGAAGTGCCAGTGCCCCCTGTTGGTGGGGTAAGTCGAGAGCAGCTGGTGATCTTCCTGGCAGATGCTCTCCGTGGCACAGCAGAGGAAAGAGCACCACTCGTCATGGCGATGGCTCACGGGAACAAAGCAGCGGTCACGATGAAACAGATAAGAGAAGTGAGTATAGGGTGTAGTGTCAGAGCATTGTCCAAATATTGACCTCTTTCGCGTGTGGCTCTCATTTTTCACAGTGCAGGAACATATGTTCTTTATGGTTTCTTGAGATTTTGTGGAGTGCTACTGTTGTAGAGTATGGAAGCATTTTATGCTTTGCACTGTTTTATTCTGAGAAATTGAATTGCAAAGATTTATTGTTTAAAATAAACAATTTAGTAAATAAAAAAAAAGCATTCTGCAATTTTGTGAAAAGCCCAAATGCATTCAAATGGATAAACTATGAGAGTGGATCAAAAATGATGGTCTTATAGCGTTTTCTGTTCTCTCCAGTCACTGCTGTGCACATGTGAATGTGCTACATCAGTTCATTGGTAACTGTGGTGCAAGCAGTAATGGATGCCCTACTTGTGATTTGCGCAAAACTAGACCAGCGTGCAGCGATAAGTTCATTGTGGTTTGAGGGTGTACCTGGTGCCGAAACAATTCACGGAAGAGTATAAACAGTAGTGTTTGAATATCTGTAAACAAAATTTAAAACCAAAGGATGGTGAAAGCTTCTCAAAGAGAATCATTGCTGTGATCAGACGTGGATTCGTCACTGAACAAGAAAAAATTCAAAAGTCACCAATCATCTTAAAAATTGATGCTTACAGTTTTCTGTATTGGGCCAGTATACGAATATTATCAGGAAAAAGGTTCAGCAATCAACAGTGCTCGTTACAGTGAAACGCTTAGTAAAGAGCTGAATCTTAAACTTCAGAGGACTTCTGTCCAAGGTTGTTGTAGTCTTGCATGACAATGTGCGTCCGCACACTTCTGCCCATATTGTCGACACGTTTGACACATTTTGAGGTGTTAAAGCGTCCTCCTTATAGTTTTGATCTTGTTCCATCAGACTTTCACCTGTTTGGTCCTCTAAAAAAACATTTTGCAGCCAGAGCGCGGATCATTTTTGACTTATGCTAGTATATTGAGCAAGTATTATTTATAGTATCATATAGTACATTTATTAATAAGGATTTTAATATTATTTATAATATATAAAGTAATATCAATAAAAACATAGTATATTTGTTTTTGTATGCAGACATCTGCAGATATACAGTATTTCTGGTTTCTAACTGTCATCTACAGTTTTTAGAAGACTTGATTTCAGCTGTAGTTCAGACTCTGACCCACAGAGGATGCTTGCGAGGATGGAGACCAGATCGCATGGGTCATGGTGCTCAGGGTGTGAAGCTTTTGGCTGAGCAGTTGAGCTCGGAGTTAAAACCCTCAGGTTAGTGATAGCACTTTAATTTATTTGACTTGTATCCAAATACAGACATACCAAATGTAATGATAATGCCGATCAGTCAATATGAATATTTAATAACGATGATAGACAACTTAGAGACACATTGATAACTGTGAGCTGACTGATTTCCCTTGTCTTTCCTGCAGAGCAGGACATGTGTGATGTTGCTTGTCTCGAGGACTGGCTATTTCGAGTCTCAGGTGTGTCCACATTCCTGGAGCTCCTGATTGGTGAAGGTCTCGATATTGGATTGACCTCGCGTCCACCTCCCACTCTGCTGCCCCCGTGCCGAGATGCTCCCTGGTCCGAGCTGCGCTGTTTATTGGATATACCGCTTCTGATGTTCCTGACATCTCAGCTGCCTGCAGGACACACTGCCCCTTGGAGGCTGTTGTTTTCCACCAGTGTACACGGCGAAAGCTTCACAAGGCTGGTTGGAAACTGTAAAAACCGGGGCTCCACTGTGTTACTGGTGAAAGACACTAAGGGCCACATATTTGGTGGCTATATGTCTCACAGTTGGGAGATTAAACCTCAGTTTCAGGGTGAGTTATAGAAAGAAAGCCGTCAAACCCAAACCGACTGTGTGCTTTCTGATGTGTCTCACTGCGTGAGTGTTCCGGGTTATGCTTTTTCATAATTATCAAAGCGTTCTCAATTCCCTTATTTCTAGGTGATTCCAGGTGCTTCCTGTTTTCTGTGTCGCCATATATGAGAGTGTTCACATCTACCGGCTATAACCAGCACTACATGTACCTGAACCAGGGCCAGCAAACAATGCCCAATGGTCTGGTGAGACTGTACATCACTTTGTATCGTTCAGTGCCATAATGGCTCTCATACAAGTTTGTGTGTCATGTCTATCGTGTTGTCTACTGAGGTTTGGCGTCCTTGAACATCCCAGGCTCTACCTTTACAGGAAGGACATTTGTTTTCCTGTCTGATCTTAGGGTATGGGTGGACAGCATGCATACTTCGGTTTGTGGCTGGACAGCGATTTTGGGCGTGGTCACAGTCGGGCTCGTCCACGCTGTACCACGTACGGCAGTCCTCAGCTCTCGGGGGATGAAGACTTCACAGTGAACACAGTAGAAGTGTGGGGAGTCGGCGTGTCCCCTGAGGAACAGGAACAGGTCAGTGACATGCTTACGGTATTTTCTTTAAGAACTGATGCATTTCTAATTTCTTAATTATTGGAGACAGTGATGGATCAAATGGTTAGTGATTGAAAGGTACCACCATGCTGCCACCGTTAAGCTCTTGAGCAAGGCCCTTAACTCTGTCTGCTCCAGGGCCACTGTGTCCTGGCTGACCCCACGCCCTGACCCCAGCTTCCTAACTTGGATATGCGAAAAAAAAAAATTCACTGTACTGTAAGGTACATGAGTCAAATAATTAAATCTTAAAGGTGCACAATGAATCATATTTAATTATAATAAAATGGTTCTAGCAATGTTGTTTATCCTTATACCGTATCGATCTTGGATTCGCTAAATTTATCACTCACTCATCATCCATACCGCTTAATCCTGTATTCAGGGTCACGGGGGCCTTCTTCGGGCACATGGCGGGATATAACCTGGACAGGGTGCCAATCCATCGCAGGGCACACACATACACACACTCACACACTCATTCACACACTACGGCCGATTTGGGAATGTCAATTAACCTAACCTACATGTCTTTGGACAGTGGGAGGAAACCGGAGTACCCGGAGGAAACACATCAGGCACACCATGCAAACAGAGACGGGAATCGAACCTGCTAACCACTACACCACCGTACCGCCCTTCGCTAAATTTATGTTTAAATTAATTTTCATTTTATGTTTCATTTTCTATAACAGAAGATCTATGAACAAGGTCATTCATCGTTTATATGAATGCGCTCTAATACATTATCATTTTCATAATTAGAAATTACACATGAAGTTGTGTTGCAGATGTGCCACATAAACTGACTTAAGAACATGTGGAATTCTTCTTATTTGAGATTTTTTGTTTGTTTGTAAGGAAATGACTTTTTTGCATTTTTGCCATAGTCCTGATGGACTGCTGAGGGAGAGATAGGTGCTGCAGAAGTGTAATTAATAACAGGAACTTGTTTCACAGACTCTTTGAAATATGAAATGCATTAATAAATGGATTTAATGTGTAATGTGGTGTTCTTGGAAAACTGCTGTTGTGTAGGAGGAATAAAATAATAAAGGATGTGCTATTATAGGAAAATAATCAACTTCATGGGTGGTACCAAGGTAGAGGCATCACCCCCTTTGTCATTGTTTTTTTTTTTTTTTTTTTTTCATTTACGACAACATGGAACAGTTGTTCATTCCTTATATAAGTAATATAATATTAAAATTTATATTAAAATCATAATATGACTAACTAATAGTTTGCATATGCATACTGCGGTGGCTTGTCCATCCATCCTTTCATCTTTAGTCAAATAATATTTTCATATAATCTTTTCATATAATAAAGTATTAATTTAATAGTTTTTTTATTAAGGTTTAAAAATATCTCTATACGTTACTGTATAATGTATAGTTATTATTTTAGCTATTATTGTACAGTACAGCATATCATTCTCATGTTATGAACATCCTGTCTCGTCTCGTCTAAAATGGTGGCCTCCAAGGAACACCTCAAACATGGCCCAAACATATGGAAGTAGCTTGGAGCGAGGTCAGGACTGTATTGGGGATAAGGAAATAACTTCCAGTCGAATTCCTGTGATGCACAAATGGTGCATCCACAATTCCACAATTTTTCGAAAACTTATCTGTTGATTAACAAAGATTAGGAGTTCCACTCGCTGAATGTTCACGAGAACGACTGCAGTGGACTCCAAGTCATCTCAGCCAGTATCATTCCTCAAATTTACTGCAGTTAAAAATCTTTTCTGTTTGAAGTCTTCAGTAAAAGTCCATCAGTTTTACGCTTTCATTTACAAGATATTTCATCACAAGTCTCATGAATGAATTTTAAAAGCTTGGGAAATCTGGTAATATTTAAGATTACAACCTTGTGCCTGTGTTTTGTTTACAGGATGAGAATAAGAAGAGTGTTCTGGATGCCGATCCTGAGATACAAGCTATAATGGAGATGACAGGGAAAACCCTGCACAGCCAAGGTCTCCGAGAGCCAGAAGAAGACGACGGATGAGGAAGAATGACTGAAAAAAATAAATTAATTAATGGATGGATTTATGCAACACTTAAAAAATACTTGTGCTGCTTTTAGATAGACAGGTTGGGGAGGGGGACAGAAAATATGTGGTCTTTAGACTTTTACTATAACAAGTGATGTGGATGGTGTGTATTCTGTATTACAAATGAAACTGAATAGTCAAGATGTACAATATGTAGCATACACTTAAAAGTTGTTGAAGCTGCTGCGTTGGTTTGCAGATGAATAGAGCTGATTTCCATCTATATGAAAAAAATGCAGAAAATATCACAGTGTGAAGTCCTGAGGAGTTATTTGTCAATGCTTATGTTTGTTAACACTATTCAAAGGAAAACTCCACCCTGAACAACTTAAATATTTATTTTTATTATTAATGTGTATTAATCTTCAGTTGGGTCCAAAATTGATTTTGCAATGTAAGTCACAGTTTCATCGACAAGTCTGGTCTGCTCCCACTTTGGTTAATGGTTTCATCCATTACCTGCAATGCCACAATTTGAGTGTACCGTTTGCGGTCATAACTACTTTTGAGTTTAGTTTTTTTTATGAAGTTATAACAGTGACCCGACTGCTAACTGACATCTATCCCTTATGCTCGTAGATTTTTTTCTGCTATTGAATAGCATTATAACTACACTAGCAGTTCCTCTTTATAACATCAGTATGGCATCAACTTGGGAATACACAGGAATACAGCACAGGCTAATAAATAGGTCCGGAATCAGTAAATACACCATGATATACGTTTCAATATAAACATATTTCATGTGTAGTAGTTTTCCTTTAAATTAACTAGGTTTATGCATTTCAGTGTAACAGTGTCGCATTTCAGTATTGCAGAATAAAAGTGGTTTATTATTTTTTTTAAAAATATGATTCTTTAAGGAATTCACTTGTACAGTATTTTGCAAAACTCTTGAGCCATCCCTCATTTCTTCATATTTTGCTTCCTTTCTAAGAGCCACACATTCCTTGTATTTTTAATGTAGTCTTGAGGAATAGTTCTTTTTGGGGCTCACATTTTCAGTCCAGTCCCTGTACCTGAGCAGTTTCAGAGGAATGATTTGTTTCTTAAGCCACACACACACACACATGACCTATGAATCATTCAGGCATAAAAACAACAAAGCATATACCAATGAGAAACAGGTGCAGATCATAACAGATGAATCGGTCGGTGATTAGTATACTACTGATGCTGAATGCTGAGTGGTTGGAACAGACGAGAGGAGTAATGAAGTTGCTGTTGAAGCTGTTGCATAAACAACCCGATTTTAAATTGTATCTTTCGACACTTTGCAGGGTGTCGCAGTAAAACACTTGTGTAATTTTCTTTACCTTTAGGTACATAATTGTTGGGGTGACGGGTGTTTCAAGACTTGCACGGTACTGCATCTTAAGTCATGATTTAAGGTGAAAAGGCCAGATCGTTGATCAGTATGAAGGTGGACTGTCCCACACTGGAAAATCCCCAGGGTTGATTTCAGACTTTTGGAGTTTATTAAAGTTCAACTACACACCGCTGAGTGTTAATTAAACACTCTTAATCGTTAATTTGTTGTGCTGTGAATAAGGAAAAAGCTGGGGATCTTGAACACCTCCTTTCTCCTGTATCTAGTGTTAACTGTTACCATTACAGTAATTATAGTTCATTTTAAAGAAAAACCTTAAAACATACTCCAAAAAACTGTTCAACCCTCTCGTTCTATACAGTACCTTGGCGACAGAGTGTTAATAATGTATTAGCAAAGACTTGTAACAGATTTTCCTGTATAATTCACCACTTTATCATCAAACTATGGGTGTGTATTTACGTCTACAATGCAATGTTGTCTTTTTTTTTTGTAGAGGATGGATGTGATCCCTATCTAACTGCTGTAAAATGTCACCACCCACATCTGAATGTCAGTTTCCAGCCACACACATAAGGGGAAATGTTTAAGCTTTCGCTCTTTTTGTTTGTTTGTTTGTTTGTTGTTAACGTAATACTTGACAGTGAATTACAGTGTGATTAAAAGTAATTACAAATAATTCTCTTCTCTAAGAGGTACCAGATCTGAAACCTGGTTAGTTTCCTTATTCACATGTGCAGTAGTGTTTTCACTTACCATTATCAATGCAAGGACTAGTTGAATAAATAAATGTAAATATGTATATATATATATATATATATATATATATATATATATATATATATATATATAGGGGGGAAAAGGTTATCATTCATGCATGTGTGTGTGTTCATGTTCTGTAAAATGATTGATCCATACTTAGCATGCAATGCAAATCAGCCCAAAGTGACGTTAGTTATGCAAACCCTGGGTTTCTGCACATTTACATTCGCGTTCTCTCGGTTTTCGCTCACCTTCCTGCCACAAAATTTACATTATTCTACTCAAACATTAGTGTCTGAGCTGTCGTGTCCGAACTCCAAAGCTCTCAGCTAGTTCCCTTTGTTTCGACCCCTACTTTACTTACTGTAACGTGCACCCTGAAAACAGGTGTAAAAACGCGCGTGCTCCTAAACCTTCTAAATCAAACGAAACGTCGTTTCAAACGTTTAAAAGTTAAATATCTTTTTTGAAATGAAAAATGTACCTTTAAAAAAATGTTCTATTATCTATTTATTTCAAAAGTAAAGCCCTGAATCTGTACATTTCGCCCTCCGCTGGGGGTTTATTTGCATCGATAGCGCATCTTCACTTCCGTGTCTTTTTATTGAGGTTATTGGCCGCGTCCCAAACCGCACACTACCGTACATAATAGTATGTCACTGACTTACGGTCAGTTTACTTCGCCTCGGCTGTATTTTGACACACTCTTTAGTAGAGTAGTATTGGCTCTGGGACGGAGCTTAGAAGGCTTTAAAAAAAAAGTTACTTCCTTGTGTTTAGAGAATAGAGGAACTGAGCACTTTGCTCAACTAAGCTGATAGAAAAAGCATTTAATTGTTTTAAGCCAAACACTTTTGCAGCTTCTTCCTGAATGTAAAATGTGAATTTGGGTGTTGGAGAGGACCGTACTTCGACGTGTACTTCCAGTATTTTCCTTGGACGCAGGTAAGTTTTAATTGATTGATTGCATTATAAGAGAGAGAGAGAGAGAGAGAGGGAGAGAGAGACAATGTGGTGACTGTAAGAAAAAAAAGGAAGAAAGTTTTTTTTGTATGTAGGTCGCTGTGTATAACTGCATGTTCTGCTTGGACACTTTTTTATTATAGGAAGTAAAAGAGGTGTGTATTATTATTATTATTATTATTATTATTATTATTATGATAAGCAAAGCAGTTAAGAACACTAAGGACATAAAATAGGGTGTCCCAAAAAAAGTCTCCATCAATCATGTAGGAGAAATAAAGAGAATTAGTTAAGCAATTACATGATAGCACCAGATGTGGAAGAGACAACTCTGTGTGTAGAGGTTTAACTATTATAAAGTGACTGACTTTTTGCTAAAAGTTACGTCTTAAGTTCCTCTATGTGTGGAGACCTTTAGGACATCCTGTAGTTAAAGTCTTACTAAACATCTGGACACCATGGAGTACCAGAAATCATCTCATCTAAACTGAGTTATTACAATAATGTAGACATAAACACATAACATAAAACATAAAGCAAGGTGAATACTGTAAGCAACAACGAGCAACATGATGGATGGATCATTTGATGTAAGGAATCATCAAAAAACACTGTTTAAGTATCTGGAAGTCCTTTTGGTTTAAATACATCGATATGCATTAGAATGGAAAGGAATAGACCCAATATAGCTTCACGGTCAAATGTATGCATGAAAATCTAGTAAATCTGTTGGTGCTATTAATACATTATTAATAAACCGGTCACTTTTCTTTGCCAAGCACAGAACGAGAGGCTTGTTCTCAACAGACCTTCTGTATGAACAGCGTGAACGTGGCTTTCACAAGGCCCAGGTTGACCAGTTATCACTATCAAGTTGATTTTTTTTTTTTTTTATGGTCGCATCTGTACAATATGTAAAATATGTTTAAAGAAATGCTGAAAATATCACAGTGTGAAATCCTGAGGAGTTCATTTGTTAAAGATTAATATAGTAAAAAGAAAACACTTTACAAACATCATGTAGTCTGCATTTAGTTAAACATGGGCACATGGCACAACATCTGAGGCACAGGACAGCATGTAATATGATAATATTAATAAAACGATAATTTGATATAAGGAAGCCAGTCTAAAGCATCCATCTGAATAGGATACATTGCTTGTTATCTGGAGGTCTTTATACTGTGTTGGTTTGTGTATTTTCATGGTCAGTAGTGTGCACTAAAATCTAGTAAATCTATTGGAGCTATTAATACGTTATTAATAAACCGGTGACTTTCCTGTAGCAGCTTATTCAAGGGCAAAAACTCAGCAAGAACACAACCAAGGCTAGTTCTCAACAGATATTCGAAAAGCATGTGGCTTTCAGAAGGCACAAGGTTGATGTTTTATATTGATGTTCTTTAAGTTGAACTGTAACAGTATTATAAGATAATTAGGAAACAGGTTACGAACACTCATGACCCAGGGTGTCCTAAAAGTCTCCATCAAGCAATGGAAAGAATAAAGAGAATTAAGCAATTGTATACACCAGATTAGTTCATGGTAAGTGAAAGAGATTACCATGTGTGTAGAGGTTTAACTATTATAAAGTTACTGCACTCTCTGCTAAAAGTTACGTGTCAAGTTCCTCAATGTATGGAGGGTTTTTTTGGGCATCCCATAGTTTGCACTTACTTCAGATATTACTAAACATCTGAGGTACCGGACACCATGGACTACCAGAAATAATTTCATTCAAACTGATTTACAATAACATACACATAACCACATGTGAACAGGTGAATAGTGAAACATGATCTTTCGATGTAAGGAATCCTGTCTAAATTATTAATCTGAATATAGGGCCCTGTTTATTATCTGAAGGTCTTTATATTATGTTGGTTCTTTTTTAAATAAGAAGTTCAAATACTTTGAGACACACTGAAGAATGAAAAAGAATACATCGCACATAGTTTCATGATCAAAGGTATGCACCAAAATCGAATAAATCTAGTTGAACTATTAATAGATTATTAATAAACCTTTCCGTAAGCTGTTTTGTTTTAAAGGCGTTTTTTTTTAACACACAAAGCACACAGCAAGAGGGTTGTTCTCAACAGATCTATGTCTTTCACAAGGCCCAGGTTGGTCAGTTATTGATGTTTCATATTGATGTTGTTTAAATAAAAATGCGATGGTAGAAAGCGATATTTCAGGGTTCCTAGCAGTTTGTCTCTAAATCTCTTTAGGCTTAGATTGTGCAACTAACCATCCAGAAATTTATTTTGGAATTGTCACTTCTAGGCATGCTTAGAGGTACAGTACATTCCAATCTGAAAAGAAGAAAACAAATTGGGTATATAAGGAAACTGAGTATATAATCCTACAAAAACTAAGACAAGATAGATTTTTTTGATGCGTCTGTAACTTTACTGTAAAGACTTATGTCCTAGAAATACTGTATTTTCCATTCCACAAACAAACCCAATTATATTTGTTCTCATAACACACTTTTCATTGTCATAAGTGATCATTATGCAACTAAACTTTGCCACTTTCGGCCTGTGATATTAGCATTAGCTGTGTTCGCTTGCAATATGGACAACCAGATTGAATCCTTTGCACAGATGTACTCAGTTGGACGTTTTTTTTTTTTTTTTTTTTAGCACTTTGTAGCTTTCTGTTTTACTGGACGTATTCCTCATATCTCCTCTGTTAACTATATAGGGCTGTGGTTTTCAAAGTGAGGTCAGTGATGCATAGCCAAGGGGCTTTTTTAAAATATTATTGCGGAAATCATTGAGTTCCTAAAATAAATTTGACTTGGAACTTGAATCAAATCGACTTAATCAGAAGCTTTCTGAAAACTAGTTACAAATTATACAGTAGCAACTTGAGTCCAATGTAGTGCATTAGCTGGAAAGTTGGCTGGAAAGTTGCGAAAGAATATGGCTCACTTTTCCGGAAGACCAATATCCTTTTCAGTCCTGGCAGAACCTGATCCGTACTCAGGGATTAGTAGTATATCGATTAGTTTATGAAATTATCCGCAATTGATGTAATTTATGTTGTTCATATTCATTTGCTTAGGGTTTAGCAAAAACTTTTCGGCAAAAGCTTCAAATAGCCCAACCATGAGACATCCTGGTACATTATTCAGCATATTATTCAGCAACTTTTATACATTATTCAGTAACAATGGTGAAATGAATATAAAATAAGGTATGTAACCATGGCAGAAGAATGAAAACGTGTCTCTGCCGCTAGGTTCTGGGAGGTCTGACATTATTTCACAGATAACTCTGGTTTCGTGTGTAGTAATTTGTTCAAGGCTTGGCATTTATTGTATATAGTGTGTATAGATGTTATCACGAGGAGCACAAATCATCAAGTAATGGTTCTAGTGATATTAATAATAAAAAATAATTAAATTAAAAATAAGACAATAATAATAATAATAATAATAATAATAATAAAAAAAAAATAATAATAAATCCATAATAACCTGTCTATAAAATACTTCAATTTGTAAAGTTTTTCAGCTGATTCTCGATTCTCACATACTCTAAAGCACATTTTCTTGTTATATGGTCTTGCATTCTTTCTCTATTTCTCGTAATACGTTTTTTTTTCAATAGATAAACTGGGGTGTTGAAAACCTTTGCACTGAACTCAACTCGATGATATTTCTTAACACATACGTTTTTTTTCTCGCTTTATTGTTCCTTCTCTCACTCTTTCTCTCTCTCTCTCTCTCCCTCTCTCTATTTCTCTCTCTCTCTCTATCGCTCTGACAAGGAGAGTTTTTTTCCCCCCCCCCAAAGGCGCAGTGTTGAATTCACTGGATTAATGCTTTACTAAAGCTGAAGGACTCTAATCTCCCAAATGTCTGGGTCTTCACAATTTGCTGTTCTCTTTCATTTGCAATGCAAACACGAGCCGGTGTACGGAACAGCATCCCTGCCTGCTTTGCCTGCCATGGTTAAGCATTAGGAAAAACAGTCATGGGTTACTTATACGGTAAAGAAAAGCATACTGTTTAATTAAAGCCACAGAGAGCAGGCTGTGCACTGCTCATATTCTTTCTTTCACTTTGTCTTTCTGCGTGGTGTACATCACCTTTATTGTCAGTCTCACAAGCCACGAAGACCAAAATGACACAAATGGACGTGTCAAGGCAGTACATGCAAAGAATATGCAACATTTCTTTTTCTTTTTCCTTTTCTTAGTAACATAACAAAAGTGTTACTTGGTCAGACTGTCAGCAAATTGGGCAGTACTCAGAACTGTCCTTTTTCTGCAATATCAGATTCTAAGCTGCAAAGCAAGCCATGCCCGGGTAGGTGCGTACACGGCTTGTATGTTTATTTACGGCGCTCCTACAGTACATCTGTGCTGTGTGTGTCTCTAACAGCGTTTGTGTGCCAGAAGCCAAGATGTCAGGACGACACGGAGACCTGATGGAGTATCAGAAAAGTCTGACAAAGCGCTACCTCGAGAGCGGCATCATAATGACCGTGTACAGGCAGAAAATGGAGAGGCTGAGCGTACAGGTCATCATGGAGACCAAGCAGGTGGCGTGGACCCGGGTCGCTGGCAAGTTAGATGGAATGTGTGAGTAACTCATGAATCTTGATTTAACTGCTTTGTAGATCAGAGTATAGAAAACCTGTTGCTATATTTGCAGGAAATCTAGAATGAAAATAACTAATCTCTCTTGATCTTATGCAGGTTTATTAAAGAACAAAGGAAGGCATAGACTGTGGTTCTGCTACAGCCTCGTTACTAAGATACAGAAATTCAATTAGATTTTAGATTCTTTTTATCTACTATGTAGCTAAAGAGAGCAGAGACCACAGAAGCACAGTTTTGTCTCAACATTGTTCTTCTCTTTTGGAGAGATTGTGTTAAGTTTAATGCTGTACATTAAAGCCAGTGTCATGTTCATGTTAGTTGGTGTACATAGTGTCATAGCACCTCTGTTATCTAAAAAGTCACACCTCTACTTCCACCATCACCCTCTCTCACTTTCTATTCTTAGTCATTTATTTTCTTTATTTTTTTTGTTTCCTTTCCTCACTGAATATGTGACTTCAACATGTAGTTATAAACCTGTTTTCCATGATACCTGTGTGTGCGATACTCACCTTCAATCCTCCTTTAACTGCTTTTCTCAGCATTTTCATTTTCCATTACAAGGTTTTTTTTTTTTTTTTTTTGAAGGATTCATCTGTTAGTTATCTGCCTTAAATTATCTGAGCAACGTTTGCTGCTTTTGTTCGATTTTATTTGGTCAGATCTTTGTTTTGTGTTTTGTAGTGGACATTTCAGAGATCCGTGAGGTACGTCCAGGAAAAAACTCCAAGGACTTTGAACGACTTAAGGACAGCAAGGACAAGCATGCGGAGAACATGTGTTTCACAATTTTCTACGGTTCCCAGTTTGTCCTTAACACCCTGAGCTTGGGGGGTGAGTCTGTCTTCGTAGGCTAAAGACTGTACAGGGCTGAGCGAAACATCTGCAGATATTAAATTTTTGTCAATAAGTAGAACAGGTTGCACTGAATCTGAATTTGTGTGTGCTGTTTGATAGTGGACTCGGTGGAAGATGCAGAAAAATGGCTAAGGGGACTGGAGCTGCTCAGAGAGGAGACACTACAGGCTTCTACACCAGAAGTTATAGAAAGGTATGATTATAGTGAATTGTAAGTTCATCAAGGAACACCTTCATTGCAGGTCTATACTGTATATCTATCTAAATATATATATATAGATAAACTGGTCTGACATGTAATATGGTCACTTTCTTTACAGGCATGCAAATATTCTTCTGTAATGTTATTTATTCATTAACTGTAGTGTATCTTTGTAGGGAATGGTCTTGTACATAATAATGCAGACAAAAACGTATATAACAAAATTTGTACTACAGATAATATAGCGTCTAAGACGTTTGAACAGTACTATATATATATATATATATATAGACACGTATATATACAGTATAGTGAATACTAACGAGCACACCATTGAAAAGAGACCAACACTGATTAAATGTTATTAGTATCTTAGTGGTTGTGTTATCAAATGGGTATCAAATATATCTGAGTCTTTTGCATTTTACTGTGTTATTTTGTGGAACTTACTGACATCCTACCGTATTTTACTATCAAGTAATATCAGACAGTATAGCCCTTTTTTTTTTTTTTGTCTTCTTCCTTGAAAGGTTTGTGTAGTCTACTGGTTTCCAAAATCCATCATTACATTTCATATTACAATTTTATTTCTTTTTTTAATGTAGTTGATTTATATTTCCATCATACAATAAGCCTTTAATCCTGCTTATTCATCTTATTCAGTATTCACTTTAACCATTAATGATGGCATCGTGTGTACTGTATAAACAAGGCTGTTCGATTTCTTTTTCATACAAACTTAATTGGCACTGTTTCCCAAAATGCAGAAATGAAAAAAATGATCTTACAACCCACTTCGACTCTGGCCAATATAAAGCATTTACAGAAGATTATTCAACAGATTCCGTGAATGCGTGCCGCACAGCCGCTTTAACGATCTTTCCACTCTCATTGTCAATCCTGATACTGTCTCTGACAACCTGTTTTACTGTCAAACCACAAAGTTCTGTCCCGATGCAGACTTTTACTTTCAATACAGTACATGTCTGTTGTGAACTTGAAGCGTGGAAAAATAATTCATACTTCTCTTTAGACTTTGGGTTTTTGTTATTAACTTTTTTGTCATCACTTCACTAATGAGACCAGAAGAGGTAAATGAAATGGAAAACATCCTATTCTAAGTTCTCCCTGTAGCTATTCTCTGCATCGATGAGCTTCCTGCAGAGAAATCATTTATATAAATATGAGTGATTGGAAATCCTACAACAGAGGATCTGCTACAGAAACCACGCTAGTTCTGTACATGTTTAGAAAAGTGAAATCTCTGAAAAAACAGCTGTATTTGGTCAGGTGAAATACATTACTGCGTCATATTCAGGTTCACAGTTGGTCATTTGATGCCCTAGGGATGTGCAAACTCTTTGTATTAGTAGCTGTGGTCTAGGGACTTTATTAGTATCACATTCTGACCACAGCACCAGTGTTCGGTGGAATTGAAGTCTATTCTTAACTTGGCACTCACGCTGCTTAAAACCCCAGAAATAAGAATCATTAAAGTGTCAGTGTTATCCTGGGGCAGAGAAAAGTCAGAAAATTCAATTAATCCAGGTCTGTGGTCTGCTAGTTGTTTGTGGTACAGTAATGCTATATAAGGTATACAGAAACAGCTACCCTACTTTCAGTAAGGTTGTGCATGCAAAATGACCTACTGACTAATGTTTGATGTACCTGATAAAAGGCCAGTGAGCATAACACCTAATTCACTGGGTATAAATAGTACCACCTGACTCTGTTTCCTGTTCGTGCACTGACTGTGAGCTTTTTCTCCTGTGTAGTTGGTTGCGGAAGCAGATGTACTCCGTTGATCAGACCAAGAAAAACAGGTATTATTCCTCCACATATTCCTCACTTCCCTTACCATTTCCATGTTCAAATTTGCACTGAGGAAATGCCGACTTATTCCACAGCGTCACTCAGAAGGAGGTCAAGTGTCTGCTGAATCAGTGCAACTTTAAAGCACCTGGAGGACGATTTCTGAAGGACAGATTCACGGTATTAATACACCAAGCACGGAACCACTGTTTACATTAATACGAAGGGTGTTCAGGTCTAACTGGGACTTTTTATTCAACAGAATAACAGAACACAATTATTAAAAGAAAAAAATACCTTGATTTCTCTATTCAGTAATGTCCTGTGACACTCATGCACTTATCCCATTGTTTCAGTAGTGTTCGGATACCGTCAGGTTAGGTTTTCCCAGTACGCCAAAGCTATGATCATGTCTGAAATGTTGGCCTTCCAGGAACTCCTAAAATGGCCGAAACATATAGACCAGACAGGAGATGTGGCAATAACTCCCAGACGAGTTCCTGTAATGCGCAAGTGGTCTTCGTGGATATCTGTGTGTACAGCTCCCACAGACGGATGCCTCACTTCTGCAAGTTGACAACAAGTTATTCGTTGTTCTCAAGAATCATTTGTTTCACTCACTGAATGTTCACAGGAACGACTGCAGTGGTCTCCTATCCGTAACAGTCGGGATCGTCAATCATCGATTTTTTAAATCCTTTGTACCGTTCAAATATTTGACTGCGGCTAAGAGTCGCATCACTGTACCGTGTTTGTTCCGTAAACGTCAGTCTGACATCTTAATTCACGAAAAATTTCATCACAAGTCCCGGTTTGACTTGAACACCACTTGTATTAACCTCCTTAGCCAACTAAGACAAATATCGGAATCCCCTGAACAATCTGAGTGTATATATTTGTATATATTTGTGTGCTGTTTCCAGGGTGTCGGAGGGAAGAAGGACCTCCTTGACTTTGAGCAGTTTCACAAGTTCTACAATGAGTTGATGTTCGAAAACCAGAAGACGGTGAGTGTGACCCTTCCGTTTGAAGTCGTCCACTTCAAACCATGCACATTTACGTGTCATGTGCATCTAAAGCATGTGTACTGTATTGCATGTGTTTGTTAGATATTGGACGAGTTTAAAAAGGAGTCCTGTGCATTCATCATGGGGTGAGATGTCCCTCGTTTTATTATCCTAAACAAAACTTCATAATAAAGTGTGTTTTTTCATCATTTCTTTTATTTATTGGGTGGTCTGTGATTTTAATGAGAGCATTTTGATTGTGTTTGTGTTTGTAGGAACACCGATAAGCCTGATTCCTCTGCAGTTCTCCTATATGACTTCCAACGATTCCTTGTCTATCAGCAAAAAGTAAGAATGATGTTTTTGTGTAGACACCGGTCAACAAAATGTACATAAACCGTCATGCCCGGTAAGTGGTGTAAATGATATGCACTTGGGAAGTATTCTGTGCTGCCGAGGACGCCCTCATCCTAAAGATACACTTAAGAACCACGAAGATGTCTTTGGACTACAACTGATTTGAAACATTTTTGCTGCATTGGCTAAGAGCTGCTATTGTTCTAATAACTCTAGAACTACAATTGCAACTTCAGTTCCGTACAGTGGACACAAAATAGAATTCGTGTTAAAGATTTTATGTCGAAATAGACCTTGTGTTACTGACTACATGGCACAGGGTAACAGAAGGGATTTTTTAAAACTCTTTTTTATCTCGCTGAGATAAAAATGAGGATGGGTTCCCTTTTGAGTCTGGTTCCTCTCAAGGTTTCTTCCTCATCTCGTCTCCGAGAATTTTTTTTTTTTTTGCCACGGTTGCCTCCAGCTTGCTTATTAAGGACAGATTAAGGACAAATAAAATTATATGCAGAATTTATGCATTTTTGTAAAGGTACTCTTATACAGTCTCCATTGTAAAACATTCTACATGGAACTGAATTGATAGAACTCAACAAGCACTTACACTACTCCATGCTATGAATGATATAGCCAAAGCTGCACCTTCGTGCCTGTGACCACATCACAGCTGTGCTGATATCCATCAAGTACAGCACTCCCTCTGCAAACACCATTTATTATCAACAGATAATCATTTGTTATCATTTGTAACCAGTGATTTTGCTTTATCAACACATATCCTTCCATGACTGGCAGAACTAATTAATCACGTCTGGCAGAGCTGGCAACTGATACTTAGCGATCAACCAACCAATATAATTAACAGGAGTGAAATTAGTTTCATATTCTTTCTAATACCATGAAGGTAGTGGATATTCCTGTAAGTTTCTCTTTATATTCCTTTTTAGAATATCAACTTTGTGGTTGAATCTCAAATAGCGTTTATTTTAGCAAATTAGCTCTAGCGTGCACAATCACTTGTCACGCACATCATGTAGGATCTTTGATCAGGTGGTGGAGAGCAATTTTGAATTGCTGGGACCTTGTGTTATTAGCTCATTAGCTTGGTATCCGTGAATAAAAGAAAACCGATGTTTCAGATACATTTTTTGATTTTGAGCAGTCAGTTGCTCTTTCATCAGTACTGCGGTCCATTATCAACATTCCTGAAATGGCTCTCGTCCAATCGGATTGTTCAGTTGGAACTACCTTGTATAATGTACATTATTAACAGTTAGGTCTGAGTAAGTAATTCGATTAGATGAGAGGCTTTGCATGAGAGCTGATATAGAGCACTACAGCACTGCAATGTTTAACTACATTCATCACTCCGCTTCACAAGTGCTCCAGTAATCGTTGATTACACTAACTTTTGGTCGCCAGCTTAACGCTACATTGTTACGCCGAAAAGATGGACAATATTCCAATTGCAGAGCTTGATAATAAATACGGTTTGTAGAACTGTCGTATAAAATGAATACATCCTCGTTCCTATGACTGTATCATAGTGGTGCTGATATTCAGTACAACAGCACTCCCTCTCATGTGCTATTCCTGAAGTTGATAGTACCTTTAAAAAATAAGTAAAATGAAAAAAAGTACCTTTAAAAAGTCCATTTGGTCTTTCTGTTGTCTAGTTGAACAGAAATTGTGTATATAATTACTTTGTTCAATGTGTCCGTTTAAATGTCCTATTTATACCCATTATAGCGGTACTGACCTAATATTTTTAGGCTGTTAAAAATAAAGGTTATCATATATAATCTTTGCACAGTGGTCACTAACCACTTCTGACTTAACTGTGTTATTTTCTTTTTAATGTTTGGTCTACAGGAGTCTTGGGCTAACAATGTAAACCAGGTGCGAGAACTGATGACCACTTTCATCGATGACACCATGAGAAAAACCAACGATCCAGAGTTCACAGTTGGGGAGGTACCAAATCTTTAAGTTGTTATGTCCCTGTAGTACCTTCACATCAATTTGTAGCCCTTAACTTATTATTATAATTTTTTTTTTTAGTTCCTTAGCTTTCTGTTTTCCAAAGAGAACTCCATTTGGGATGAGAAATTCTCTGAACTGTCGAGTTTGGACATGAACAACCCTTTATCTCACTACTGGATCAACTCGTCGCATAACACGTGAGTGTGGACCTTCGCAAAACCACATCCACACACATTGCCTTTGTTTTTATGGGGTACTTCCTGTTGCAGAGTGTGATGTGTGCAACTCTGTTTTTTTTCTATAGCTATCTGACTGGTGACCAGCTCCGCAGCGAATCTTCTACAGAGGCCTACGTGCGCTGTTTGAGACTTGGCTGCCGCTGCATTGAGTGTTAGTGACAATAATACAGCTTTATTGTACGGCATCTTTTGTATTTCTTATAGAATCTGCTTTTTTAGAGTCCTGCAAGAGTTTTTTTCTTTTCTTTTCCCATGCTGTTGAGCACATTGTGCGATGGGTTTCCCCTCGTTTCTACCACAATAGTGTTTTTTACATGCCATAAAGTTTAAGGCCTTGAAGCTGTGATCCTCCAATCAGCAACCCTGATCCACCAATGCCGCAGAGGAGGCATTGGTGGATCAGGGTTGCTGATTGGAGGATCACAGATTAAGAATTAAGGGACTGGGAAAAATATTCTTTGGCAAGCTTTTTTAACTAAGTGATGAACAAGCCAAAATATAGTCTGATTTAATTTTACTCACTTTCTTTGATCGTTTTGCACATTGTAGAGTCAGTCTAGTTTTCCCAACATCTAATACCACAGTGAAGCTGCTGAAGAAGGAGCAACACCAATGCTGTGTGCAAAGCTGTTTTCATTTTGTGGCATTTTTACAGTATGCAAATCTCACTTGCAACCTGTAGACGTTTTACTTAGACAACCAAAAAGTAAACAGAGCCAGACTGAATGTGAGAAAAAATGGTTTGATGTGGTTTTGTGCCAAATACATGTCTGTGAGTGTGAGAGCCAGAAATGTTCTCTCTCTCTCTCTCTCTTTCTATCTTTTAGATAGATCTTTTAATGATGGCAAAAACGAGACAATAATAAAATGTTATATTTGAAAAAGCCAGATAAAAGACACTGGTAGTAAGAATGGGACTATGATCATTTTATGTTATAGCCTCATATTGTAGCATGCTTATACGTATGTATGTAGAACACTGTATGTGCAGCAGTTTCACAGTTTACTTACGTTTCATTGGTTAATTGAGGATCAAGAGGAGCATCTATAATTAAGCAACCATTTAAAAAACAAACACATTAACGTGTTGATCTCACTAGTCTTATGAGGTTGGTGAAAAAAAAAGATTCCAAATTCTCGAAACACTCACTATTTCCCGGTCTCTTCTTCCGCAGTGATCCTTTCCATGTCTTTTAGTTTTGAGCTTCTTGAACTAACTGGAACTAATGTTCAGTTAATTTTTTCCTTCCACAAACACACCATCTGTTAACATGTATTATTAAGGACCCATTTAATATAAAACAAATGCAACATTAAAGGGTCATGGATGGGGTTAAGATTTGTACCGCTTCTTACAACTAAATTTATATCAAACGTCAGTTTGAGCAGAATCCAACCACTTGTTTTTCATGAGATCAGCTTGATTTCACTATGTTTACTTTCTGAGTCCATATGCCTTTTATACTTGTCTCATTCCAAGAAATGTTGTTTAGGCCAACCTGATAGTCTGCTGAAAATATGTGCAAGTATAAGAAAACACCTTTATATTATAATTAGGTGTAGCACAGTAAAGGAGAAAAATCCTAATAATTGAACAGATACAGTATAGTAGAATGTGATTAAGATTGTGTGCTATGGCCTGTTAAAAGTAACAGCTTTATTAATATATGATAGAATATGGTTTGGAAAAATATATGCTCAATTTATTATAATATATTTTTATGCTTTAATACAGTGGACTGCTGGAATGGACCAGACGAATGGCCCATCATTTACCACGGATGGACAAGAACCACCAAAATTAAGTTTAAAGATGTCGTCAGGGCTATCAACGATCATGCCTTCGTAACATCTGAGTGAGTTACAAGTTAATACCCTCCCCTTCCTGCTTTAAAATGAACTGCCGTTACCTCGACTTGGTTCTGTTATAGATTTTTCTCCTCTTATTGCATCCAGTGTCAAAAAAGGAAACTACAGCAATCTCTAACAGAGGCCTACTGGTATAGGAATCACTCTACATCATAACATATCTTTCTGTTTCCTATTAATCTGTTACCTGTTAAGGCCTCTCAAGTGTTGTTAAATCATAGCTGCTTATTAAGTGGTTATTTGGAAGTGTTTGCTGAGTTATTTCACAGCACCATCTAAATAAAAATCTTTGTACAGTATGTAATTGATCAAGCTATTAATGCTTCAAAGTCAGGTTGATGCCAGATGTGTGTCCAGATTTGTAAATGTAAGCTTGCGACTCTGGTTAGGTATCCAGTGGTGCTGTCCATAGAAGAGCACTGCGATGTGAGGCAGCAGAAACTGATGGCTCAGTATTTCAGAGAGGTGTTCCAGGACAAACTGCTCACTGAACCTGTGGAGCTGGAAGCAGAGCAGCTGCCCTCACCCAATCAGCTCAAGGGCAAGATCATCATCAAGGTTCTCACTGTTTACTTCGGCTTATGTTAAAGTTGCTGACGAAGTTACCAGAAGAACTCATATTCTCCAGCATGCTCAGTAAAACCTAACAGCTGTTTTACTTAGAATACTGCACACATCTGTACTGAACACTACCGCTTATGTTCAAGCAAAGAGTTTCCACACCAAATATTGGCCGTTTATTATTTATGTTATTCCTTAGTGCTTTTTATAGAAGTTTCTTTTAATGTAGAAATCATTACATATGGCTTTTGTTTGGATGTTCCCAAGACTTTTGCACAGTACTGTAAATAAAACAGCTGTTAGGTTTTACTGATCATGCTGGAGAATATGAGTTTTTTTGGTAACATTCGCTCCTTTCTATTTTCATGCAAAACCCAGGAGTCTACATTATTGATTTTCTTTTTTTTCCCATCTGAAAACTGGTCTGTCATGTAATATATCTCTTTCTCTACAGACATGCAAATATTCTTCTGTAATGTTATTTATTCATTAATTGTAGTGTATATTTGTAGGGAATGGTCTTGTGCATAATAATGCAGACAGAATAAACTTATATGACAAAATTTGTACTACAGATAATATAATTTTAAGACTAAGACTTTTGCACAGTACTGTATATACAGTATATATGGGCAGCGTGCAGTAGCCATGTTTTGAAGCTCCAAATAAACATTTTAAGCATTCAGTAAAACCAGGAAGGTAATGTCAGGTACTTGTTAAAATTCATTGTTTCCATTATATAAACAGATCGACAACAAACATTGAAAACTGCTGTAGTATGCATTCAGCTGCTGTGATGTACACAGGAAATACAGTATAGACTTGGAAACAAATACGCTGTGGTTATAGGCTGGTAGGTTCTGAGAGTTTGAATATAGGGCTAACGTCTGCTTCTTCTTTACCTCAGCATAAAAAGCTGAATATCGGTGAGACCTTTGGACGGAAAGATCTGTCCAGAGGAGAGAAGCAGGGAGAACTTTCCATCTGGGACCCCATAGATGAGGTGCTTCAAAATCTCCTTCATACCACACTAATGGATTTTTTCCCCCCAGAATTATTGGTGCCCTTCAAAAAATATATATATATTTTACAAATTTCTACAACAGAAGGATATTATCTTGTTGAAACATCTATGTAATAATTTAGAAAATAACTTTTTTGTAATATTTTTGCAAGCAAAAAAATACGGAGCACTGTACATAGTGGTTATGTTGTTCAATCTTTGTTTTTCGCTTCAAGGCTACCAATACTTCTGTAGTCGAATTTATTCATATACATTTCAGTGTGTGACAAATGACAAACGTGTTTTCTTGTTTTCTTTAGACATGGTATAAGCACTACTGTGTGATTTCCAAAAACAAACTGTACTATGCCGAGGAAAATGAGCCGGATGAGGACACGAGATCGGTACAATCTCTAGCCTTTGAATTCTGTGAATGTTTATGTCGGGGCTAAGTGCATTCTGATTGGCTGCTGTGTCCTCTGCTCTCGTGGTCAGTCTGTAAGCAGTGTGGAGTTGCACCGGTCCGAGCCCTGGTTCCATGGCCGTCTCGCTGAGGGCAGACAGACCGCCGAGAGACTGCTGCAGGAATTCTGTGCGGAGTCTGGGGGTAGAGACGGAACTTTTCTGGTGCGAGAGAGCGACACCTACGTTACTGACTGCACGTTGTCCTTCTGGTATGTCCAGCAAGCTCAGTAAAAAAAAGAAAAAAAGAAAAATTCATCAATCTAATTTATGACAATGCATTATGATAATAGGACCATTTCAATGGTGGAACGGTGGCGTAGTGGATAGCGCTTAGACCTCCCGGGTTTGATTCCCTCATCAGGTCTATGTGTGTATGAGTTTGCATGTTGTCCTTGTGATTGGTGGGTTTCTTCTGGGCACAGTCCAAAGACAAGCAGAGTAGGTTAATTGGTGTTCCCAGATTGCCCGTAGTGTGTGAGTGTGTGTGTGTGTGTGTGTGTGTGTGCACATACATGCCCTGTGATAGACTGTCACCCTGTCCAGGGTGTACCCTGCCTCATGTCAGACGTCTCAGGCTTCCTGTACAGTATAAGAGGTATAAAAAATGAATGAATGAATGAATAAATCTATCTTCCCAAGCAGCCTTTTTCTTCCATCAGTTTTCATCCATTTTGGCACTGTAGAGTTATATAAAACTCTCACTCACTTATAGTCTATACTGCATTATCCTGTATTCAGGGTCGAGGAGACCTAGAGCCTATCCCAGGAGGCTTAGGGCACGAGGCAGGGTACACCCTGGACAGGGTGCTAGTCCATCGCAGGGCACACACACATACGATGGCCAATTTGGAAACGACAATTAGCCTAATCTGCAGGTCTTTGAACTGTGGAAGGAAACCGGCGTACCCGGAGGAAATCCACCAAGCACGGGGAGAACATGCAAACTCCGTGCACACAGAGACGGGAATCGAGACTGGCCGGGAATCGAACCCGGACCCTGGAGGTACAAGGCGACAGTGCTAACCACTACACCACCGTGCCGCCTGTTACATAAACCTGTATGTCTTTAATTGCATTAGGCCTAATATTAGTTTTGGGTTTTGTACCATGTGTGTTTTTGTTTTGCACAGGCGTAGTGGGAGAGTACAGCACTGCCGGATCCGCTCATCCTCAGACGGGAGCCACATTGTATACTTCCTGACCGAGAACTTGCACTTCCCCAGCGTGTATTCTCTGATCCAGCACTACAGAGAGAACCCACTTCGTTGCCACGACTTCAACTTGCGCCTCACTGACTTTGTGCCCCGGCCCAACATGCACCTTAATGAGGGGTGAGTGAAGACAAAGTCGAAGAAAAACGCAGATTGTCTTCTTACTTAAGAAACAGAAATTTACTGTACATTTAACTGTACAGTAGTGGAGGTACCGCAGACATGTTTGGTTTCTTCCTTAATATTTGTGCAGATTAATTCTGCATTGAATTGTAAAAACCTATTGCTATTAATACTTCTCACTACATTGCAGTTTTATGTGTGTTCAGTGTTAAAGCAGTGCTTTTTAACCCCCCCCCCCCATGCAGGTGGTTTTACAGTAACATGAGTCGAGGTGAGGCGGAAGACACGCTACTGAGGATCCCTCGAGATGGAGCCTTCCTCATAAGGCAGAGGGAAGATTCAGACTCTTACGCCATCACCTTCAGGTGCTCTTCAATGCTTCTGACTTCTCTTTCAATCCACTCCCGTTTCCTTTTTATCATCCCTCCATCAAGGAACCGAACTTGATATTACGGTTCACAATTTCAATTTGCATTAATGTTAAAATCTGTGTGAACGAGTCTTTAGTGTACTCTTTATTTCTGCACCTGTAAAGTGTCAGCTGACGTTGTTTGCATGAACAGGCGGATTGAAACTGTTCTCTTAGGCTTTCTGTCTTATCTTGCAGAGGCGAAGGCATGGTCAAGCACTGTCGTATCCACACAGAAGGATCCATGTATGTGTTAGGCTCCTCCAGTGAGTTTGAGAGTCTGGTCGAGCTGGTGAACTACTTCCGTAAGAAGCCTCTCTACCGCAAGACCAAACTGCGCTATCCAGTAACACCAGAGCTAGTGGATCGCTTCAGCATGGTCAGTACTTCTGGAATGTTTCGAAATCTCATTTACAAAATATGATAAGATATCTGTAGCCTAGATATGAAGTCAAGGCAGCATTAGTGCAGATACTACTATCAAGTGTTTTGATAGTGTGGTTTGATTATTTACTCGTACTCATAATTGTAAAATATGAGGCGTGTTCAAATTAAACCGGGACTTTTGAATCATGTTTTCTCAATACACCAGAGATCTGAAACACTGGCTTCCCAGGAACTCCTTCAAAGACCCAAACATGTGGTAATTTGGACCATGGTCAGGACTGTACAAGGGATATGGCAATAATTACCGAAAGAGTTCCTGTAATGTGTTCATGAATGATTGTGTGTACAGTTACATACTGTACAGATGCATCTCTTACATACGTTATCCATCGATTTTTAAGGATCAAGCGTTAAATGATCACAGGAACGACTGCTGAGGACTCTAAACCACCTTGTCCTTTATGGACATATCACCTTCTTTAAAATGTTTGCGCATCAATTTTTTTTTTACTGTGGCTATGAGTCTCATCACCATCAAGGCACTTGAAGTTTTCTGCAAACGCCAATTGATTTTACTTTGCCTTTATTTATTACCGGTTTAACCGGTATAACACCCTTGGTACATTGTGGTATTGAAGAGCCAAGTGAAAATGTGTATTGTGTAAAATACATATTTTAGATTTGATGATGCAGTCAAAGCAAAGAGCGTACTTTGATTCAAAAGTTGATTAGAGATGGGAAAACATTCAATGAAGTGCAGAAAAAGATAGGCTGGTCTGCTAAAATAATAGCAAATGCTTTAAAATGAACACCAAAACCAGAAAGAAGTGGAAGAAAATGGAAACTACCATTCGAATGGATCGAAGAATAACATAATTGGCCAATCAGCCAATGATCAGTTACAGCATGATCAAAGAACATCTAAAGTTACCTGTGAGTACTGTTACTATTAGAAGGGGGCTATGTGAAGCCAAGCTATCAGCAAGAAGCCCCTGCAAAGTCCCATTGTTGAAAAAAACATATGTGCTGAAGATGTTACAGTTTGCCAAAGAACACATTGACTGGCCTAAAGAGAAATGACGCAATATTTAGTGGACTGATGAAAGCAAGATTGTTCTTTTTGAGTCTAGAGGCCGCAGACAGTTTGTCGGGCGAGCCCCAAACACTGAATTCAAGCCACAGTACACTGTGAAGACAGTGAAGCATGGAGGCACAAGCATCATGATATGGGGATGCTCCTCGTACTATGGTGTTGGGCCTATTTATCACATTTCAGGAATCATGGATCAATTTGAGTACATCAGAATACTTAAAGAGGTCGTGTTGCCTTATACCAAAGAGAAAATGCCCTTGAAATGGGGGTTTCAACAGGACAACGACCCCAAACACACCAGTAAGCGAGCAGCGTCTTGGTTCCAGACCAACAAGATTAACGTTATGGAGTGGCCAGACCAATCCCCAATTAATCCAATAGAAAACTTGTGGGCTAACATTAAAAATGCTGTTTCTGAGGCAAAACCAAGAAATGCAGAGGAATTGTGACAGAGCAATTGCCACAGATGTGAAGCAGTTCTCAGAAACCATGGTTATACAACTAAATATTAGTTCAGAAATGCACATGAAAGATTAAACTTTAATCGTTTTTGTTAAAACGGTAAATTCATCACTTTGTAAAGCTGAATGACGACACTGCTATTTTTTTTAACATTGTTTTTCTTTACTTTCTGTAAACCAATAATACATTTAGCAGATTTTCCTTCATGGTGTGATTCAGAATAGAGCGTTCAAGGGATCCAATGCATTTGTGTGATTCAACTTAAAAGTTATTATACGGACATGGAGCTTTACTCACTTTTTTCAACACACTTTTTTGAACACAACTGTATATATAGCCTCCTATTGAAATACAAGTAAGCTGATAAATGGAATTTAAAAAGTAGCTTAAATATAAATGACCGAGCGAGCGGAGCAGTATAACTGAGCATGCCGACTATAAATGAGCACAGATGTGCTCACACAAAGACCAGTGAAATAACTGCAGAGAAACTGTCATGGCTCAGAGCACTTCAGTTCTGCAAGCATTGACACACACATACACACACACACACAGACACACACACACTTCCTGTCCTTTCTGTTTGAGAATTAAGGTGCAGTTCAAGCCACTTTGTGCTGATTTTGCTCAGAGTCGGCACTTTTACACGTTCTACTGATCTATCTATCTATCTATGAACCTCTGTAGTCCATCTAGGGAACATGGAGACCAATAGTGGTTTTCATTCCTATCCTGATATTTTCCAGAATCTTTTTTTCTTTTTTTAGCCATTTTTATCATCAGGACTCTCCGCTCTCCTACTCCTAGCTATTCTTTAATGTCATCAATCCATCTTCTTGCTGGTCTTCCTACTCGCCGTTTCCAATTTCTGTTTCTCTCTATCATCACTCTGATCTTTCCTCTCCCATCATGCAAAAATGCCCAAACAGACCCAATTTACACTCCTTGATAAGCTCTCTTTCCGTGCACCATTATTTTTACGACCATGGTGGGACCTCGTCAACGTTCCTCCTTTATCCAGGCTTATGACTTGCACCCGATTTGGAGTTTTTCTGCTAATGCTGTAAACTAAATAATACAAAGACATGAAACACAGCATGATATGTTTCCTGCAAGCACCAAATAAAAGTTTGATTACTGTACATCATAGATTTTGATGATTACTCCTGTAATTATCAGCATTGGTACTGTAGCAATGTAGCAATTTTGTAGTTTCAAAACATCGCAGTCTGAAAAAAGTGATGCATTCTGCAAATGTTTTTCTTATTTTTTTTTTCTGATGTTGCAGACTGACAAGTCGGCTTCACTCTACGACAGCAAGCAGTACGTGGAGGCCAATGAAATCGAACCAACTCCGGTACGTAGCGTCAAACATGCGAACAATCGTGTTGTTGTGCTTTATTTGCAGAAGCCTAAGATAGAAGCGTCCTTGTTGGCTATCACTGTCTCTCAGATAGGAAATGGATCTTTACTAAAGAGGAAATGTCCCGTGGCTTATACAGCAATGTCATGCCTGAGCGTATTCAGATGTTCCCTCCTCCAGCTATGTTGCATTGCAATATGTGATCTTGCATATTCATGTTTGACATGTCAGGGGGTGATTTAGTATTTTAATCTGGAACAACAACAAAAAAAAAAACTGCTGAACGTTTGCATAAACATCTGCCTCGTTCTGTAATGGCTCCTCACCTCACCTCACTTTGTGACCTTGTGTTCCTCCGCAGCCTCAGAGCACAGTGAAAGCTCTTTATGATTACCGGGCCATGCGGACAGATGAGCTCAACTTCTGCAAGGGCGCACTGATCTACAACGTCACCAAAGAGAGCAGTGGATGGTGAGTCACGAATCTATTAGATTGCTCTAGATTTTAAGCCCTAACGAGCAAATAAAAAGCAGCTTTATCAAGAAAAACCTGTTGAGATAGTATTAGGAAAGAACTGACTGAAAAAGGGAACTAGTACTAGTCTGGGTGAAACCAGATAGTGAGATTGATATATCTGGTATTCACAGTTGTATACATTCACAGTGCCTTTTTTTTTTGTTTTTTTTTGTTGGAACACTCATTCACACAGTTATCTAATCTGGCACTTATGTTGCGACGTTCAGACGCCAACAGCTTCAGTTTTGTCTGTCCTCATCAGACATCAGAATTAACAAGAAGAAGTGTTCTTTGTAACTTTGTTTGTGGCATGTTTGCTTTGTACCAGATGGGCTGCTAATCTCTTGGGATTTCTACACACAACAGTCTTTAGAGATTTCTCAGAATGGTGCAATAAACAAATAAAGTTCCAGCCAGAGGCAGGTCTGCGAACAGAAAGGCATCGTCGGTTAATGAAGACTAGTTCAAGCTAACAGAAACAGGCTCCAGTAACCCACTCAGAAGCCCATTGTGCAAAATTACTGTGTTGTTCAACACAGCTGGAGACCACATCGGGTTCCAACTAAGAGCAGATAGTCGAGGCGGCACTGGGCACAGGTTAACAAGTTACGACTGTAAAAATATACCCCCATGTTAATGAGTCTTGATTTCTGCTGAGGCACACCTTTCTCTGGATCAGAATTTAGTCCGCATGAATCCATGGACACAACCTGCCTGGTGTGGGGAATGTTTACTTGGCTTCTTTAATACCAAGAAATCAACCTTTGAATGCTATATAGCTTATGTGTGTATTGTTGTTGGAACATGTGCATCTCTTCATGGCAACACTTTACCATCTTCTCATGGCTGGTTCTGGCAAATGTCACAAAGCAAGTCACCGGCTTTGTGAACACGACAGTGATCACAGGATTCTTCAGTGCCTTTCCCAGTGACCCAATTTGAACACATAAAACATCTTTGGAATGTGGTAGCACCGGAAATTCACAGTATTACAAATCTGCAGCACTCGCATTGATGCCGTCATGTTAACCTGGCCCTGATTCTTCAATCAAGAACTTTGGCTTTTTCTCAGAGGGAAAGGAGACAAAACCCAGTGTAGTGTTATTACAGTGTTTGTTACAGAGTGGCCAATGAGTGTGTAGCAGTTAATGTCTGGAACTACAGTAGCTATTTATTAAAACATTAAAAGCACCTAGGGTTTGGGTTCCCCTTGTGCCGCCGAGGCTCTATTTAATTCTGATCAATTTTACTTGAATAGCGCTTTTAACAGCGGCTTTACAAAATACAAAAAATGAGGAAAATGAGTGTGTGTGTGAGAAAATATGTCTAAATAAAAAATAATCAGATTATCCCTCATGAGCAAGCCGAGGGTGACGGTGGCAGCGATAAAACTCTCTGAGATGGCTCTAAGTGCATCTTGTGAGATCTGGTTGTCAAATGTGTTCTGATTATTGTTTTCGGATTGTTCTATTTTCTGGGAGGGTTAATTTTTTATCTTAAAAAAAAAAAAATTTGTGGAGATTTCTTTACAGAGTGATTCTGCGTTTCTATTGGGATTCCATATGCTTATGGATGCCCCCTAGGTTTGTGTTGTGTGTGTGTGTAGATTTTCCCATTTGTTTCAGAACTGATCTTTATTTAGGGATTCTTCAGTTTCGGTTAGTGTCTGATGGTGGAGTGGTGGGTGTTTGGGTTCTTTGTGTAGAACAGCAAGTCTTTGTCTTTGATTATTTTATCATGAAATATAATAAATGTAGCTCTAACAGTCTTACAAAAGACTTTCAAAATCGTAGCTTTGTGTTTTTTCAGTAGTCATGTTGTATAGGTAGCTGATAAGAAGGGCACTGAGGCTAAGTGTTAGCTAGCAGCTAGGAGCAATTTCTGTTCTCAGGACAAAAAAATAAAAAAATACGTTCCTACCTTCTTTTTTGAACTTTTTTAATCTTATACTTTTATAAACCTGAAGTGGTTCAAGTTTCACATGTTCTTCTTTTAGATGGAGTCCATTAGCTGGTAGTGGATTAGCATAGTTTCAGTTTAAGTCAACTGGACAATAATAATGAATAAACTATTAATTCTTCTCTCTTTTTTATTTTATTTTCTTCTCTGTTTGAAACTAACAAAGTTTAAAGATTGTTCAGATGTTCATATTTTTGGCTGCTGATCTCTCTCTCTCTCTCTCTCTCTCTCTCTCTCTCTGTCTGTCTCTCTCTCTCTCTCTGTCTCGCTCTCTCTCTGTTTCTCTCTGTCTCTCTCGTTCTCTCTTGTGCAGGTGGAAAGGTGATTATGGTGGAAAAGTGCAGCTCTATTTCCCATCAAACTATGTTGAAGAGGTTGGAAACTCTGCTGCTGCTGAGCAGAAAGAACTGGTAAGGAAAACCTGTCTCATTTCCTGCAGGTTTGATTATGTAAAATAATTTCGATTTGCATTTTATAAACAAATTTGCTTCGTGTTAGGGTTTCCTGGAACTTCCTGATACTCTCCACTTCTCTCTCTCTATCTCTTTCTATCTCTCTCTCTCTTGCTCTCTTTTTGATCCCAAGGCTTCCCCCTCTTCCTCCTCATTCCTTATATGGCAACTTATGGTTTGCTGCCGGATGTCTGTAAAAACTTCCCCTTTCTTTGTTTTCATCGACTCATTCTTTTTTGTTGCAGTAACACACGGGCATGAAACGTACTGTTTGTACTTTGTCTTCACTCAGGAAATGGCCTAAGACTCGGTAGACTGACCGGGGAGTTTACAGCCATGGCCAAAAGTTTTGATAATGACACAAATATTAATGTTTTACAAAGTCTGCGGCTTTAGTGTTTTAGATGTTGCTACAGTATGGTCTGCTGACGTATAATTACAAGCATTTCATAAGTGTGAAATGCTTTTATAGACAATTACATTTCTACAATTACAAGTTTATGCAGAGTTTGTCAAGAATTTGTGGGTTTTTGTTTGTCCACCCGTTTCCACCAAACTGTTCTTGGGTGGTTGGGAAGGATGTCTTTGTACCATTCTTTATCCATTGGCTGTGTTCTTAGGCAGAATTGTGACTGAACCCACTCCCTTAGCAGAGAAGCAACACCACACATGAATGGTCTCAGGATGCTTTACTCTTAACATGACACAGGATTGAAGGTAGCGAACACCTTTTCTCCTCCACACCTGCCTGCTGCCATTCCCGAGCAGGGTCTGCACTGATGGTGTCCCGATCCAATCAACTTGGTCCTGGCGCTTGCTGAACTGAAGCCTTCTTCACAACAATTGAACCTCCCTGGTTGATTAAATGGATGGTTTCCTGTAGGTGTAATCTCACTAGCAGCATTATCCTGGCCTGTGAATCCCTTTTTGTGAAAATCAATGCTGACTGCACATGTTTCCTTGCAGGTGACCTCGGTTAACAAAGGAGGAACAATTATTTCAAGCATTATCCTTGTTTTAAAGCTTACAGTCTGTTATTCTAACTCAATCAGCATGACAGAATGATCTCCAGGCTTGTCCCCGTCAACGCTCTGATATGTGTTGACAAGAGAATCACTGACATGATGTCAGCTGGTCCTTTGGTGGCAGAGCTGAAATGTTGTTGAAATTTGAGCAAAGAGAGTTTTTTTGCAATTAATTTGAAAATGAATCTGATTACTCTTGGTAATATTCTGGCGTATATGCAAATTTCCATCATAAAAACGGAGGCGGCAGACTTGGTAAAAATTTATATTTGTGTACTTTGGATCTCACTTGCAATTCTTCTGTTATTTTTGTCAATTTCTAAACCTACCATTTCTCTTTTTTTTCAGGCTGACGAAGATAACCCATTGGGTGACTTGTGTAAAGGTGTAGTGGATATTTCCAAGTGCAATGTTGGTAAGAGTTTCTAAAATGTTTAAAGAAAAAAGACAGAAAATTAAATTTAGTTTGTTTTTTTACAGATGAGTGCAAAAGTTTAGTTTTTTTTTTTTTCTAAAAAATTCATTATAAAAGTGTTATCAGAATGCAATAAAATTAATAAATAATAGAAATGTACAGTATATTTTTCTTGGGTCTAATGACTCTTTCAGGTCTTTTAATTTTTATTCTGGATATTTCCATTTTCCCTCTTGATTTTATTCACCATAATTATGAAAAAAAAAGTTTTCCGTAATATGTTTTCCACTCAGCATTCAGAAACCAGATGAATGTAAACCTTTGCACTCAGAAATAAATTCCACACTGCTAATGTGTCATACTAAGTCAATACCACTTTTTGCGTCGATGTTCGCAGTGCGTTCAGCGCAACACGGCAGGCCGGTGGTGGTGACGCTGCAGAATAAGGACAGTAAAGAGAGCGGGATGCCATTCCACTTGGCCACGGAGACCACAGAGGAGCTGTTCGAATGGTACCAGGTGGCCTGGGACATCACTCAGAGAGAGGGAACCCGTGAGTTCGAGGTAACCACAGTAACGTCATCTCACACATCCAGGATTACACCTGATATTAAAATAAAAGTAAAATAAAATAAAGCCATTTGATCGTTAGCTCATTAGTATTTTCCGTATACAGCAAAAGGAGCAGGAGAAGGTGGAGATCAGAGATGAGGTGGCCAAGGAAATGTCTGATCTGGTAGTGTACTGTCAGCCTCGCAGTAAAGACAAGGATCGCTTTGGTACAGTTCAGTTTCTCTTTCATTTGATAGTAAACTTCCCCAGGAGTAGACGACATCTGAATTCATCTCACTGTGCCTCCTATCAGACAATTTCACCTACAAGGAGGTCCGCTCCTTCGTGGAGAATAAGGTTCCCAGCAAAAGCAGGTCATTCGAATTCCTGATGTATAACCGCAAAGCCCTGAGCCGCATCTACCCCAAAGGCCAGCGGGTGGATTCCTCCAACTATGACCCCCATTTTCTATGGATGTGCGGCTGCCAAATGGTAGCGCTCAACTTCCAGACCTCAGGTGGGTGGAAAATTTCAGAATGAAATTGGTATATACACCTACCGGTTTTTCAGTTATGGAAAGTTAGTCTTTGAACCATTGCTAAATAATATCTCCTAGGTTAATTGTTGTTTATTATGTTTGAGATCCTTTATATGAAACGTGGCATCTGGTGATAAAATGTCAGTCTCCCTTCTGTCCAGATAAGTTTACTCAGCTGAACAGCGCCCTCTTTAGTCTAAACGGAGGCACAGGATACGTCCTGCAGCCTGAGTTCATGCGCGCAGACACCTATGACCCTCAGCAGGAGAAGAGGAGCGTCAGATTCACCCTCTGTGTCAGGGTAGGACTATGATCTGTTATGTGTCTATTATTATATACACGTTTTACTTACCTGTTTACCTGTTTTCTTATCTTTTTTTATAAGTTTCAGTTTTCTTTATATTATAGTTTTATTTTCCTGATGGTGTGGTGGACAAAAAGTCGTACTTAGTTTTAAAATAGTGACATTATTGATGTGATTTTCAGTTCCCCCTTTAGTGTACAATATTTTGTTATGGATTCTCTATTATGATCAATATACACTAGATTCACATTGTGAGTACAATCCATCCTTCATATTTTACAAGCTAAACTAACGTAAATGACACTAGGACTTCTTTCTACTTCTTTAACATTACATTAAACTCAAAAGATAAGAAATAGATTCTTTTTTTTTTTTTTTTTTTTTTGGATTTTTCCCCGATTTTCTCCCTAATTTAGTCGTGTCCAATTCCTCCCCGTCACTAGGGGGCTCCCACATTAAGGCTACTACTACCACTCAGCCGGGAGGGCCGAAGACTATCACGTGTTTCCTCCGAACCACGTGACGCCAGCCGACCGCATCTTTACGAACTGCTCGCTCGCGCACCGTTGGGGGCGGCGTAACACACTCGGAGGACAGCGCTATCCGCTCCCTCCGTTGCGCGAGCTCACAGACGCCCCTGACTGGCTGTAGAGCCGTGATTAATGTGGGAGCACTAAGTACCTCTCATCCCTCCCCTCTGAGAGAGCTCAGCCAATCAGCTCTCTCTAGACCTCCGGCTGCGAGAGGTTACAGCACCACCCGGGATTCGAACTAGCGATCTCTGGATGATAGGGCGAGCGCTTTAACCACTGCGCCACTCGGAGGCCAGAAATAGATTCTTTATTAAACTATAGTAGCATAAGAAAAATACAACACTTGCTGTTACTGGAAAATAACCAACTTCAGTGCTATAACATGCACCTTCGCAATGTGTTATTCCTTCTTTCGATTGTACATGTGGTCAACACATCTCTGAAATTCAACATAAGTTATTCCAGAAGCCATTCATGTCCTAAAAATTTGTAAATTTACCAAGATTACTGTTATATGAGATTGTATCAAAGAGTTTCAAGGTCGTTTTGTAACACACCTACAGATGGCATACTCACAGAAAGCAATCACTTCATAAGTCAGCGTGCCAAAAGACAACTGGTTTCATCATGGACTTCATGGGGTGAAACTGGGCAACTCTGCCACAGGGACGTTTGACATGATTCGGCAAGTTTACGGTGATGCCGCAATGAGTCGTTCAAGGTACTTTGAGTGGCACAGGAGCTTCAAAAGCGGAAGAACATCACTGGAAGATGACAAGAGATAGAGAAGACCTTCAACGAGCTAGAGAAGACCTTCAACGAGCTCAACTCCATTGAGCAACTTGTGCATGTTGAGATCGCCGGTGTATGTGTACGACCCTGAGATGAATCAACAGTTTCCATTGTGGAAGAGCCCATCATCTCCATGCCCTGAACAGGCAAGGCAGGTCCGCAGCTCGACCAGATGCAGGCTCTTTGTCTTTTTCGACATTGTGCATCGAGAAATCGTCCCCAGGGTCTACACCATCAATAGTGATTTCTACTGCCAGGTTTTAAAGCGTCTGTGGAGGGCGTACAGCGAAAGTGCCTGGATCTGTCATGTGCGAATATTGAAACTTTTGGATACCCCTTTGTAATATGATTACATTCTGGTAATATGGCAAAGAAATTTGAAGCAATATGTAAATAGTCTGGGGTATGTAAGTGAAGCTCTTAGGAGCACCCGGAAAATTAATCTGATTATAAATATGTCACTAAAGTTTAATACGAAGTGCGGTCAAGGCAAACCGGGACTTCTCAAAACTTTCCACCTTGAAGGTATCTAAGCACTAATGAAACTCTGGTGTAAGTGCATTAGTGCAGCAGGGGCTCATACAGAGGAATAAAGATAACTTTTACTCTTCTGTGTTCTGTTATTTAACACAATCAAAAGTCCTGGTTTGACTTGAACACCCCTGGTACATCGTTAAGAAGGAACGCTACTCGCATAAAACAATTGTATAACAATAATATTAATAAGTGATTACTATAACTGTAAAATGATAGTATAGATACCCACCATTGTTATAGCTTTAAAATATCACAGACTTACAGTCATTTAATGTAACATGCACATTATTTCCTGTAGGTATTAGCAGCAAGACACCTGCCCAAGACGGGCCGCAGCATCTCCAACCCCTTCGTGGAGATCGAGCTGTGTGGCCAGACTGATGACACCACCAAGTTCAAGACCACAGTCTGCCGTAAGAAATGGGGCATGGATGAGTGGCAATAGTTTAGCAAAACATTTTCTTAAAGACAGTAATCACGATGTTTTATTAATTCATTGTTAGAGATTTTGAACTAAATTTCAGTGGTTAATGATTCACCATAGCCTGTAATGGTGTGTGTGTGTGTGTGTGTGTGTGTGTGTGTGTGTGTGTGTGTGTGTGTGTGTGTGTGTGTGTGTGTAGATGACAACGGATTGAACCCGGTGTGGCTCGGACCTCATCGTCAGGATGCGGAGACCATCACCTTCACTGTGTATGAACCAGAACTGAGCTTCCTGCGCTTTGTGGTGTTTGAGGAGGATATGTTCTCAGACCCAAATTTTCTCGCTCAAGCTACCTTCCCAGTGAAGGGCATTCGCACAGGTAAGGACATTCAGGAGATGTCAGGACAAGGTCAAATTAAATAAAAAATATCAGTTTACACTAGAGAGGATGGGAGATCATTTATCCTTTTTTAGAGATCCAGTATGATGTGTTCTCTGTGTTAAAGTTAAATGTGCTCACATTTATAGTTATAGTTAGTATTTATTTAAGACCACAAATGGCAAAAACAAATTATATTTATATAGTGTATCTTAATAAATTAGGATATGATGGATTCTCAATTTAATTTAATAAAAGGCAATCCAAAAAGCCTTTAAATATAAACATGTGCAGCATGTCTATATATTAATGTCCATACTTTTTCTGAAAAGTATGTTCATCTTTGCACTCAATACTTGGGCGGGGAACCTTTAGCCCAAATTACTGCCCCAATGTGTGGCATGGAGGCGATCCATCTGTAGCACTGCGTTGGCATTATTAAAGACCAGGTTGCTTTGACAGCAATCTTCAGTGTATCTGTATTGTTGTCTCCAGTGTTTCTTGTTTTCCCCTCGACAATACATACATAGATTCTTGATGGGGTTCAGGTCAGGGTAAATGGCTGGCCAATCAAGCACAGTGATATCATGGTTAGCAACTCAGTTAGTGGCAGTTTGGGCACTGTGGGCACCAGCCGGAAAAAAGAAATCAGCATGTGCTCTAAAATCTCCTGGTAGACGGCTGCGTTGACTTTGGTTTTGATGAAACACAACACCAGCAGATAAAATGCCAACCCAGATCATGACTGACTGTAGAAACTTGGGCTACACTAGACTTCAAGCTAATTCTGTGCGTCTCCACTCTTCCTCTGGGTCCTTGATATTCAAAGGAAATAAATAAGAAATTTACTTTCATATGAAACCACTTTGTGGAGGGTGTCGGTGATCGTCTGTCGAGTCAGTAGTCTTCCTCATGATTATTGATGTGTGTGCTGAGAGATGCAGGGTATTTATTTAACATGGTGTGTAAATCTCAGCAGTTTTAATGAAGGATCATTTTAAGAAGAAGACATCCCATTGGACAGCCTTAACTCAAGCCCTTTGTGTCACATGTGCTAATTTCAGGTTATTTATTAGGCATGGTGTGTGTTTGTGTCCCTTCCTGACAGGGTATCGCTCAGTTCCTCTGAAGAACGGCTACAGTGAGAACCTGGAGCTTGCTTCTCTTCTGGTCTATGTGGACATTCAGCAGGTAGAGGTAAGGAAAAATAACAATCCTTCTGTCAACTTTCCAATACAGACGTCCTCTATTTCTCACCACTACACAACAATACGAATATTATCATTCATATGGGGATTTCACTTTTAATTTTGAAAACGTTCTGCCGAATCTTTGCTCCATCAGAAAGCAGAAGAGGAGCTGTACTCTTCCTCCAGCCAGCTCCGAAAAAGACAGGCCGAGCTGTGCAGCGAGCTCTTCTTATACGACACACACTCCGGCCTCCAGCGTGGCGCGCCCTCGACCCATCACGACGTCCTTCTGCAGGAGTTCAGATCTAATGAAAATCAGCTCCAGAAGATCGACGAAGCTTGCAAGCAAAAGTGAGTGCCAATAAAGACACTAACATAATGTCCTGTCTAGTATTGAATACAATGCAGGGAATACACACTTCAGTATTGTAGTGCATTGGTCTCATGAGCAATAAGTAATAAGCAACTTCAAGACCGCATTAAATGTTTTTTTTTAGCTCTGACTTGATATATTAACATATTTGTTTGATGTTGACTGACTTACACACCAGCCAGTCTTTGAGGTGTCTGATGCCCCTGATAAAACTAAACAACCTTAACTGTAGTTTAGTGTGCTATATAAACATGCAGAACAGTGAAGAGTCTTTTATTTACCCCTACTGATGGATAGAGAAGCCTGATGACTTATAATGACTGAATCAAATTCTTTCTCAATCTCGGGAAGTGACAAAAGTGACAGCGCTGAATGTCCTCCTACCTCTGAGGGCATTTCCTTCATTTTGTCTCAAGGGGAAACCTCTGGTTGAAGTCAAAATGTGCAGTTCCTCAAATGTCCACTGGGGGCTGACTCCAAAAGTGGGTCAATCCAGCTGTCAATTACAACAGAAATCAACAATTGCAGCCTGGTACAAAAAAAACACAGTTTTGTTCTCATTAGCTAGATTTATTTTTTTATTCATGACAACTGTATCACTGTATCACTAATTTTTTTATTTAATTCATCAGTTAAAATCATATTAAACCAGGGTTTAATCATATTAAAAGGCAGTAGTAAAGTGCTGTTGGAAACTTTTTCATTTGTCCAATCAGAGACCAGGAGACATTAAGATATCTTTCAAGCAAAGTTACCCTTTAATCATCAGTCGGACTAAAGCTCAGGACTGGAGAGTTTATACCTTTCAAGGGGGAGAGATACAAAGAGGTGGAGACAATCTAAACAAAGCATACAAAGCATTTAGTACAAGAATCAGCTTGGTAATGGATTGGACTATGGTCCGAAAGGTCCCAGGTTCAAATCCCACAACCACCAAGTTTTCCCTGTTGGGCCCTTGAGCAAGGTCTTTAACCCCCAACTGCTCAGATGTATAATGGGATAAAAATGTAAGTCGCTCTGAATAAGGGTGTCTGCCAAGTGCCTAAATGTAAATCAGCATAACAGTGCTTTTCAAATGCATAGGTGCTAATCTATTCAGCCTGACAGTATCCCCCAAACCTTCACATTATCATAGAGATAAAGGCACAGCCTTGCTTTAAGATTATCATTCAAATCTACATTGGGACCCTACCCAGTGGTCAGGAAGTACATATCAGACACCTGGGCTGTTAGACTTGATCTTCTTAGAATGTCATCATCTTTACCATAAAATTTAAAACCCAATGTACATAATTTTTTCATATACTATTATGTCGGAACCTAGATTCAACATTTTATAAATTTGTAATCCAACAGTGCTCACCCTATCATCCAGAGATGATACAGCCCTGTTGGACCCAGGGATGATAGGGTGAGCATTACGTTGGATTACAAATTTATAAAATTTGATTCCTGGGTGGTTCTGTAGCCTCCCGCACCCGGGGGACTAGAGAGAGCAGATCGTCCGAGCTCTTGGGGTGGGGTGAGGTGAGAGACACTTAGCGCTCTCACATCAATCTACAGCCAGTCATGGGCGTCTGTCAGTTTACGCAAGCAGAGGGAGAGAATGGGAAAGATGGCATCACTGGCATCACTGGCATAACATGGTTTGGAGAAAACCTGTGATTGTCTTCAGTAGCCTATTGGAAAAATGCCCCCCCCTCCATCAAAAAAAAAAATGTAACCATAAAGTTATGTGTAATGGCGGCACGGTGGTTTAGTGGTTAGCACTGCTGTCTTCCACCTCCAGGGACCAGGTTCAAATCTCCACCAGGTTCTGTGTGCATGAAGTTTGCATGTTCTCCCCGTGCTTGTTGGGTTTCCTCTGGGAACTCCGGTTTCCGTCTAAAGACATGCAGATTAGGCTGATTGGCGTTCTCAAATTGCCCGTAGGATGTGAATGAGTGTATGAGTGGGTGTATATGTGTGTGTGCCCTGCAATGGATTGGCATCCTGTCGAGGGTGTATTCTACCTCGTGCCCTAAGTCTCCTGGGATAGGCTTCAGGCCCCACCGTGACTCTGAATACAGGATAAAGCGGTATAGACAATGAGTGAGTGAGTGAGTTATGTATAATTAGGGGTGTGTCCAATTTGCGAACATACCAGCCTGTGTAGTGTATGAATGACATCATGGTAGGCGGGTTCAAAACAACAGCCAGGCTTTGTTCATTCCGCCCATTAATGGATTAACCGGGCTTGAGCTCCTGCCACGTTGGTGACCACAAGAGCTCTCACATTTGAGCTTCAAAACGATGCTACAGAAAACTCCATGTCTGTCTTCACAGGGGGTTTGTCCAGTTCTTTGCATACAGTTTATGATTTTTGCAAGTTAGAGGTCAGAAATGAATGAGTAATTTGATAAACAAAATTCCTTATTCAGTTGCATATTAATTTTGCTAATCTTAAAAAAACATCTACTTATGCGATCCCCCAAAATCACTATCTGCTCTCTTTCTATGCAGGATGAAGGAGAAGAAGATCAACAACAGCAGGTTCTACTCTTGAAGAAGTGCTCAACACATGTTCTAGTGATAAAGCGTCCTCTCCCCGGCTCAGCTGCTCTACTGCTGAAACTCACAGAACAGGCAGATAAAAGCAGAAGAGATGGGAGTTGCGATAGCTTTTGCTTTCCAGAGTGGAAAGTCCATGGTTGTGAACGCTGTCAGATGTCCCATGACACTGATTATTGACTTCCTTCAGCAGAACGTCCTTTAATTGTGAAGAGCTGGTACTGTGCAGAGATGTCTACATGAAGGAAAGCAGTTTGGCTGAACCGTGTTACTTAAACTACAATTCATATTCATTTGCTGTGTGTGAAATATTTGTGGTTCATTTACTGCCAATGGTTTAATGAAATAATAATAATAATAATAATAATAATAAAGAACTAAGATAAAGAACTGACTTCTTTTTCATAAACCTTGAACAAAAGACTTTAAAATATAAAAGAAAAGATGAAGAATTCAGTCAAAAGCAATGGACCTTAAATAAGGAAGTTATTAGTAGTGTTGCAGTCTTACAGATCCTGGGTCTCGGGTTCGATCCTGAGCTTTGGAGTATCTATCCAGGGTCTCCACGTGGGGTTCCTTCCACAACTGCTGTCCATCATCTGTACTCATTATCCTGTGTAGCCTATGCCAGGGAACTTAGGGTACAGCTTAGATGTGATGCCAACTCATCACAGGGCACAAACACACACACAATTTGGAAACACCAACCGCCCCACACCACATGTTCTGCTGAGGACTGTATGAGGAAACCCACCAAGCACAACAAAAATTGCAAACTCTCCACACACAGACCAGATGTGAGATTCAAACCCCCAGCCGTGGAGGTGTGAGGCAACAGTACTAACCACTAAGCCACCATGCTAGTAAGTGGGCAGGTGACTCTTCATCACTCAGTTATGAATAATACTTATCACGACGGAACACCTACTTAAAGTTGAACCGCGTGAAACCGCGTTGGTCAAATAGGGGTATTAGTAGTTAACAGATTATGGGCCAAACTTCACTGAGTGATGATGGTAGAATAATTATAAAGGTCTTGACTAAAACAACATGCATGAGGAAGCACAAAGGAGTTTTCATTATCTGCAATGGAAAAGTACTCGAACTAGTTACTTTTATCAGAAAGTAAGGCAGTAATGTAGCTGATTACTTTTTAATGACACTCATTTTGTCATACTGCTAATAGGTTTTGGTCAATAATTTTCAAATTTCAATAATTCAGGTTTTCAGATGTTCAACCATTTTAGTATCAGTTTTCACTGTATTCAGTGAAAATGTATTTACTTATTTTTCTCCCTAATTTAACCGTGTCCAATTCCTCCAGGTCACTAGGGGGCTCTCACATTAAGGCTAACTACTACCGCTCAGCCGGGAGCCGATCACGTGTTTCTTCCGTTCCTCCGTGACGTCAGCCCACCGCATCTTTTCGAACTGCACCTTTACTCTCACGCACCTTTTGGGGGCGGCGTAACACACTCGGAGGACTCGCTCCTTCCGCTTGCGCGAGCTCACAGACGCCCCTGATTGGCTGTAGAGCCGATTCATGTGAACGGCACCAAGTACGTCTCATCCCGCCCCTCTGAGAGAGCACAGCCAATCAGCTCTCTCTAGACCTCCGGCTGCGGCAGCATCATCTGGGAATCGAACTCGCGAGGTGAATTTGACAAAGAAAAATGAAACAAACCCATTTGAACAAAATGCTCGTGTTTTATTTTAAAATGTGTTTTTTTAATTTAAATATATTAATTCAAAACATAATATTGAAAATAATATACTGTAGTTCAAGTCTATGAAATGAAGACTGTCTGGAACAACAGGCAAAAAAAAAAGAAAGTTTAACTGGGACTTGGTGAAATTTCTCATGAATGAAGGCACAAAACACTTCAGGTATACTGTAGTATAGTGATGAGACTCTTAGCTGGAGTAGAATATTTGTATTGTACAAAAGCTTTAAAGAAGGCTGTATGTCAGTATGTGGTCCAGCGGGAGCACAGCTCTCTGGTCAGATCCCTAAAGGTGTTCAGTTTTTGCAGGAAAATGCACTCATATTCACTCATGCAATCTCATACTGCCCCTTACAAGACTTGCACATTACAGGAACTTACGGGAGTTAAAGAAATAAGAACCACCATACAGTCCCGACCGCGCTTCCAAGCCACTTCCACCCCTTTTGGCCATTAGAGGAGTTCCTGGGAGGCCAGCGTTTCAGACATGAAGCAGGCAGTCCGATTACGGCTCAGGCGAATTGAGGAAACTTTCAATCTTGGTATCCAAGCGCTAGTGAAACGCTGGGATAAGTGCATTAGTGTAGCAGGCGATTATACAGAGAAATAAAGGGAGATTTTACTCTTGACTTGTATGTTATCTAAATATAAATGACTGAATATAAGAAAGCTAAACATTACTTAATGCATTAGAACTGATGCCGTTCCATGTGGTGCTTCAGCGCAGTGACGGTTCTGGCTGATTTTAATAAACTACTGACCCAAAAGGGAAAAAAAAATCATATGGTGTTGGATCTGATTCTATTCAATTACAGATTAGGTTTTGAGGCCAAAAAGAACAAAATTTGCTTCTAAACAAGGAGAAAAACCAATGCAAGTTACCAATAATTTATTCAGCAGCTTTTAGGATTGAAATTGTTATGAATCTGTGTACTGTGCTATGAAATGCATTGGAATAACGAACACAACTTTGCATTTGAAACATATTCACAGACAGTTTATTCTGATTGAAATTATTTCACATCGTAGCTGACTTATTTTCCTGTTCAAGGTCTTGTATTGTCATTACAAACAGCCACAGAGCAGCAGCAGCAGCAGCGACCCAGCTGGAGAAGCAGTTAAAACACAGACAGGAGGAATAAGGGCAGCAGGTTCTATCTGCCAAAAACTCCAGGAATCATGGGAAATGTAGTTAATTTATGTACATGACTGCGCCCGGGAGGGGACTGCAGTGGTCGACGTCCCATTCATCACCACGTTAAGACTCAGTCACAATTTAAAAAAAAGAAATAATAGAAAGCTGCTTCATCGTCTTGTTTTTAGAAATTGCTGAAAAAATTGTAATATCGATAAAGAGGCGTGGAACGGTGTGAGAGAAGACAAACCAACGCAGAGACCAGTGAGCGACACAGAACAGAGAGAGAGAGAGAGAGAGAGAGAGAGATGACTAATAGTTAACAAGCTCCGTAAAGGCAGTTACCCCCATGTTTTCTACAAAAAAAATGTAGAAAAAGATATGTAGCCGGATCCGAACCACTTCAGATATCTTGTTGGTGGGTGACGATAGCAGGTTTCCCCCTACCGAGCCAACTCCCGAGCGTACAAGCCGAGTTCACTCTCTCATACAGAGCGCACTGGCTTCTCATTCATAATGGCGACTGATTACCTTTCTGCTGCATATAGCCCTCTACTGAAATTCTTGGTCTTGTAATTACAAACTCGCTTTTTCCTTTGCTTTGAAATCTGATTTATCATTTGAAATCAAATTAAAACATTCTGCTTATGCAACATGTACATGCAGCAAAAGAAAATGAACAAATGTCAAAACAAATGTGGACTAAAGTGACAGAAATAATTAAAACAATGATATTTCAAAGGATATTACAGTGCACTTGGTCTGGGAGGGGAGAGAGAGAGAGAGAGAGAGAGAGAGAGAGAGAGGAACATACAAATAAAGAAAAGCTGACCTAGGAGACATATCCTGAAAATGAAGGCAACAGCAGTCTCTCTCAAAAAAAAAGAAAAGACAAGAAAAAGGAAACGAATGAAGAATTATACGACAGACAGAGTGGGTGAGGGAAATTATATACACTTGTATGTACATTATACAGGATGCCACCACGAGCGCAGTGTCTTTTTCTGGACCTGAAATGGTAGAACACGGTGGGCCTTTGTGCCACTACCACCCGCGATACACACGGTATTAGACTCTCGGTGCACGGCGTCCATCTCCGTGCTCCGTTTAAGGCTACCGTACACAGTTCAGGCTTCTCCCCTGGACCGAGCATAGAAACGGCATAGTAAATCGAGCCGTCCGATCAGAGACTGGTCATGCGGACCGGGGTAGCAAACATCAGAGCTGTGCCTGGAAGTGCAGGGAGAGAGGATACGAGCAGTCTGGTGTAGTTTCTGTAATCTGGCTCTAGTATTAACATCTAAACAAAGCGTTCATTTAGCCTTCAGCTATGACCGGCTCTTCCCTCCATATATGGGATAAAGTTTGCATAATATATATGGATGTTTTACAGAAGACATTGTGTTACACAAATCAACAACATGCTCTGTGAACTCTTTCTTCTTATTTTTCTCTGACTCGGTAACATTAACACCTTTGGAGATGTGGGAAAACAGGAAAATAAAAATGTACATGAATCATTTTTTAACTGTTTCACAAATTATGGCTTGATGTTTGATTTCTTATAAACGTGCACAATGTTTCCTACGAGGCCTTATGTGATAATATCCCACGCTGCAAAACGGGCACTATAGGAAATCAGACATTTCACCAAAGCTGCGGAAATTTGCTCATATATTTAAACAGATTGCATCTGGAGATTGTGACGCCACTTCTTAAGAGGTGCTCTTCGTAGAAAATGTAGGCACCGTCTTGGCTGATTTATAGTGGGGGGGAGGAGAGTGAATCATGAGGAAATGCTAGGGCTTCATAAATATTGAGTAGTCCCAGACTACCTTCTGAATGTCCGCTGCTTTAAATATGGGTGCATGGGCAAACGTGAATGTAACAAAAAAAACAAACAAACAAAGCGAAAAAGATAAAATTCTTCTAGTAGGTTGTACAACCAAGCTCCTGAAATTGTTAAAATGTCACAGGGAATATAGATATCGATATTTATATATACTTTATACTGTATAAACACACAATTTATGAAAGCAGAGATGTGTGGAAAAATATGCTCATTCAAGTTAATAAAATTGTTTTTTTTTTGTTGTTTTTTTTTTTTCGAGACAGAGAAAGAGAGAGGTTAAAATGAGTGTGTACAGTAGTGGACACTCAGGCTACCAACTTTTTAGATCAGAGGCAACAGCATCAAGTTGTCATGAAGGATAGAGGGGGGATGCGAACTGAGAAGGCTGAGCATGAATGCACCTTCCTCCCCCCCCTCCCCCCCCCCCCCCCCCCCCCCCCCCCCCACAGGGAGGTGACATCAAAACTATACTGGAATGTGGCTCTCGCCAGTCAGGGTGCACCTTGGGGAAAATGGCTCCCCATGGAGAGGAAGAAAAAGAAAAAGGGATGAAGGCAGGAGAGTCAGCCTCTGTGGTTTTATGTCTCTGATCATGAAAAAAAAAATAAAAAAGAATGCAGTGTTTTGATCAAACACACCTGCATACAGAACCAGTTGCAGCTGACTGGGTTGATATGCTTTTGAGAAATGAAGGAAAAAAAGAGTCGAAAATTGAGAAAGAGCGATAGTCTCCTTACGAGATATAAATAGCAAGAGCCTCCTTTTCGTTTGCTGATGTCACTATAAATATTCTTGCGCTTTTAATGTGGCTACAAAGACAGTCCTTTCTGTGGTTTGATGATGACACTATACAAATTGCTGGCCTCGTGTCACCGGAAGGTCCTTGGTGTGTTGAATCATGTTCCTATAAACACAGTCCTCTTCTGCAAATTACTGATTGTGATGATGTTAAAGGCTTGGGGTCTTGATGGTATCAGCGAATCCTTATGCCTATATGATGCCGGAGATTCCTTGAGGATCAGGATTGGGATGCTGATTAGGTTTACCAGGCCTCTGTATAACGAACATCTACCTCCTTTAAGTTGGGAAGTTTGGCCTGTTGGGGTGAAGGAAAAAACAGTGTGAAAAAAATTATTTGAGAAGGAATTTATAGAAGAATCCAATAGGTTTTAGGCAAATATGGTACCTTTAGGTCCTCGTAGGTGTCTGCAGTGAGTTTAGTGCTGTTCATATTCAAACTGCACAGGCTCTTCATCGCTGTAAAGCAAAACAGAAAGAAACCCATTACTTTTACTGTACTGTAGGAACCCAATTCCTTGAAACAGATGAACGTTATTTAAATGTGCACAGTACACATGCTTCCTGATGTATGTCACGATTGGAAACCAATCATGTGAATATCAGAATATTTTTAGTCAAAAACACACTTCATACACACTTTCCTAACCTTTTGAACAAAACATCAAACACAAAGCCTATTCTACAATACAATTATCAAACAATATAGGCAACACATTAAAAACCTTATGTAGAATAATGGTTGTTTAGCCCACTGCTTCCTAAACACTGGGTCGTGACCCACAGGTGGGACGCAGGAGATTTAATTAAGGTTATTACTGTCGCAATTTATGTCTGGATTACACTTTCCAGTCACATGGAGGAGTTAGTTAGTTTATGATCACTCTCATGGTTTCTGTCATAACTCCACCTGCAGTTGAGAGTACAGGAAAGAAAAATAGTGTGTGAACTTGCTCTATGGATGGATGGTTCCGGGCAACATGTTTACGCCAGTCATTAACAGGGTCGGGTGGCCAGCTCAACGCCGATTGTATCTGAGCACTTGGGGGTGAAGGACCTTGCTAAAGGGTCTAACAGTGGCTACTCTGCGCTGCCTGAGCTCGAACCAGTGACCGCCTGGTCAACACCTTTTTCTCATGTTTTTTTAAACAATGCCTATTGTGATTTTAGGCAGGATGCTTTTTAAAAAGTAAGCCCATTGGAAAAAAAAAAAAAAAAAAAAAACCAACAACAACACTGGTTTAGCCCCATGATTGCTGACTGGGGGTTGGGAGTTCCTGGTGCTACCTAACATCATGAGGAAGTACTGCACTAGCCTGGGAAAATAAAACATGAAGGATCACTAAGGCTTCATGGATTCACTACAATTTAGCATAATATTTGAAAGAAAAGATTTATACCAATAGTCCTAATGGTGTATGAGTAAATCTCAATGGGTGGCATTTTGATCTAGATGAGCGGTTTGTCTGGTCCCTAAGAGGAAAACTGCTTAGGCATGTGTATACTTACAGCTGAGTGCTAGAAGACCAGCATCAGTGACTGGAGTCTCACACAGGTTGAGGACCTGCAGGCAGGCCAGGTGCTCTGAAAGCAGTCGCAGCCCTGCGTCTCCAAACTGACAGAGAAAATTCATTTGTTGGTCAATTATCAGATTGCATTTAAAGAAGACGATGTAAAGCAAATACAAGTTCGATATTAACCTGAGCCCCGTTTGAACGATATTCTTTCTTGGGGCATCTGTAATAAAAATATCTGTACAGGTAGTCCCCAACTTACAAATGTGTTCCCTGAACAGAACCTGTCTGTAAGTTATAAATCTTATATGCCTTTGACACAAATATCCAATGTACAGCATACCAATCCAGTTGACTTAATCTGTCTCCTTTCCCCACACTGTCAAAAACCCTGAACCTCGGTCAACAAATTAATCTCACATATGTAAAATGTAACTGTTGTCTCTGCGCCTATAAATCACGAAGGGGAGTCCTGGACCATTTTGTCTCAGAGCTGTTTTCCACTGTATTGGACAGTGGATTCTGTTTTGTTGAGGATTTTCCGAAATAAGGCTTATTCTTATTAGGATTATGTCTTTACAGGACAGACATTTTCCATCATCGTGCTCTGAGACTGATCCATTTAAACCGGTGAGGCCGAATCATTTCTCCCGCACCCCCACACACATACAATATTCCTTGCTTTAGACATTTTATACATTTACTTACACACTGAAAATATGGAATATAATTGCAAATATTGGTATCTTGCATGTTGCAGTGTCTATTTTTTGTACACTACACGAGAGCTACTTCCATGATTTGTTTGCATCTGCGAGTGTTTGTAGAAATTTGTAACTTGAATGCTCATAAGTCTGGGACTACCTGTATATCTACTGATAAAATGCATGTAACTGAAGCTAGCTTTGAATGCATCTCAGGGGAAATGACTGGGGTACAACAAATGGTGTATATCACAGGTGGTAATGTTTTTATTTATTTACAGTGCATCAAGTACTCATGACAGTGTAAAGTGAACGAAACGGTGCTTTATATGTTGCAAGCTGTCATTACTATCGCAGAATTCAATTCAGTTTTACGACAATAGACATTGTCACAAAGCAGCTTTACAGAAATCTGGATGTAGCTTTATGTCCTTAATGAATAAGCCACATGTGACTGAGACAAAAATAACACATCGACACAAGACCAGGAAGAAACCTTAACAGGACTTGCATGGGAGCAAAGCGCTTCAAACCCATCCTATCTGCTTTATATATACCCATCTAGGGCGTACTCTGAATTCACTGGAATATGCTCCAGGCCCTCCATAACCCTACACTTGTTAAGTGATATAAACAATGGATGAAGAAAAAGAAGCAAAACAAGGATGTTTTTCAGAAAATCTCTGAGTATTACAAGCAAATGCTGAAAGGGCTTTAGACGTGCTTAACCAGCATGACAGAATGGTTGGTTTATGATTTGAAGTGATAAAGAGGGATTCGGGTGGGTGGTCTTAATGCACCACTATGCAGGTTTACCTGAGTGGACCACAGGTTGAGCTGTTTGAGGGACGGCAACTTGATGAGTTGCTCAGCGCAGGCACTGGTGACGTTGGTGAAGGCCAGACTCAGGTTTTCCAGGTTCCCAAAGGATCCAGAGCTCAGCAGGCGAGCAAGATCAGCGTCCTGCGTGAGAAACACAACACAGTCAGACACAACCCGAGCGAGAGTGCAGCCATTTAAATATTCCTAACATGACCTTGGAAGAAACCATGTAGTTCGAATTATTATTATTATTATTTTTTTTGCAAGATTACAAAAGGTCCCGATCATATGATACGATTGCAAAATGCTGAATGATGCCGAATTTAAGATGAGATGCTCTAATTAAATAACTACAGAATGTTTATAAGGGAATATATATAGGACATTTAGTTTAATATAGACAACAGTTACAATTTATTTATATATTTTATAATTATTTTTTTTTATTTATCTATTTTTTACAAAAATTACACTTATATTGTAGGAGATTATACAAACAATCATATTACATATATGGTACTAGAGTTTAAAAAAATGGAACAATAGCTAGCTAATTAATTAATTAATTTAACTAAAACTTTTATTATGTGAATTGCTGTTTGCTCTGGTCCAAAGGAAGCTTTTTCTTTAAGCACAATCCTGACAGTGGTGACGCTGTGTGTGACGTAGCAGGAACTAGCCCTGACCGAGATTATACAGTAACATGACCTGCAGCATGAGTGAACTCAGTCGAGGGCAATAGAGAGCAGATAATTTTCTTGTCTTCTTTAGGAACTAGACTTGATGTGAGGGCAGCTGGTTCAGCAACACCTGAACTCCTTGACAAATAAGAGGCCTGAAGAGACTTGCTGCGGTAATTTGGCTATAAAGTGGAGCGAGAAATGCAAAACACTATCGCTAATGTAGTTAACCTGGCCAAGACAAATATGTCAGACTAATATCCTTACCTTTTCAACAAATTTTAAAAGACAGATAGTTTACATTTGACAAGCTCATTGCCATATTACTGAAAGAAATAAAGCATGATCGATGAAAAGCCTCACCATAGGAATTGCTACATAGCCTACAAAGTGCTAAATATATAGTCTACAACATTGTAAGCAAATAATGGTGTCAGATAGTGAAAAAAGGTTTCATACAGAGATATTTGGTCATTGCCTATTTAATGTTTCATACACACTGTATAAACACAGCACTGGAACTCTTATTTCTTTTTTGTGAAACACTAGCATATAATAACATAACCTAGTCCCAAATTATAATGTATCTAACCTGTCTCATTAAAAGATTTTCTACAGTAGCTGATATATTGTCAAAAACCGACATGAGGAATTTATTACCATCATTTTTTAAATCCCTATTTTTTCCATCTACGAAGATCTAGTGCCTCTGGCTCAGAGGGAGACTCCACCCACTCAGAAGTATCCAAAAGTAGTAAACGTTATGACTTGGCAGCATTATTGAAAAAAAAAAAAAAAAAAATTGGTTTGAGAAACACACTAATAATAGACAGAAGTAAAACAACTAACCGTGGACTTGGATGGCAGAGTGAGTCGAGTAGGCCCTCCTTTTCTTTGCTATAAAAGTAAAGGACAAAGACAAGGGAAGATTACAGCCTTTCTTAGTAAATTTCTGCGTCTCACCGGCAGGTGGCGTGTATGAGACCAGAATGTGGGACGTTTAAATGGGTCACTGAAAGGTCTGGAAATGAGAGCACTTCATTAACCCAACCACAGCAATATGTAACTTCATTTTCTCAGGAAACTTAAGTCATAATCTTACTATAGCTTGGTGTGAGAATATCAGCTTCCATAAAACGGTCATTCGAATGTGTGTCTGCATGTGTTTTACGCACCAGTTCTTTTAGCTCTCTCTGTCGGTCGCACAGCTGCTCGTACATGCGCAGCCCGACCTGCGTGCTCTCCAGAGTAGAGATGATCTGCAGCTGAGTGTCCTTATTCTCTATGATGTTATACTCCAGCATCAGGCACAAGATCTGTACGGTAAAAACGTAGCCGTGAGACCCTAGATTGACATTCTCGCTCAGAGCGTGCGCGCACTTGAATACACACCTCCACCATGGTCTGGTTCCCTCGCAGTGCCAGCAACATGCAGGGCCCCAGTTTGTTTTCTGCCAGAGACAGGAGGAATTTCTTCGTCTTGTAGCAAGAACCCATGAGGATGTGAACCTGCGGTGGCATCAAGGTGTCAGCTATTAACACAGATGTACTAAAAACGTAGCAGGTGACAAGGGCACTCTCTCCGTCTCTCTCTCGCCCCTCACACACACACACACTGTACATATACTGACCATGCTGGCAAACAGCTCTCCATCATCATCGCAGGCCACGCCTCCTGGACTGTAGAGCTGAAACCAGCCATCTTTTCCAGAGCGCACACTGAGTAAACAGGAGTGCACCTGTAAAAAGCACAAGTGTAGAACTTAGCAGACCTTCTAAACTACCAGATGAAATATATCTTTATTTATTTATAAATACTCTCTTCACACACACGCAATAAAAAGAGTGCATTAGCAATAAAAAGTGATTAAGGAGGGACATCTTAGACTCACCTCCTGTCTGGGGTCCTCCGCAAACCTCTGAATAACATACTTCAGCTCTCTGCAAAGACAAGGAACGATTAAACTACACGTTACACTTCAGTAATATACACCTTGTGTATACAGCATGTGCGACATTGTTTACGCTGATTATATTAGGTTACCGTTTTGTGTAAATGCACCAGTACAGTAAGTAAGACTTACTCCAAACACATTATATATATACAATAATAAAATATAATAAAATACACCCAAACAGCATGAGTCTTTTTTTATCCAATAACATGGATCATTGGAAATTTTGAATGATCCACACAGGCCTTTTGAACTCTCTGATATTAACTGACACTGCCTGAACGCCCCGCCACCTTCTCACAATTTCATATGCTCCCAACTAGCATGTTGTTAAGGAAAAAAAAATACTGAACATGTAATACTGTTATATTCCTAGTTTCATTTTACCATTTGTTTTGCTAACATTTTTTTTTCTTTCTGTAAAATAGTTTCAAGACTTTTCTAAATAAACCTACTGGATATCATGAGCTCGTAGCACATGACTGGTATCTACTTTTCCCTTTATTACCATCTATACTAATTTCAGTTAGTATTCACTCTGAACAATTAAATCACATGCTCCTTAATAACATTGTAAAAAAGAAGAAAAGAAAAAAAAAACATTGTAAGTGTGACATAAATACATGTCTATGTCTATGTGAATAAATTAATACCATCTATTTGAACTATTAAACTGAGAGGAACAATGCAATAATATATTACTGATGTCACTTACTTTGTAAATTTGGCATGAGCAAGGGCCCTGAGAGAGAGAGAGAGAGAGAGAATGGTGGAGGGAGAAAGAAAAAAAACATAGTCATTCTGTAAGCATAACCCTGTGTGCGTGTGTGCGCGTGTGTTCACACATTTCATGTTTTTGCCATGCACTCTGGGATGTCTGCCTGTTGTTGCCTTTTTCTTAATGAGGTCTGAAGGCTCAGATTAACATATGAGCGCAGGTGAGTTCCCCACTTGTGGCAACCGCAGGGCTCTGTATGAGACACATAATGAGTCCCCCGGCCGGCACAGCCAATTACACTGAGCTCTCGGGTGCTGCGCGCTCCGTAGGCTCGACCCACACCATCCCCCTGGTGAGCCCGGCTACGGCTCAGCCACGTCAGCAGACTCCCTGACTCCTTGACCCCAGTGAGATGAACCCCGCCCCTCCAATACACACACCTCCACGGCACAGGATGCTGGCATTAAAAATAAATTCAATAATCTTTGGTAATAAAATGAATCTGAGGGAGAGGGATTCTTTCTGAGTGCGTCAGGCAATATGAAACCGGAGAAGGGTTTAGAATTAGAGAGAAAAAAAAAGAAAGAAAAAAAACGAGCAACACTTACTCTTTGGGGAACGGGATAGGCTGCAGCAGACTAGCCAGCGCTGGTCTCCAGTCGTCATAGTCAGAGCTGCAGAGAGCAGGCCAGAGGAAACACAGGATTAGGGTTATGCACAGGAAGAACAACAAATGAGGGAAATCAAAGCCTGATATTCGTCAGGGAAGCGACATACAATATTTAAGAGATGAAACTTGAGAATGGTGCTGGGATTGCAAACGCTGCCAGGCTATAGGATCGGGTGTTAAACCGTACCACAGTTATTTAACCGAGGTTTCAGATCCCTGCTTACGTAGAGAGAGAGAAACTAATTCTTACAGCATGCTTACATTCCTTCCATACAAGAGTGTAGTAACTAAAGCTGAGACAGCCTTACACACATGGTCATGATTTATTACTGTTCTGAATAACCAAAGACACTCACAGCATCTTGAGGATGAGCGCAAAGCAGGCCAGCACTCGGTCAGCCTGGGCAGGGAGCTGAATGGACAGGGCGCTGAGAGCCGGGCTCACCAGCAAGCACTCGATTAGGCTGGGCTCGCTGTCACCCCCTGCGGGTGCCTTGCGCAGCGTCGTGTTGGCAGTGTTGTTGTTGTTGCGCTCCAGCTCCACCAGGATCTCGCTGGAGTTGACGATGGAGGGGGGAGGGGGCGAAAGTGAGGTCGGAGGATCGGGACGCATCAACCGAAGCGGCATCGGGGGCTTCCGCTCGCTCTGTTGCTGACAACCGTTCCTTATCTCCTTCAAACTAGGAGAGTTATCACGACTGAGAGGGGCACGACGAAAGGAAAAAACAAAAAAAGAAGAGTCTCAATTTACGTTTCGTCACATACAAATACATCAAATCTGTTGATTTTCAATTTGCAGTGAAGCTTGTATTTAGCTGATAAAGATATACAAACTTGCTTTAAAAAACACTTTTTTAGTGAAAAACAGTAAATGATGTCTGTAAGTCAGTAAATGAAGTCTGTAAATGAGAGTCAAGTCTGTAAATTCATTAAGCGTCATGATATATAAAAAAAACGAAACAAAAGAAAGACTGCAAAATCCCTATTAGCAAATGGAAAGTATTCAAAGAGGCAAATTAAGAAAAGGAGGTATAAAGGAACAACAAAGACGCGGTTCGGGACATCTCATTCCCACAGGTGACTAATAGTTTATGGAAAATCTGAGTGTCGTTCCTACAAGGTATGCCTAAGAGCACCTGAGGGCTCAGAGAGATGATGTAAGTGTTAATATATATATATAGAATTGTCTAAAAAACATGAAATGCACCTGTATTTTGTACAGTTCACCAGTAAAGTTTAAAACACACATATGATTTTATATATATATATATATATATATATATATATATATATATATATATATATATATATATATATATATGCAAGTTTTTAGTAAGTTTAGTAACCACCATGTAACAAAGGGTTAAGTGAAATGTTCAGAGCGTGCCTCACATGTCTGGGACTCACCTGTTAATAAACTCCTCATAGCAGGAGTAGATCGCAGCCAGGCATACTGCCACCAGGTTGGGGAGAACTCGAGGGTGAGGACATTGTCCGGTGGGGCCATGCATGCTGAAATAACACACACACACACACACGCACGCACACACACACCAATAACTCGCACACTAAATCCAGCAGCATAAAAACCAAGGTCCAGGATACAAATTAGCCACACCCTGCACTAAATAGGCCATTAATATGACAGCCCTAACAGTGTGCGCAAGAGTGTGTAAACATATACGTGATAGGAAAGTTTGTATGTGTACAGTCTAGGATTACTGGCACCCTTTAAGAACATACAGATTGTAACATGACTAAATGTATTTTAAAGTAGGCAATATCATGCAGTTTGATTAGGAGTGCCAATAAATTAGGCTGTAGAGCAAAAAAGAGGAATTACAGTGATTTTTGACAGAAACAGGGAGAATATTTTTATTCAGTAGTCAAGATATTCTTAATTTCTTGAAATCCCAAGTTTCCCATTGCTTTGAAGGGTGCCAAAAGCTAATGTCCGCATGTTGAGAAGTAGAAATACTGACCTGTGAATGAACTTTTTGACTACCTCCATGCCGGCGTTGAGTTCATTCAGAGCCAGTATATACTCCTGAGTAAAGAGACGCAGTCTGGGACACTTCCCGAAATCCTGGGGAGACAAAAACAGTTACTAAATCAGCCGGCAGTGCTTTTTCGGTCACACATAAGCGCGCTGGCCATGACACACACACACACACACTTACCATGTTGTGTTTGAGAATTCTCTGGACCACTGGAGTGAACACTTCAATGACCACCATGGAGCGTGGACGCTCGCGACAGTGCTGCAGAAAGAAACACGAATTCTGAATGCTGAGTGCCACTTCGCTAACACTAACCCGACCACTGCACAGACTCAGACTATACTTGTGATTCACAGTATAGTCACCAATGAGCGAAACTTTCACACGTTCTCTAGCCAAATAACTTACTAAGAACCAAGTATGTGTGCGATCGGTCAGCTGTGAACTTGTGACCCCTGTGTGTACTGGTGAACACTGTGTGTAAGGGTGAACCCCGTGTGTATGTTACCTTGCAGAAGAATTCACACAGGTCGGGGGGAGGGTGGTTATTTTCCAGCAGGGGAGCGATTGCCTACAGAACGGACAGATAACATTAACTATGATAACATTACCGAGCATGCTGATACACAGACACAGAGTACGAAAAATATTTTGTAATCATTATGTTACAGATTGGTGTTACAGCTCATCAAAAAACAAACAAAAAAAAAAAAAAAAGAAAGAAAATTTAAAAAATCATATTTTACTTAAATCTCACTTCACATGGGTTTAATTGCCAACGTTGGTTCCTAGTTTTACTCTGTCGACTTTGGTGTCTAGGTTTACAGTTCAAGAACGTCCTGGTTTTAAAAGCAGCGAGTAAAAATAACTCGGCAAACCCACTCACCACAATGATGCTCTCATGGTCCTGGGCATTGAGGTTGGTGTTCTGAGAAGGAAGTGACATGAACAGATTACTTAGAATCCACTAGCCTGTTACTTTCCCCTAAAAGCCATGGTACAGTGAGTAGACACTCGACAAACGTTGTTTGTTTCCAGCCAACCTAAATATCCTGCATTACAGTGCTGTTCTGCTATAGAACACTGTATACATACATGCTGAAGACTAATCTCAGGAGTGATGACAAGAATAACAAGATAACCCTAGCACGACAGGGGGAAAAAAAAAAACCTGAAATAGTGCATGCTTGGTCGCTGTTAAAGGCAACATGGATAATATAATGTGACGCTTGAAATTATATTTAACTATTGTATATTTTAACTATTGTACTAATTATATTCAACAATTTGTTGACGTGTTTGGATTAATAAGCAAAAGGTTGAGTATATAAGTTTATTACGTGCATATTTTGTATTATAAAAAGATTTCCACACAGTGCACACGATTATGATTTTTCATACTGATTGATATGTGCCAGTGTTCAGGTTTATGAATGCTTACAAATCAATTTCTGACTTTAGGTGTACAGGAATACAAATTACAAATAAAAACTAAGAAAAAAAAAAAACTATTAAATGGTGAAATATGCAACTGTTATTGTTAACCAACTATTAAGTAATCAAAAAGATCTCAGTCATGAGCTATTGTGGTCTGTTTGCATCACATGACCAAAAATTTACAAATCTAAGATGGTCTAGATATAGCTGATGCAGCTCAAAGTGAAATCAATCGCTTCCAGACACGAGTGCATCTTTCACATCCTGTGTTGGTTCCTCTTCAGTGAACCTTCTGGTCCGAAATTCATTTTATTGCTTCAGTTTTCATGTCATTCCCGCTAGAGCTGAATCAAAAATGTTGGCACCAGTGAAATCCTGGGCAAGGCAGGGATTAGGAAACCTAATTACAGCACAAATTCTTTCACATGTATGTGTGCGAGTGTGTTACCTCAGCAAGTAGGGTGGAGATAATATGTAGCGGGGCTTGGTGGATAGATTCGTCCTGCAGTGGAGAGGTAAGCGCCATGTCCACAAGAGCTCGGATTTCCTTTAGCACCACGTCCCAGCGGCTGGGATTATTCAGTACCTTGCGGTACTTGTAAATCTTTTTCTGTTGACAATAAGGAAGGAGGAGGGAATTTGCACAATTAAACTTCATATGTATCACTAATTTATACTATTATAAATAGTTAAGTGACAAAGTATTAACACAAAATAAACTAAAGAAACTACAAAAGAACATGGTGCATAGTTTTATTTAAACCTAGCAGTTTTAAAAACTTGGAAAGCTTTCTTAAATAGGGCAAAGGCCTGGTTTCGCTGATTTACCCCAAAAATGGCTATTTACTGAGGCATCCCTGGAGACAACAGCAGTGAGCTGAGATGACTCTCCGTGCCGAACATTTCAAGTAACTCGCCAAGTATAACAATGCGTGTGTATGACTGGTTTATACTTGTATAGCATTTCTTTCCAAACATTAGGGTGCCAATAATTTAGCTGTACATGATTTCCAAGGCTCAATCAATCTTGTATTAAATTTTTTAAAACAGAATGCATCATCTAAAAACAATCTGTGGTTTGAGAAAACATAATGCCAGTAACCTTACCTTCCACTGTAGAGAGTGAAACCACTGGTCCCGCAGATAGCTGTTGGCAGCCTGAAAACACACACACAGCATTATTTGTGTATGAAGGTGAGAGTCATGAAGATGTTTGGACATGTGTCTGTTAGTAAGTAGTAAACAGATTTCGTTATACTCTAAAAGGAATCAAAGCTTGAATATGTCTAAAACCGACAACCTTTTACTCTGATTAGATTTCTATACAATGCTAGAATTCAGAGAATATCATGTATGTGCTAGGAAATACAAAAAGTAGTCATGAAGAAGTGGAGAGAGCAAGCGAGAGCGCTACCTGAAGAAGGACGGTCCCTCCGGGGACACTGAGCTGGACACAATATTTAGGGGCATTGTCCCAAGACAACAGTTGCAGGTCCTCTATAGTACTGTAGGACAGAGCTGCCTCCATGTAACCTGTAGGCTGGGGAGACAATGACAAGTTTCATTTCACGTGCAAAAACATAAAAAACCCTTGTGAACACTCTTATTTACCTGAACTGACATTCAAAGCTAATTTGTATTGCTTGTAATTAATTTCAAATCAGAATAGAAGCCCTTACCAAGTCAGGATAAATATTTTATTTTATTCTCAAATATAATATGAGATCACAATAGCACTGCAGCTCATTTCATAATGACAGTAATATAAAACAAATACAATGGTTTGGAACTTCAGACCTCTTGGGTAAAAAAAAAAAAAAGCGAAGAGGTCTGAAATACGAAACAGTTTACATCTTAAATGTCTCAAAGAGGTGACGCTCCAGCCCCCTCATTCTGAACTTCTGCTTCGTGGTTATTTCAGTTTCGTTTTAACTGTCTGCTTTAGCTGATCTTAGAATGACTAAAAAGTTTGCGTTCTTGTTATGCATCACCCAGGCTGCTACATTTCATTTTTTTTTTGGCTTCAGCAGATCCTGCCTGTAGTGCTTGTGGTCACATGGTTTCAAATGTCAACAGGCTGTTCCCGGTCTCCATCTCTCTCTACAATAGAACACAGGAGCTGTTCCTTTATTAGCCTTCCTCCCGCCTCTATAGCTTGGCTAAAGGCTCTTCCCTTATTAGACACAGCCTCCCTCTGATGTTGAACAAACAAGGCTATTACTTGATTTGCACTGCCCTCCCTCTAGACTCAAACCAAACCGCAGTTCCTGTATTTGTGTCAGCCACCCGGTACAACATAGCAAACAAGCTGTTCCTTTCTTTGACTCATTCTGCACGGCTCTCTTCTGCTCTTTCTCTGTCTCAGACAAATATGCGATTTCTCACTCCATCTCAGACTGTTCTTTTATTTACAATTTCTCTTTTAGATGATGAAGCAACTGGCTGTTGCTCCTGCCTGCCCTCCTCCCTCTGCTGCTGGGGTGAAATGTGCACCTCTGACACGTGCTGCATTTGAAAAGAGATTGTGGCCGCGAAAGAAAAATGGGGGGGAAAAAAAGTAATTGCAGAAGCAGAAGCATTCGTAAAAAGGGGAAATAAAAAGTCAATATGTGAACACGGGAGTGAGCGTACAGCACGGCTCTGCTGAACCTCTTGACCAGGTTGTCATAGTGACAGTATCCTGAGCGGCAGCTCGCCGTGGTAACTCTGTTTTAGCTCTTGCTTCGATCATGGTCATCTCCGTCTCTTATTGCACTCTCCGCCTCCTTCTTCTTCCTCTCCTTCTCCTCCTCTTCCTCCACAAGCTCCTTGTATCCTTCTGGTTTTTCACATTCAGCCTCTTTTTCATGCTGTAATTCTTCCTTAAAGAGGAGCTGAACAGCTCTTGTCGCCACATTGCCATGTTGCCATAGAAACAAAGATGAAAAAGAGACATATGTTTTTTTTTTTGTTACCAGGGAGATCCAGATGGAAAAAGATGTTGGGGGTGGGGGTTGAACATCAGTATATTCAGACCTTTTCTCAGGAAGTGAATGATAGTCAGATTTATATCTTTCTTGACAAATTTCCTCATTTGGATTAGAGTATAATCATGAGTTCAAGCGAAAGCACCAGAGCTTTCCCAAGAATCTCTCATCTGAAATGCTGAAAACAACATCCAGGATCTTGATGAACGATAAAAGTACACAAGCAGACACTTTAAACAGCATGAAATCAACAGCGCAGACAGACTGTTACACTTGAATGATGTAAATGCAAACTAAATGCAAATTTCAGATGCCGAATTACTGCCGTACAACGCGCTCGTCAAAATAGTGCCTCGGCACTGAAGGGTCTACTGGGCTCGCCTTGCGCCTGGTGCGCACCTAAAGTAAACTACAGAGCCCAGCAGAGGCAAAGTACACGCCATAACGAGCAGGAATCTAAATCAACTCGGCCCTGGTAGAAAGCAAACAGCTTCAATAAAACCTGATGTTGCAGGCAACCCTTTGAGAGCAATAAAAAAAAAACATTCATGCTTCATGCACATAAAAAGAAGGCGAAACATGGGGCAGAAGAGTCATTCTGAGCCTAGATGTGGTACAGTCACAGATGTGGTACAGTCACTAGTGTGACATGGGTTTCAGTTTAGCATATATATGATCATGGCTTCTGAAGCTGAATCTTCATGGCTATTAAAAGACCTTGTGTTTTTGTAAAAGTGTCATTAAGGTCAAATCGGCTAAGGGTGTACTAGGTCACTGCTTTAGAAAGGAAGCACCTGTGTGACTTACTAGAGGTAAATATGCATGTACTTAGCAATATAAATATTTATTGACCCATGTTTCTTTTCAGTATTAAAGATCGATCTTCTAGTCAAGAAGTACATCTTAATTAGAACTCAACATTAGTTCTGTGTAACAGGAGTCATATATATATATATATATATATATATATATATATATATATATTTAGAATAGCTTTTAATATGTTATAGTTTCATGTAATCTTTTTATAATTTTATCTTTATTTATTATTATTATAATTTTAATAACTATTCTTAATTTTTCATTTATTTATTTATAATTATGTTTTATATTGTTTTTGTATTTTTATTTCTATTTTTAATTGCCACTTTGTTGTCATTTTTAGTGCTGTGAAGCACTTTGGTACAACTTAGGTTGCTGTAAAGTGCTATAGAAATAAATGTTGATTGATTGATATATATAAACCTGTGCCATAATTTAATCTCAATTTATTACAGGTATAGTATTATGAGTAGTCAGGGACTCAGGCAAATTTTGTCTTTTATTTGTCTATTATTTTTTTTACTTGTTAATTATTCTGAGAAAATAAATAAATAAATATCTGCAAACTTCCTCCTAATGAGGTCATTCGAACCAATATTTGCAATATTAAATAGTCAAAACTCTCAGTTTAAATTCCAAATCAAAATGTTGGTCAAAATAATCGCAATGGCAATTTTTTATGAAATTTCGCAGCCCTAGTTTGCACTAGTGCTTTGCTCGTAGTTTGGTTCTATATACAAAATCTTGAACGTTGTTTGGTGTGCTGGTGTACGGTCTGTAAATCTAGCAGTAAAGCCTGTTACAAATGCGGTTTGTGTGCACTCCACTCCTATGTCCACGTTCCAGCAGTAGTCTGTAACAATGGTCTGTAACGCGTGTATGTAAACACGACATAAGCAGCATGCTTATCGTGACTGGATTAATCTAATACAATAAAATGCCGGATTAAATCTAATACATTAAACCTCACTGCTGTCCTCTTTCACACGACAGTCTGTGGCTTACAGCTACTGTTATATATTTAACTCTGACTACCAATTCTTTTCTGTTTCACTTTGAACACTGGACTTTTTTGACATTTATGTTTGGTTGATTCAGGATTAGAAAAAAATATATCTGGTAGGAATGACGTCAATGCTACAGACAGTATTCGCCAACTGCTTATTTCACTTCCTGTTTCACCTCAACCAAAGAAATGTCGGTCTCCAAAGACCGAAAGAATCTCGGTCTCTACTTGCAATCTTCACATAGTTACTATTATGATTTTTTATATACAGCATCAGTTTATGCACAGGCAGCAGCAGCACTGTGATTGAAATAATTCAACTCTTTACGTGTGTCTGTAGAAAGGTAGATTCTGGGAACATCAAAAAGGCCAAGACATAAGCAGATGGTAAATTTTGACTGAGACTTTGTTATTGATGGCTACATTTATATTGATAATATTTCTTTAATCTAATTGGAATCATTATGATTAGCGTTTTGAACTTAACTTCTTACATGGACACTGATCCGATAGGGTGTGCATTTACATTCATTAATCATTTAATCAGAATATAAATAGAATTTTTCTCCAACTTTGAGATTAGATCAGGCCTTCCATCTTTTCTGATAGATCCTACTTTCTACATCAAGACTGGTTACAGAATTCAGACTAATTTGTGATTGGTTAGATGCTGTATTATGTATAAAAAGGGGAGCCAATTAGTGCCGGTTTCTCAGCCAGAGACCCAGTAAATGAAAATAAACAGAAGTGGGAGGAAGTTGTTTACCGATCAAGTCAAGTCAAGTAGGCTTTTATTGTCATTTCAACCATATACAGTTCAGTACACAGTGAAACGAAACAACATTCCTCCAGGACCAAGGTGCTACATGCAACATAAATTTAACAACATAAATTTACAACACAAATTACCAGAAGTAGCTAGCGAACTAAGAGACCTAATTAGCTGACTAGCTCAGATATAACAGATTTTACTTTTATTTAATTTATTTATTTTTAAGTTAACTGAAAACTATCCATTCCTATACAAAAAGAGACAACAATATACAACAAACAAGAACGTGCATGTGCAAATGTGCAAACAAAGAGCTACAGAGTGACAACACAACAACGTAACATGTTTCAATACTTTTTGTAGTAATGAGGTATGAGTTGAGGTAGCGGGAGGAAAACCAGTAAACATTGCTGCTACTTCAGGAATGTACAATGATGGAAAAATAGTTTGTGCAAAAACAAGTAATAAATATTGTGCAAAAGAGCGGTTCAGGAAGGTAGGTATGAACAAACTATAAGATGGTTGTTGATCAGGAAAAGAAGTAAAAAAATTCCCTCCTAGAAACTCGCCTAATGTTACCCTCACACGTGGGGAAAACATTCACAAAAAGAATATATTTATTTCAGATTAGCGAGAAATGATCTCAGCTCCTTGGAATTGGTGTTAAATTCAGAACATTATCTATACATGTTACTAAAAAGCTAATAACTGACAGGAAAAAAAATCTAAGCAGCAGTAGATTTTTTTTTTTTTTTACTTTTGTGTTTAAGTCAAATCCTGACTTCTGATTGGTTGTGCAGGTTGGATACACATTCTTTCAACAAAAATTTCATCACAAGTCCTGGTTTTACTTGAATGCCCACCATAAATACTAACATTACTATAAATTAAAACTACTTTTCTACAGATACTAAATGCAATGCAATTCAGTGTTAATGTAAATTTTTGTCATAGATTCGAGAGAGCTGCAGTCACTGGGAAAAAAAAAAAACACCTTGATTTATGATTCCTGGATGCACGGGCTTGAGGGCTGTGTGGTTAAAACTATAGATAAAGTGGCTGGAAGATTTGGCATCACACAGATATTGACCCACTACGTCATGCTACAACACATCTGCCACTGGTTTTTGAGGTGTTAGGAGGACCATGTGTAGGCAAATGCCACTAATGTGCGCACAGCATTTTGGGAACAAATAACATTTTAGGACAAAACATAAAGTGCCCTGTACTTCTTTCATTCGATGCTAGTCTTTTTTTTTGGAGCTAAATTCAAGCGCTGTTGCAAACAGAAGAACAAATTAGGCAACAGCTCAGGTCATGTACGTTTAGTTGAGTTTACAACTGGAGACATCTTAATTGCTTGTGAGGAAAAGAAAAAGAGAAATGGTCTGTACACAAACATTAGGACACTTCATATGAGTAATGACATGTGTATAAATAACAAATCTCATGTTTTCTCCATTTGGACAAATGTTTAAAGCCTAGAAGCTCATTTCCAGGTCAGACGCTCACATGACAAAAATGACATCACTTCAAACCGGCTAATATTTTCAGCCTTGTTAGATCATTATTATAATTGTTTTTTTCTTTTTTTTTACGACTGAATGTTTACTTGAGAGTTGTTGTGTCTGATGAAATCGAATAACTAATACAGACAACAAACAGACGAAAAGTAAAAACAGACAAGAGCACAACTCGAGGAAAATACCTTGTAGAGATCAAAGATTGAGAAACAATCCTCAAGAATTAATAATAATTCTTTATAAAAGAAATTTGTTAAATAATTATTTTTGTTATTTTTAAACAAAGAAAGATAAAGAGACTTTATTGTCATTGTAGTAAAACAATAAAATCTGTTTATTAGCTCAGAGACCATCAATAAAGAGGATGTGAAAATAAAACAAAAAGATAATTACACTAAAAATATAAATAGAACAAATGCCTAAAATAATTTGCATGGATATGGCCCTGAAACAGTTTCAAAGTAGTGTGTGATAGGAAAAACAGGAAACTGGAATTCGCTGAAAAATTCGCTGATACAGTAAAGATTATTTGAAGACAACCATCCTGCACAACACAGGCATAAAATTGATCAGACTTTAAATCAGACTTCCCTGTTTAGGTCTTCAAATATTACTTTCATATTTATTTAACTATAGGGCTTGGAATGTGTTATATATTTCAGAAACATCAGGACACATTCAAATACTGACAAAGGATCAGTTAAAATGGTTTATTTAAAATAAGGGGCAGTGGTAGCTCAGAGAGTTAAGGCACTGAGCTACTAATCGGAAGGTTGCCAGTTGCCGCAGTTGGGCCCTTGAGCAAGGCCTATATTCTGCAGGGGTTTTGAATCATGGCTGACCCTGCCCTCTGGATTTCGCTGTGCAGTAAAGAATATGTGGAAAGAATACATTTTACTGGAACAATTGATAAATAGACTGATATATATAAAGATATTCAACTTATCATACGTTTAACATAATATTCAACGTATATTCAACTTGTGATTTTTTCGTATAACTTTACCATGGTGCGATACAAATTCAGAGTTGGTTTAAAGTTATCAGTCCATTTTCAAGGTTCAGGCGTTCTACTTGCTTAATGTTGAAATGAATAATGCATTGGGATCATCATTCACGGACGCATGGCCTTCTTTAAAATGTTTGTGGCTCATCACCATGCTGTGCTTGAAATAAATGTCAAAAGGTGCTATGTCCTCATTCACCAGAAATTTCCTTTCAAGTGAGAGTTGGACTTGAACACCCCTCATACATTCAATGACACACGTGTAAACAGTGTGGTTGGGAGATAATGTGATGTTCTCATCTAATAACACTGGGGGGTCTCAGGAGGTTAAAAAGACATACCAAGCTCAGATTTCATTCATTTGAACAAAACAAAACTAGCAGTAAAACACAAATCACACAAAAAGGCTACTCTGCGAGACATGATCCCATTAACGCTCAGCCTTCAATATAAACTTGTCCAAATAAGACAGCTTTGTTTACAGCAGACTGTTTCCGACCCCCAAGTTCCTGCCCTCACTAAAATCCATCCAGCAACACTCTAAATACTAAACTCTAAACAAGGTCAAAATGCATGCTTAAATGATAAAATGTCACCAAGGTAACAAAAATCATAACCTGAAAACATTTATAACAGGCATTCTAATGACTGACTGTGTGTTATAACATTGTTTGGCAACCTATCAGCAACATTGTTCTTGCTTCGCATGTCATCACTGCATGCAAACCTTCACCATCATAAACAAATCATTTTTCTGATGCAAAAACTGGAGAGCGCAAATGTATACTACAAACACCAGGTGTGTAGCCACACAGACAATTTGTTCCTCCCTATTGTAGGGAAAGATGTGTTGGGTTGCGTACAGGAAGTTAGAATGTATGTGAGCACATAAACTTCATGTGAAACCACAAGCATAGCCATGCACAAGTCTTCCCAGAAGCTGCTGAACCATTTAAAGTAGACTGCAGTGACTGGATCGGCATTTTTTTAATAGATGTCTAATTAGCGCCATTATTAAAAATCATCATTAAAATATAATTTTGGGACTCAAAAAACAAACAAAAATAACCCTACAAACGATTTTGAACTGGAAAAACAAAAACAAACAACAACAACAACAAAAAAAAACAGGCATACAAGGTGATGAGCCGCCAAAAATCTGTACCCATAATAAATAATATAATTATGATACATATTATTTTAAATTATACTTACACAGGATGGCCCAAAAGTCTGGATGCATAAGCATTTTCTTAAATATACATTGATATTTTTCTTATTATTTCAGATCAAAGATGGCTTCAAAACTAACAATAGAGAATGGAATGATACCAGACCTAATGCTCATCTAAAGTCAGTATTCTACCGTTCTTTTAATAAAGTATTGTCTACAAATCCAGACTTTGGGGCTAGCCTGTTCGATACATATAAAAATGTTTAAATATACTGCATACTTGCATAGTATTAAGTCAACCACCCATGGTTAGCTTTTATTTCTGAATAATAAAACAAACCTGGCATTGGCATATTTGAGGGACATTTAAATCAAGCCGGGATAAAACTTTTTATATTTTTGGGTAGTATATTTAGTTTTCATTAGTTTTCATATTTAGTTTAATCAACATTAAATAAAATTGTCATTTTTATGCAGCGTTACTGTTATTTTAGAAAAGGTATACATTACAATAGATCATATGTATAAATATATCTGATCATGATACATTTTACACTAATGTTTTTTGTTCAGCATTAATTAGAAACCTTATTTTAGCAGGTTTATCTGCCAACATAACATATAAATGGATAACCAGCTTGAACTAAACTAAACATTTGAACAGATGCCTGCAGCTGACTCTCCAAATTATTTGCAATTTCAAAGAAAATTTGGTGTGTGTAAAAGGCTGCAAACAAAAATGTAAACCATTCTGTCTGCATGTCCTGTAATTATGTGAATTTCTGTCAAGCGCGCACACACACAGTCAATCAATCAATCTAATTTAAAACAAAAAAACAAAATAAGCAAATCCAGATTCAACAAGATGAAAGGAAAAGAGTTCGAAACAACACCCTTGTTGCTTAAGTCAAGTTCACATTATAAGCAACATTGCTCGAATCAGAGTTTTTTCAGATCGAATTTGCACATCATGACATTTTACTTTCTTAATTACAAACAACTTTTATCTGACTCCAACATGGATGCGTCTGTCGTCTGTTCGTTTTAAACAATGGATGTGATTTTAGTAACAAATAGTAGTTTTAGTAACGAGTAGTTAGAAGGTGGTATTTGTTGATGTCTAGAAAAATTAAGAATCAAGAAAAGAGAATTCTGATCAGCCTCTGTTCTCATTCATGCCACATGACCATGTGTAACCGATCTAGGACCACATACAAAAGTGACTCAGATCCGACCTGAAAAACATCAGATTTGTGCATTCAGACAGTGCTACAAAAATTTAATCTGACACAGTAGGCAATTTTTTTTTTGAGATTTGAGTCACTTTAGGCTGGTAATGTAAACAGTCATTTTTCACCAATCACATTCTAACAGTCAGCTTACAAAATAACTATACAACAGCAACAGCCTATTACAAACACCTTGTCTTTTCACAATTAATTCAACATCTGGTCTTTTCACTAATGCTAATGCTGGGGCAGGGGGTAGCTCAGTGGTTAAGGCATTGGACTATGGTTCAGAAGATCCCAGGTTCAAACCTCACAACCACCAAGTTGCCACTGTTGGGCCCTTGAGCAAGGCCCTTAACCCTCAATTGCTCAGATGTAATGAGATAAAAAAAAAAGTAAGTCGCTCTGGATAAGGGCGTCTGCCAAATGCCTAGATGTAGATGTAGATGTAATGACTGTTACGCAATTTAAGCATATTTCATTTTTTATATATATATATATATATATATATATATATATATATATATATATATATATATATATATATATATATATAAACATGCATCTTATGTAGAATTATTAGGAATGGTATACTACTTATGCACATTTGTACAACAATGGACTAAAACAACCAAAGACAACTTTCAGCTTTTTGCAGTTATTGGCGGAATGTGTTTCTATTTATTTGTGTAGTATTTCAACAGAGCAAAATGAAACTAGACGCCGAAAAAGTTGGGCCCCAAATTTACTGTAATAAATGTTTTTAAGATCAGTAAACTGTATGTGAAAAAAAAAGGTTTGAATGTCACACGCTGATGCAATTTCTTTTACAATTCTTGATTTGGCCATAAAAGTTTATTTTGGTGCAGAGAAACAATTTTAGACACATTTACTAATGATTTTTCTCTTTACCGTTCTCGATATGACTAGTGTACTGTGCACTCACAATGCAAAAATCTAGCATGCACCATGCAACAATTTACTTAGAAGCACAATAAAACAGTCAAAACTAGTTTAGCACAACACGAAATGAGTCAATTAATGGCAATGCTGAGTGAATAGAATTGTCAGCCAAACAGTTTGCGCATCCCTGTGTATGACTGGTTTAGTAGTAAGTGCTGTTGACTCACACCTTGAGAGGCTGAAGGTTAAAATCATGGGGGTTTCTAGGGGTTCAAAGCATGTGTTCCCTGTGCTTGTTGGCCTTTCTCTGGGTTTTCTCAGTTTTCTCCCATAAAGTCCAAAGACATAGAAATCGGCCTATGCTTTGTTTCCAAATTGCTCGATTGTGGGGGCAATCAAGGGTGTCCACCCTCAATCTGCATCAAGTTCTCTGGTTCTATGCCCCCTGCAACTCCGTCACATGATATGGAGGAAGGTGTACTATAAAGCTGCACATACTATTTAGATATGTTGAAAATTCATATGACAGTATAACACAGAAATCGTAATTGATAATGTGCACTTAAGAAATAATTAACCTTATAACAAATTGATTACAAGCAGGCAGTTTGAAAAAATACATACTTTTATAATCTTGCATATAAATCTTGAACTATTTGAAGGGCATTGTAAAAAAAATTGCAAAAAGGCATGGCAGAGACAGCATTGGTTTTGTCCCGCTGTGGAGGAATTTCTAGCTGACGGAGTGGGAGGAAGCTAATGTAGTCCGTATGCCATATGATCAGCTGAGTTTTCTTTCACCACTCTTTATTTATGCTCTTACTTCCTGTTCCAGACTAACTGCACTGAAGGGCGAAGAGGCGTTAAGCAGTCCACAGCCTGGATATATATTTTCAGACATCACAGTGTGGCCAAAACAAATGCCAGTCCACTGCAGAGAAATCAATTAAAAGCATAAGTGATTCTGATCTTTATATGCCATCTTATGCATAGTGTAAGAAAAACGTGGCAAGCCATTCCTTTTTCGTTTTATTTTCCATGCTAATAAAATTTTATATCCAATACATCAGATTAAGTGCTTGTTCAGACTGATTTCATTTGGGTTTGGGATTTATTCATTTTCACAGTTTTTGTCTTCTGTACACTGGTCACATTTACTACAGAGGTGGCGGAGTTGTTGATAATATAACAGATTACCTGATTCATTCTGCAGTTCTTTGGTGTTTAATAAATCTAACCACATGAGAAAGCAAATCATACGATTACAATCCACAGCTAATTCTAAACCTACAACCGGTATAATCCATAAATGTCATTTATAAACCAATATACCATGTTAAAAACTGTTTCATTTATTGTCCCCGAGTTGAAACCAGAGGAAGCTTACATCTGAACTTTAAGCACAAATGAATCCATGACTCTTTATTGAAATATACAGTGCTAAATCAATTGGAGATGATTTCCGCAATATAAAAAGTGCACTGATTCAAGAACATTTTTAGAATGTTAATTTGAGATGTCTTTGGCAAACAAAGTGGTAGGTTTAATAGCAGCGATCGAGCCTCTTCCTTGGTCCACAGGTCTCCGACCTTCAGCGCATGCTGAACCCAACTTCAGCAGTAAATCCTGGAAAACCCACCACTCATCTCGTTAATGCCTGGGCAATGGCAGCTCGTTTGGTTCCTGCACTTGGGGTTGTATTTCATCATGAGTCTATTCCGATCTCATCTTGCAGAAATATACAGATCCCCACCCCAATAGGATGGGTAAACGGGACTGCTTCTTTCAGCCGTGACAGAACAGCTTCAGGCAAAAAGATTGTTCAGGTCTTTGTCATGAAAGTCTGACAGGAAGCGTGTATGCCGGCATTACGCAAACATCATGTACGATCCTCGGTGCTTGAGGAAAACGGTGAGTCATGTCTTTCATATCTTTCATGCGATCAGGTTTCAAAAGAAGACCCAGCTTTTACTTAGAAAAAGCTATAAAACAGCACAGGCTTTGTTTTTTTTTTGTTTTTTTTACAGCTGGGTGCTGCATCTGGAGGAAAAGGTATTTAAGCAGTTTTGTTAGATTAGCATCACACACAAACTACTTCTTCTTGAAATGGAAAACATCGAGCTACAGGAGGAAAAAAAAAAACTATAACCGCATCACTCGAAAGAGCATGGGTTCAGAGGGTTTAAATCTTGAAACGAATGTGGGGAACATTCTCAAATTACAAAGTTACGGACGCCAAGTGAAACATCTTAACCGTCGCCAAAAGAAAAACATTAGCCACAGTCAACTACCCTTCTATTAGCTATGGTCAACTGAACACAGGTCACCTGCTAAACATCTATTAGCCTGGAGAGCTTGAGGAGAGAAAACAGTGCAATCAGCTGACTCTTACAGCAAAAACTCACGGCTCACTGATGTATTTTAGACGGATTAAGGCCTGTTACACATAGGCCAGCCTACAGATTGAAGTTATACCAGATCAACTTGGATGCTCATGAATATATGTATATAGCAAATAAAAAAAAAACAAGAACTAAATATACCTGGAAGAAAACCCATCCATGAGAAACACACATAGCATGCCTATTTTGGGTTATTTTGAACCAGTTTCAGCCTGAACCCAGATAGCATGACTGAATTCAAATACTCAATCCTGATAAATAAAAACAATCCACTTTTCCACAAACACGGGCGATGCATTTTGTACGCGGCCTGTGCGGCGTCTGTGTGACGTGTTTCAACAAGACTGTATCTCCAATACGTTTACTGTGAACCGTGAGTCACTGATTTGACACAGGCACGATATGAAACAAAGGAGTGAGATAAAGCGTGTGACATCAGTAAGAGATTGGTTAAAAGTAAATTAATAAATAAAGGTCTTGCCTTTTAACGACTACTGGCTGACTAAACTCGGGTGCACGACCGCACTCGGTCAAAACCCGGCTTGGAATTCAGCTGAAATCTATTGCAAATGTCTATTTGTGGTAGTCACTGTAATGGTAGGAGAACGTCCACATGACCCAGGGTGTATGATCGAGCTGCCGTGTCTCTTTACATGATTGAATTTTATTCGGTCTCATAAAACGTGTAAATATGTACAAACCAGCTTGGTTTTGTTTCCCCAGAATTTGATTCATCTTTAACCAACACGGTATGACTAGGCCACATTCACAATCAAATATAACCAGTACAGAAAGTGTTTATCTTTTTTGTTTTTCTTTATTCTACGCGTGCATCGATTTTACCTTAAAATTTGAAAATGCATTAGAACTTATGATTTCTCTACTGCTGGAAGTGCTTAAAGACAGAAAAAAATAAAAGTCAACCAGAAATATTTCAGTTTTCATTGTGCGAAAAACTTTTATTAACCTCCAAGATGTTTAAAGTGGACAGACAAGATTCATAACGGTCTTTAATAAAGGTTTTATTAACGATTTGTATGCTCAAGATAGATAGAAAGGATCACTGATGCTCGTTTTTAAGGATGAAGATGTTCAGATAGAAAGGAGATCTTCTTGAAAGCCCTTTATTAATGGGTTTTGTCAATGATCAGGATTTCTAGGAAAATCAACGCAAATCTGTATTAATGATCAGGATGTTCAGGACAATTAATCCAGCTCTGTATTAGTGATCAGGATGTTCAGGTGATCTAAAGCAGTCATTCTCTAGACCATGCACTCCATATTTGAGTGTTTTCTCAGCTCACCTGATTTGTCTAATTGACAGCTTTGTCTTAATTGAAGTGGGTGTGGTAGAGTAGTCAAAACGCTAACATATGAGGGGCAATGATCCTCCATGAATAAGATTGAGATCCATTGATCTAATGGATGGCTTGCAGGTAAATGGAGGGGGAAAAAGCATGTGAAAAGCAAACCTGAGAACAAAGCCACAGTGTAAGGATGACGCTTTGAATGCGGGGACCGAGGAGCAAATGATATGGCGTAGGAGGTGGAGTAGGAGCAAAGCCACTCGACATCTTGTTTCTGAAATAGCGTTGCTGCTGGAACACCGGTTCAACATGGCTATCGCGGAGGGGGAGGAGATGTGCTCGTGTTTGTGTGTGAGTGCGAAAGAGAGAAGGAGATCAGGAGCCCTTACCGTGGCGGAGACGATGCTGCTGTCGGTCAGGGTGAGGTGGTGGGGTTCCCATCTCCGCAGGAACTTGGAGGTGAGGATTTTGCTGAGGAAGGTGCGCGGGTGTTTCACGGCGCACACCTGGATGTCTCCCTCGTGAAGGAGTTTATAGCGCATACCACCACCACCACCACCTCCTCCTCCTCCACCACCTCCACTGCAGTGAAGCGCGCTCCGGCGGCACGGCCCCGCGCCCAGCTTACTGTTATTATTATTGCCCTCTGGCTCCAGTAAGGGCTTGCTCTCCTCACACTGGTACGGCTGGTTATTGTTGTGCAGCTCGTTGCCCAAGCCGCTGCCGTTAAAATCCATGTCGAGCGCGAGCTCCGTCTTCAGTTCAGTTTAAATTTAAAGCCCAACGGCCAAAACGGTCGCCTGGGTGATTAGCGCAGGCTAATACTCTGACTGAGAGGGAGCGAGAGAAGAGAAAAGAAAATTTGGATAGAGGAGGAAGAGAGGAGAGAGAGAGAGGAGGAGGAGGAGGAGAAGAAGAGCTACCGCGACTCGACCTCGGTCGTTTTTATTACCGCCGAGGACAGGCCATTCATTAAGAATCCGTTTAGGTTAGAATTTTTCTCAGTCCGAGTGTTTGGTTCTCGTCTCACTGCCTATTTTTCTCTCTGAAACGTGTTTCCTCGCGGTATAGCGCTCCCTCCTCCTCCTCTTCTTCTGACGAAGCTATTCAATATGTTCGGGCCATTCTCCATATCCACTGTGTCACTCCGCACGCCAGCATATTCCTCTGAGGTAACTCCGACAAAACACGGCGTTTAACGTCAAGGTAAAACACCATCCAACACCCGCGCGACAGGTAATCTCCGTTGTGTGTCTCCTTTTTTTTAATCGCTTGAAGACATGGTTCCCCTTTCTCTCTCTCTCTTTCTTTCTAGCTCGGTGAAGGAACCGAGCGCTTCGATAGCATTCTTCTGATTGGTCTACTCCGCGTCACATGACTTCCAAGTGACGTCAATGGGGAGGCGAGCGGATGCGCTGTTGTGCGTCTTTCTCTCTCTCTCTCTCTCTCTCTCTTTTTTTTACTCACCGCTGTGTTTGTGTGCGAGTGTGTGTGTGAGATCTCTCCCTTCGCATAAAATGGAGAAAGAAGAGAGCTCACGAACTTGGGGTATACTGTACTTATTACAAGTGAACGAAGTTAAAAAAGAAAGAAAGAAAAAAACTAAAACCAGTTCTAAACCACAAATCATTAGGCCTACAGGAATAATTTTTATATATATTTAAACTGGGAATAATGTGTGTGTATGTGCATATATATGTATATATGTGTGTGTGTGTATGTATATAAAGTATACATACACACACACTATGCACATATATATATATATATATATATAATGTGTGTGTGTGTGTGTGTGTGTGTGTGTGTGTGTGTATGTATATAAAGTATACATACACACACATTATGTCCTATTTATTTATTTATTTATATACTTCTAAATATAAATATATATTTGCCAACAGTTTGGCGAAGACCCTTTTCTATTTCAACATGACTGTACCCCATTGAACAAACAAGGAGTATAAAGGTTTGTTGAGTTTGTTGTGGAAGAACTTGACCTCAACCCCATCAAGCACGTTTTGGATGAACTGGAATGAGATTGTGACCTTGGCCTTCTCATCCAACAACCATATTTGGGGACCAACTCCATACTGAAGTACCTGGATGCAATGTCTGCAGGTTTAGCCCAATACTTTTGTCCATATAGTATATATTTCAGCACTGGAGCATGTTCAAAGACTAGGTAAGACTCATAAAAGACCAATGGCAGGAGTGGGCCTTGAACCTCTAACCTACAGGGCCTCAATTAAGAAGGAATGGCCTTCAGGCCAATGGTTACAGCTGTGTCCTGACTAGGTCTGAAAGCTTCTTGTTATGATGACCTTTTGTTTTTGTTTTTTAAAGCAGTTTTAGGATATAAAATTTTCTATTTTAAAACACTCAAGATTTTGGGCATGGTGATAAAGAAAACTTTGTACAAAAGTGTCTTTGCACATTCGTAAATGTGTAGATCAAATCCCCTAATTGTCCTCATTCCTTAGAAACCAACATTTTAAAGAATTACTTTTCCATAAAATCTCTGAGATTGACAGTAATCACCTGATTGTTATTTCCTGGAAAGACAGCACGGTGGTGAGAAATTGTGGAGCACGTGGGGGGAAAAAAAACATACGCAGAGTTGCTTACCCAAAATAGAGAGATGATTCAGTTACACAAAGCCAGATTCATCTATGTTCGATATCTATCATATATGATGTTAGAAAAGACAAACAGAAGTAGCAACGTAACATGTTTACAGTAGTAACAGATTACATAGTGCGGTCTGTGTGTGTCGTGCATGACAGACGGGAGGTTGCTGTAGAATAATTTGGTCCAAAGGAAAGGGTGAATTTTTTCATTTCTTTTTTCTTTTTTGAAGAGACACAATAAAGACACAGAAATTATATGAACAAACAGAATAAGTAAACTAACCAGGTAAAAAAAAAAAAAAAAACATAAATACAGGTAATAGCCAGAAATGCATTTTAATTAGTGTTTTGAACAAGTCAGCTGTGAGATTATCCTCTGACCATAAAACCATGACACCACTGCCCTGTCAGACCGAAAGCTTATGTCATAAATCTATCTTTGGTTTTAATTTATACATGTACTATAGAAACCCAGTAGTCCACTGATTTTGCTCCTCAGTCATTACCGATCACTACGTATGATCCATTTCGACACTCCTGAAACTGCACAAGATCTCTCAGGAAGCAGTCCAATGCAACTGACAAAAAACAGTTTCGAACAGTCCCCAAGAATGTAGCAACGTCTTTTCCCTTGACGTCATAACTGTCTTCAAGGGATAAATGAGCAACATTACAAAAAAAAAGAAAAAAAGCCTGAGCTGATGAAACTCAATGTGTCAGGCCTTGTTGTGTCAACACACCAGCTATACTTTGGCTCATAAACTCGCTCTTTATATCAGCCAGGGAGAGACAAGCCTTATCTCCTCTCTAATTCACTGCTGCCATAAAGAGCAGCTGTTTTGTTTCAACTAACATTCATCTTTTCTAAGCCCAAGGCCTACATTACAGACAGTTAGACATTACTGGCATTTGAATACTCCTATGTAGATTCCTTATGCAGCAGGAAACCTTACTGTAACAAACACTGTGTGGTGTGTCTGACCTTTTTCTTTCTTTCTTTCTTTCTTTTTTTTTACAGGCAGTGACGTCATGACACGAAGCAAAGATACCAACTTGATTAGTACCCATGAGAACGATCTTAAGCGCTCTTGTTTTGTTGACAGTCTGTACTGTGTGTGGTTGCCGAGACAGGGTGCTCATGTCCCTGCTGGATATACTCTGATGATAGACTCTACAATCCCACAGCACCCAGGCTCAGGCAAAAGAAAAAAAGTACCACTTGGCATTCTCAACCTGGCTGTCATTCTTCCAGACCAGGAATGAATAAGACTTACCATATCACCAAAAACTATACCAGGCAGAGTGACCTAGCATTTGTCACATGGCTGACTGCGGCACAGGAAACAAGCCACAGGAAGTGTTTTGTTAGGGATGTGATGAGGCTGAGGGTTAAAAAAATTTAAAAACCCAAACAAGTGTTTTAAACAGTCTCACTCTTCAGATTAGGATGAGCTCTACATGGTTTGCATAGTGTGCTTTGTTTTTCCAGACCACCCACTCCCATTGCTCAAGCTTACTGATGAATTGCCGCATTTACTTTGAATAGATTTATGTCTGTTTTTTTTTTTCCTCTTCCCCCCAACATGTAGTCACAAGCCACAAACAGAATCACATGGTAGCGTAGGCGGTAAAACAAGCATCTGTTATGACTTGAACAGATCATGGGTCTTTACAGAAAGTTCCTAATATACAGCACTCTTTATTAACACACACACAAGAGAAATGCAGTAAGGATAAACACATTTTCAGGTTGCTTTGAAAACAATGGCACAAATCTGTAACTTTTAGCCAGTGGATAAGAAGGCGATGCCTTTATTCAGTGTAGGTTCTTTACAGGTTTACTCAAATATCATGACATGATGTGTTTGTGCGAATATTTATGGTAAAATCGAAAAAGGGAATGTTACACCCTGTAAACAGCTCTGTATAGGATATCATTTTCTATACATATTTGATCATCACTGTTATAAGAAGAAGAACAAGGAAGACAGATTGGCACACATTTTAAAACAAACAAACAAAAACAATATACAGTATAGCATTTTGGCTTTTTATAAGCTTTAAACCATGGATTTGTTCAAAAAGCCCAAACCCCTGTTGAAAACCTCACATATGAATTTAATTTACAGGTCAGATAGGTTGGCACATCTGAGTACTGACGTGCAGACATGTCCGGTCTGTTCCGTGTTTCACCCAGACAGCTTAGGGCCTTAGAGGATAAATCCCAAGCTCCTAATGTAGGGCACTAGAGGCCAGATCACCCCCAATCTCAGCTGTAACACTGTCCCAAGTCACGAGACCTCCTGTTAAATTAACTCCCACCAGGAGAGCAATTTGGTTTAAGTGATTAATGCGACCATCTTCCATAATCCTGCTGCTGTGTCAACCCCTACCATTTCTGTAGTATATACTCAGCCATCCTCATACACAGACATGCAACACATTCCGATATCTGTATGTATGAGAGAACATTCTCTGATGACATCCAGTTTTATTTGGTGGTCCATATGTTTAAAATTAAAAGGAATAATTACAATCGTACCTACTCGCTCACAGCTTGTGCAATGAACATCATCGACCAGGATGTGACGCGCACAAGTGTAAGAGCCCATCGGTTAATATAGATTCATGTGCGACTCATCCTCAAGGTGCTGCGTAGGTGCTGCATAAGAATACACCTTAAACTTTAGACTAAGGGTGTAACTATCCAACAATTTGTTAAAGCCCCGATTTAAAAGGCCATGCCTGACATTAATTAGCGAGAAAATTTTCCTTCTCTACATCACTGTTCATAAATTTTCAGCAGGCTAAGTCCAAATTCTACCAGAGACTACTAAAACAAATAGTTTCATATCACAGCAGATTCAGTGGCTTCGCCAGATATCAAATCACTGCTATGTGACTTAAAAAAAAAAATAATTGTATCTTGCTGAATGAAAGCCTGAGGTTTATACTCCTATTGTAGGCCAGGGATAGACAGACAGACAGACAGACAGACAGATAGACAGATAGATAGATAGATAACTAATCCCAAAGGGAAATTCTCTACTTCCATATGATAATTATTCTAGCGAGGTTAACTCGCAGACTGCAGTTACAGATACAGTTCAGCAGACTGAACCGAGTACTAAACATACTGAAATGTACAGTACAAAGAACTTCTTAACAAGAACCTGCTTAAAGATGAAATCTCACACATACATTATACTATATGGCCAAGTTTGTGGATACTGTTGTATCTGACCTTCACACCAATATGTGGCCTGTTGCCACAAAGTTGCAATTGATAAAAGGACTTTGTTTGCTGTAGGGACACCAAATCTTTTCCAGCATGACAATGCCTCTGTGCACAAACCGAGCACCAAGAAGTATTTTGGAGTGAAAGAACGTGAGGGGTCAGCACAGAACCCTGACTTCAACCCTGCTGAACACATTTAGGATGAACTTGCACTAAATCTGGAATGGAATGTTCAACAAGTACAAATGGGTCATATGGAACGTCCACAAACTTTTGGTCACACACAATGTTAAAACCACTGAAATGGAATACCATGGTTATCCCATTATGATAGTACAGGATATAGTAGTGGGCAACTGAATAGTTAGTTCTTCAAGTTGATGTGTTGGAAGGAGAAAAAATGGGGCAGCATAAGGATCTGAGAAACTCTGACAAGGGCCAATCTGTGACTGTGGCTAAACAAATGGGTCAGCTCATCTCCAAAATGACAGGTCTTGTGGGGTGTAGAAGTTATTACCTACTGAAAGTGGTCCAAGGAAGGGAACTAATCGAACCACTAGGGAACCAGTGATGGGCGTCCAAGGCTCACTGATGCGGGAACAGAACGAAGGATAGAAGAGCTTCCTACAGAAGAGCCACTGTAATACAAATTTATTGCTGGCTATGATAAGGTGTCAGAATATACAATGCATCACAGCCTGCTACAGTATACATGGGGCAGTGTGTCCTCGGACTGGTCCCAGTGCTGACCCCTGTCCATTACCATGCACCTACTACTGGCAGATGAGCATCAGAACTGAACCGTGAAGAAATGGAAGAAGTTCTAACACCAGGCAATAAATAGTTTGACGAACATGACAAGAGTTTAAGGTTGTTTAAGTTTGACTTGGGCTCGGAATTCCCCAAATTCCAGACTGATCTGGCATCCTTGGCATGTGCTCGACAAACAAGTCAGATCCATGAAGGATACACTTGACAGTGATACAGGATACATCTTGGTGCCAAATACCACATCTCTCCTTTAGAGGTTTTATGGAGTCTGTTGCGTTAAGGGTCAGAGCTGTATTGGTGGTGCAAGCATGACCTACACAATATTAGGCAGGTGGTTTTAAAGTTATGGCTGATCAATGTATAGTATATGTGTAAATTATTCCACTTAAGGCAGCTTTTTTTTAGCACTGCAATTCATTTACCTCCTTGGACCACCTGGCTGCTGATGACATAGCTTGTTAAAACGTTACCATTTTAGTTTGTGGTTTTCAGAGACGAACAGACAAAGACGTAGTTTGTTCTTTCTGCATCAAATTCAGAACAGACTAGTCGTACTAAAGTGACATGCTACTGTAGTATAAAATGAGCTTCATAGCAGGGCTGGGTGATATAAAGTATTTTACATTAAGCGTTGTATGGCTATGACACGGATAAGGTGGTAAAGTTTTGTGGTGGTTTAAATGCTCTGGGGGACACGGTGGCTTAGTGAAGGAGCCCTGCACCTCAAGGATCAGGGCTCGATTCCCACTTGTGGTCTGTGTGAATGAAGTTTGCATTTTCTTTCCCGTGCTTGGTGGGTTTCCTCCGGGTACTCACGTTTCCTCCTACAATCCACACACATGGTAAGGTTAGGCTAATTGCCGTTCCCAAATTACCTGTTGTGTGTGAATGACAAGCAGGCGTCGAGCTGGCAACCCGACCCCTTAAGTAACTACCACAGGGATGACGAGTATATCTCCAGGGTGGGGAGTATCCGTTGGACGATATGCCGGATGGCACGTAGACGGACAAAAAAAAATTAAATGCTTAAAGTATTAAGAATTTGATAATTTTTTACAAATGAATTTACAAATGCCTTCTCTTCGGTTTATATATATTTCATTTTAAATCAGTAACATATGAACTGTAAAATGTAATTGGCTTCTCTTTTTCATGTTTAGGTTATTAAATTTTAAAAAGAGCTTTAATTTTTTTTTATATATGTATATTTTTTATGCAACACCACTGTTTCGATGTTAGTTTTTTAAAATATTGTGACATATACTGTGCTTCAGAAAAGGCTTTATGTATTTTTCCTCATTCTTTGGGGTAAATTACAACCATTCAAGGTTAGGCATTAACAGATCGTTATTAAAAGGTAATTGTCATATCACACAGTAATGTTAATTACTTTGCCAGACATTTGAAAGGAGGGAATTTTCTGTAACTGGATCTTTACAAATGTTAATTAAGGGTTCCAGCGTGTACTGTAAACAATGGCACATGAAGGAATGTGTAGTGTGTATTGATAGTCATGCTGTGTTTGCACACGCGCAAACACACACACACACACACACACACACACACACACACACACACACACACACACACACACACAGTACGTCTAAGTGCTGGGCGTGAGCCTTATTGTCAAAGGTGCATACAGTTGTTCTAATGGTACATTATAATATAAACCTTTGCAGAAAGGCGTCCCTACTGACGGCAAAAGCATCACACGATGCTTTTAAAAATTTCAGAGCAAAGGTCGAGGCTGTTTAATAGGAGATGAGTGAAGGGGCATTATCACTGATCATGCACAGCGAGGAGGAAAAACATATAAATAATCAAATCAAACTGTGATAAAGCATTGCATGTACTAGATAGACAGTACTTATAGTAGTATCTTATAGATAGCTTTTTGCATATCAAGTTTCTGCCTGGGTTTTTGTCTGGAAATGGGAGGTTTGGGTTAAAAGCAGAGGTATGCACACGTAAACGACACAGTAAATTCTTCGAAAACGACACAGGAGTGTTACACAAGCCCAAGATAGACGCTCAGCAGCCAGGCACCTGAGTCAACAAAATACATGAATGCGAACACACCATGTCCAAGCTCGTACCTGAAACACAGGATTGTTACAGTATACAGCTTATACGAGCAAACAGATTATTTTTTTTTTTACCCCCAATGCAAAATCAACATATATAATTATTTTGCACTAACTCATTCCATTAATTAAAAACGTTAAAAAAAAGGGGGAAAAAAACAAGCAATGAATCCCAAAGGAGTCGTGTGTATATAAAAGGTGTGATCATGTTACGTTATATTAGGATCGCCTAAAACAAAGCTGTCGCAAACGTTTGCCTAGCATGGGCCTTTTCTATCATCGAGCAGACGTGTGCGCTTACGAGTTTCTCTAGAAGCCGATCTGTAACGATTAGAATAGACAGCAGCAGCTGTGACACGCACACAACAAATGGGGTCACTGGATGCCAAAACGGTCTGCACTGACTGGAAAGCCAGTTCAAAGGTCACCCTCAAAAACACACACACACACACACACACACACTAGGCAACTCGAACGTGAATGAGAATCCTTGAGTACGATTTGATCAATACAGAACATAACAGTTCTTACTACTGGTTTAACACATGTAGCATGCCTAAGCTCTATTGTACTGTATTACATGGAATTACCTCCATGTGGCATAGTCTTAATATTAAAAGCTTAATAACACTAAACAAACAACCCTTGCTTTGCTACTGTGTTGATATATGCATGCTTTCGTCCATTTCTCCCAAATACTTTTCACACCGGTCTGCCACGAGAGCTAATACTTTCTATATCTAAAGCCGTGTTTAATATGAGCTAAAAATACACCACTGCTCCCATCATTCTCCTCCCGAGAGTCAAATATGGTTCCCGTCAACAGCGGACCCAAGTGTATGACGAATTCATAAATTATTAAATAAAATAATAAAAAGAAAAAAAATATATATATAAATGAAACGCAGTCAAGCTGCTTCCTTACTGTGATCCAAGCGATTATCTGTATTAGTGCTGTCTGTAAAGGCAGTAGCAATGAGCAACAACCTGTGGTCCACACTTATAACAGTATTCACACTACAAAAAGCAAGGAAGCTGCTACATATCAAAATATCCCTTACAGTAAATACCTTACAGTAAAAAAAGTCAAGAAAATAAGACACATTCCCTTAAGAAGACATGAAGTGGACAAAATGTCCCTAACAGAGCTCACTCAGGTAAGCATCCTCGCCTTAAATTCCAGCGATTTTCCAAAAGCGCCACATGTGCTTCTTCTTTTTTTCCTTTCTTTCTTTTTAAAAAAAAAAAACTTTTTTCTTTTTATTTACCCAATCAGCAAAGCAGAAGGATGATGACACAATACAAGCATGGAAGTCCACGTTACATGGATGGCACTCGGATCCGGAACAGGCCCTGCTTCAGCTGCAGCCGGAACAGCTTACAGTTAGCGATGCGCAGAGGAGCACAGCCGGTCTTGCACAGGTCCGAAGGCAGGAGGGGGCGGGTCGGATGCCAAGTGCCTGTACTGCGCCGGAACTCTCGGACGTAATCGTAACTGGTGCCTGTGCGCGCACACACACACACACACACACACACACACACACACACACACACACACACACACACACACACAGTGGGGGAGAAGCCTTACATATCTTATGATAACATTATAATTCTAGCAAAAAAACTGATTTAAAGAAAACAATCAATAAATACACACATGAACAAAATTGTTGGTACCCTTCGGTCAATGAAAGAAAAACACACAATGGTCACAGAAATAACTTTAATCTGACAAAAGTAATAATTAAAAAAAATTCTATGAATGTTAACCAATGAAAGTCAGACATTGCTTTTCAAACATGCTTCAACAGAATTATTTAAAAAAATAAACTCATGGAACAGGCCTGGACAAAAATGATGGTACCCTAGAAAATACTGAAAATAATGTGACCAAAGGGACATGTTAATTCAAGGTGTGTCCACTAATTAGCATCACAGGTGTCTACAATCTTGTAATCAGTCAGTGGGCCTATATATAGGGCTCCAGGTAGTCACTGTGTTGTTTGGTGACATGGTATGTACCACACTCAACATGGACCAGAGGAAGCGAAGGAAAGAGTTGTCTCAGGAGATACGAAAGAAAATTATAGACAAGCATGTTAAAGGTAAAGGCTATAAGACCATTTCCAAGCAGCTAGATGTTCCTGTGACTACAGGTGCACATATTATTCAGAAATTTAAGATCCATGGAACTGTAGCCAACCTCCCTGGACGTGGCCGCAGGAGGAAAATTGATGACAAATCAAAGAGACGGATAATCCGAATGGTAACAAAAGAGCCCAGAAAGATTTCTAAAGAGATCCAAGGTGAACTTCATGCTCAAGGAACATCAGTGTCGGATCGCACCATCCGTCGTTGTTTGAGCCAAAGTGGACTACATGGGTGACGACCGAGGAGGACACCATTGTTGAAAACAAATCATAAAAAAGCCAGGCTGGAATATGCCAAACTACATGTTGACAAGCCACAAAGCTTCTGGGAGAATGTCCTATGGACAGATGAGACAAAAATGAAACTATTTGCCAAGGCACATCAGCTCTATGTTCACAGACGGAAAAATGAAGCATATCAAGAAAAGAACACTGTCCCTACTGTGAAACATGGAGGAGGCTCTGTTATGTTCTGGGGCTGCTTTGCTGCATCTGGCACAGGGTGTCTTGAATCTGTGCAGGGTACAATGAAATCTCAAGACTATCAAGGGATTCTAGAGAGAAATGTGCTGGCCAGTGTCAGAAAGCTGGGTCTCAGTCGCAGGTCATGGGTCTTGCAACAGGACAATGACCCAAAACACACAGCTAAAAACACCCAAGAATGGCTAAGAGGAAAACATTGGACTATTCTAAAGTGGCCTTCTATGAGCCCTGACCTCAATCCTATTGAGCATCTTTGGAAGGAGCTGAAACATGCTGTCTGGAAAAGGCACCCTTCAAACCGGAAACAACTGGAGCAGCTTGCTCATGAGGAGTGGGCCAAAATACCTGCAGAGAGGTGCAGAAGTCTCATTGACAGTTACAGGAATCGTTTGTTTGCAGTGATTGCCTCAAAAGGTTGTGCAACAAACTATTAAGTTAGGGGTGCCATAATTTTTGTCCAGGCCTGTTCCATGAGTTAATTTTTTTTTATAATTCCGTTGAAGCATGGTTGAAAAGCAATGTCTGACTTTTATTGGTTAACATTCATAGAATTCTTATTTATTATTACTTTTGTCAGATTAAAGTTATTTCTGTGACCATTGTGAGTTTTTCTTTCATTGACCGAAGGGTACCAACAATTTTGTCCACGTGTGTATTTATTATGCGTTTAGCGACTCTGTTGATAAATTAGAAGAAACATTTATTTTTTGCAAAACCTCCCAGAAGTGAAATTCTCAACTTGTTAGGGAGTTGGGATCAGAGCACAGAATCAGCCATGAACACCAGTGGAAGTTCTGATCTTTTGAGCCTTAATTGTTGATTGATGCTTCATTTTAATTATTTACGTAAGAAATTAGTGGGTGTGTGTGCTGTGATGATGTCACAGTGTGACTTTCAATTCATACACTATATTAGTGAGAAATCCAACACTGAAGCGATGCATCTGAAGACGCACTAGTGATCCAGATGATGACCAGTGCAGCGGTGTTGATAGTGAAAGTGCGATAGAGGAACCGTTGCCTGTGCAGGTCGTACAGGGGAAGAGGCTTTAGCAGAAATGACGATCAGTTAAGGGTCACCACTTGCACCATTAGCATTGTGGGTAATGTGCGAAAAATGAGAGAAATTTTAAATGAAAAAGGCACTTTGATTAAAAACGATATAAAAATTCATCTAGAGCTGATTTTTTACTATAACATCATCATACTGTATAAAAATATTGACTCGTGCTTTAAACAAATAAAAAGAGATGTTTCTGGTAAAGGAAGTCGAACCGATCATGAGGAACAAATTCTCTTTTGTGCGAACGACGAAGCAAACATTAATACCTGTCCGTGTCCATTTCTAAATAAGGACCCTGTGTACACGTCTGAATAAAGCTAAATTGTGCGGACTTTTGAACGCCTAAAATAGCAACGTGTCTCAGTTAAACACTGAATCTAATCTCACATATTGCGCAAGCTGTCTATTATGAATGTTTATCAAGAAGTTAATTGCTTTACTGAGTGTCCTGGCAAAAAACCCCTGGATGATATCTATCTAGCTTCAGCTTCCTTGTTACATTACCGGGCTCGATGCGACAGCTAACCACTAGCACATTCAGTACAGACTCGCCGAGGAACAGCAAGAAGTACAGCACTAATTGAAACAATTAAGACAGTCAAAAAGAAGCAGCCTTAAAACATGATAAACTAAAAGGCAAATTATAGAAACGCTCTGAGCTGCCTCTAACAAATCGGCACCTCGGCTGAACGCTGGATAATGCTAATGAAGACACAGAGCGCTTGCAGGGATCATGCCGAATGGAAGAGACCTCGAAGAGACAGGAAAATCACAGATGCTATCACATATTACTTGGCAGAGGTCACAGTGGCCATGTTGTGAAAGAAGAATTTCAGATAGAACTAAACACATTGCCTTAATGCAACTACTACTACTGACATCATTTAGTTTGAGTCTTTGCCCACAAGACATGCAGATTAGGCTAATTGGTGGTAAAATTGTTTGCTCTGTGTCTGTGTGCGTGCCCTGTAATGAATACAAATGTTTGAATACTAAATTGTACAGGTGAAAGTTACTAGATTAAGTCGGAATCCCAATAATTGTCGAAATGTAAATTTTGCAATGTGAAATTTTTAATCAAATTCTTCAGCCCTACTCTTGACTATTAAAATCTAAAAGCTAAAAAAGCATCATAAATAGAATTTTTTGTGTGTGTGTGTTTTTTTTTTTTAGGAATGAAGCTACTAGTTTTGAGGCAATGCAGCAAGTTTTTCTGCATTAGCATAAGATGTGAAATTATAGTGGGGAGGAAAAATTTACACAACACATTAAAATGAGCTTTTATCTGTTACAACTACAACCTTTTCATCATTTAAGGCTCATTTACCAAGGAAAAAACAGATGAAAACATCTGTGTTGTAATGTTTTAACATACATCATAAAGATGTAACTACCACACACACACACTTTAGTATAGTAATGTTATGCAACTCAACATAGACCCTTAAAGGTGTTTAAGCATATAAACAAAATATAACATATTAAATATTAACAAGGATTTAATACCTTTTAATTGTTATCCTGGTGTTCTCTCAGAATCTACGAGGAGTGTTCAAGTGGAACCGGGATTTTTGATTGTGTAGTATAACTGAATACAGTTATGGGAGTAAAAGCTACATTTATTTCACCATATAATCCCCTGCTACACTAATGCACTTATCCCAGCGTTTCACTAGTGCTTGTCTATCATCAAAGCAGAAGGTTCTCTCAGTACACCGGAGCCATGATCCGACTGCCTGCTTCACGTCTGAAAAGCTGGCCTCCCAGGACCTCATTTAACGTCCCAAACATGTAGAAATGACAAGGGGGATTGTGGCGATAACTCCCAGCTGAGTTCCTGCATTGTGCTGGTGAACAGTTGTGTACAGTTCGAACAGACAGATGCGTCTCTTCTGCAAGTTATCCACCAATTTTCAGGGATCAGGAGATGCCGTCAATGCATGATGAATATCAATTGAATATCAATCTTTTTTACATCTTCATTCAAATGAAATTTCATTTCATTTCACAAGTCCCGGTTTGACATGAACACTTTATGTAGTTTAAACCATTTAACCTTTCGAAGAATAAATAATATAGATTATTGTACTTTTTTTCATTTAAATGTTACTCCTATTAAAAATTTAACATACTGTGTGTATGCAAGTGTGGACGCAATGCATGAAGGGGTTAACTGAAACTTTCTTACTGTTTAATGAATGTCTCTGGGCAGTTGGTGGGGCATCATTAAACATTACATGAAAACCATTTGTGTAAAACTTACTAGTGTTTTACACAAATCTTCAGTCAAAGGCTTTTTTTTTTTTTTTCAATCAAACCCTAAATCTGTCGTGTGTGCTTTTATGGTACCAATAAAGTTTGTAAACTTGTAAGTGCCACAGTTACTCTATGACGGCACGAGTACAACAGACCCTTAGGAAAAGTGGAATTAAGCAGAATTGTTTTTTTTTTTTTTTTACTGAGATGGGCAAACCTCTATAAAAGCTTTGGTCTGTGTTGTCATAAGACTTTTACTGTTATTGTAAAACACTAGTAGGCATGATTGTTCTGTTTTAACATTTATTGGTTAAATGAGATCCATGAGATTCGGTCTACACGGATTTTCCATTCTTTTCTGCTGTGGAGTGGAATCGTGGTCGGGGTTGTCGTGAATCCAGGGCCTACTCATACTGGAAGGGACAGCAGTCCAGTACACAGGCATTTAACACAGTGTGCTACAAATGTTTAATTAATATAAATAAACTACAGAAATGTATGTAAAAATCTAAATATTTGTTAAACACGTTTTAAATATTCTTCATCTGGAGCTTCAAATTAAAATGAGTCTTGTTTATTTGTAAAAATCGATCATTTAATACCTCGAGACGTTAACATCTGAAGCTAACCGTGGTCACAGAGAGAAAAATCAGTCTAATGTACCGGGCTTACCTGTATCCAGTTCTCCCACCACATATATACTGGCCCCAATGGGAACAGCTCCATACACGAATGATGATGTGGTGTGTATGCACAAGCTCTGATCGTCAAGCAACACCCATCTGTAGGTTTATAACATTGGAAAGAGATTTGCAGGAATTATATAGTTTATTACATGTCCTAATGTCTCAACAAAGTCATCCTTTCATTTGGAAAAACCCACCGTTTCAACTCATCGTGAAAGAACTCCGATTTGCAGATGGTCATCTGACTGGATTCGGGGTTGTCAGCGTCTCTGCTCCTCACTCCTCCAAACACATAGAGCTCCTGCCCTACACCACACGCCACGGCGCCAAACCTGCGGCCAAAAACCATAACTAATGTTAGCTTCTCCGGCGTATACGCAAACACAATCGCTCAAAGTGAAATGAACGAAAACAAGACATCGTTTTCCTGCTCTCCGGTCTGCCTAAACACACAAGGTTGCGCCGTGTCATCTTGTAGTACGTGTTTACTTAACAACACAACACGGGTGAATATTAGGAGTAAAACAACACAGAGTACTAGGGCTGTATGACCTGTTTACAGGATATCGTTCCTCTTTTACCCGAGTGTCTAAAAAAAGGGTTTCCCTTTAGACGAACACTACTTCCATTTCTGTTGTCTCTACAGTTCTCTGCATGCTTTTCTACCTTCTCTCCTTTAGAGGGCAGAGTGTGGTCCACTGCTGAGTCTTGGGGTCGTAACATTCCACAGAGTCGTAAATCTTCCCGTAAGACCCTCCTCCCATGACATAGAGCTTCTTCTTCATTGTAGCACAGCATCCAAACTGAAGAACGAGACAAGCGAGTGTTTGTCGAACGCCGACCAAGTGTGTGATAAGCAAATGAATCCCAGTGCAAACACTGTTGTGTGTCTCACCTTACGAACAGTAGTCATGCTTGTCTGGGTCGTCCAGTTATTTAGGTGAGGGTCAAACACTTCCATGGTAAGCAGGACTTCTGTGTCCTCATTCTCCCCACCCAGCACATAGATGAGTCCATCCAATTCAGCAATACAGAAGTGCTGCCTCGCCTAAACACATTAGAAACAATGCCGGTCAAACACTGACATCTGGTGTTAAACTACAGTTTGCTGTTTCACATCTGACACAGCCATGTTGTTTTCCTGCATGCAAATCGAAAAGCAGGTGTGCACTGCCCCTAGTGGAGGAACAACGTGAGGCATTCAGGTCAAAACAGGATTTTTGATTTGTGCAGAATAATAGAATACAGTTATGGGAGTGAAAACTTCCTTAATTCCTCTACACTAAAGAACTAATCACTAAATCTCACTAATGATTGGATACCAAGTTTTCTCACGTACACTAGATTCATGATCGGCCAGCTGGCTTCACGTCCGAAACTCTGGCCTTCCAGAAGCAACTTTAATGCCCCTTTTCTTTAGTGGAAAAAAACGACCACCACAAAACATGTGCTTAGAATGAGGTCAGGACTGTACGGGGGACTATAATTATTATAACTCCCAGCTGAGGTCCTGTTATGTACAAGAGGCGTTTGTGAATGATTGTGTGTACGGTTCTGACAGACAGATGCGTCTCTTCCGCAAGTTGGCGACAAGTTATTCTTCGATTTTCAAGGACCAGGCGTTCCACCCGCTCCAGAAAACTACACTTGAAATCTTCCCTTAATGTCAATCGGTTTACGCGCTAATCCAGAAGAAGTCCTGGTTTAACTTGAACGCCCCTCATACTATTTAATAAACAGAAAGATAAATAAAATTATGAAGGATATCTGAAGGAATTAAATGACGCATCATCTGAAGTATAACGCTCTTTTGGCTAGTGATAACGGTACCTGGTTCATTGGTGGAATATGCGTCCAAGTGTTGGTCTCTGGGTTGTATTTCTCTCCACTGCTCAACACGGCCTTGTTTTCATCCATTCCCCCGATCGAAAAGAGGCAGCCGTCTGAGAGGGATAACAGTGAACATGAACTTCTGATGAAGGTACTCACTGTGACGGTTTCACTGTAATTACTAAGAGTTCCACACGGTAGCACTAAATGTCCCTAAGTGTAGACATTTTACAATAAAATAAAGTGACAATACTGCTACTTTCATACCTCTGGTTCTATTGCGTCATTCTTTGCAAGTGAGTAACAATCATAACAATATTCAGGTAATAAGACAATAACTGCTTGTTGAAATGTTATTATTAAATATTTCTAACACAAAGTCTTATTGAATTGGCAACAATTAGAATTGAGATACACAAGTTTAGATGTTTTTTATATATTTTAGAACAACACATATTGCATTAGATAATTAAGTAACAATAACAAATAATAGTTGCTATTTTAAAAGACGAAAAGGTCAGCTGTTCTGGAAGAGTTCTTGCAAGAACCCGCAAAACCCATCAAGCACCATGATGAAACTGGCTCTTATAAAGACCATCCCAGGAAAGAAAAAGCAAAACTTAAAACTTACCTCTGCAGGGGAGAAGTTAATTTAGAGTCACCCAAACTTTTGACTGGTAATGTACTTTAAGTCCAGGTTCAACTGCTCGTAGTGCCAAAATTGTTTTCCAAAAAAGAAAAAAAAAACCCTTGCAGAATATTCATTTAATCTAACAGGAGGACACACTTTTTTCTCTCCCTTAAACCAGCCATTAGGAGTGATTATGAGCCTTAGGATTTATTGTAGGGGGGAGGGGGGGATTTTTAAACAGTTTTTAGTAGTCATCATTTCAATAAGCTTTTGCGATGTCACTATATTTTTTTCCATCCAGAGTCACATTAATTTCTCTCCAAGATGTTGTATTGGTGATGGGGGATTTGAACCGCTGCGTAAAAGTCTTCTCTGGCACATCCCAAAAAATTCAGAGTGGATTTAAGGCCTGGACTCTGTGGTGGCCAATCTATATGTGAAATTGATGTCTCATGCTTATGATAATCTTAGAATATGATAACTCACTTTACCTCCCCTGTGTGTGAGACATTAGATAAATATCATTTGACTTTGATAGATAAGAGCAACCACACAGATTAAACATGTTTTAGAATTTGCATTTTGTTTCTTCCCAAGACCCAACACTGTCAAGCCAGCGGTGTTCCCACTCTAAACACTATCAGCAAAAAAATAACTGGCATACCTTTGATCATTACGAGATATTTTGCAGTCAGGGTTTCTGATATTCTGCATAAAAAACGGACAGGGATAAAACTCTGTCTGGAGGAAGGTACTGACCGGCAGTGACCACCCCATGACCGATTCTCCTCTCGTTCATGGGCTCCAGATCGATCCAGAGCTGCCGGTTCCTGTCATAAAGAGGGCACATGCAGCGCGTCACTGCAGACGGCTTCCGAGTCCTGAACAGGAAAAAAAAAAAAAAACACTCCCCTTAATTTCATCATGAAGATGATAAAATTACACTGAATATATCTTTGTTATGCTGCATTAATAAATAAATAAATAAATAAACTCGCTAGTAATGAGATATTAGTGTTGTACATGCTTATGTGTGAATAATTATTCTTATTTATAATTGTTAATTACAATCTAATTGAATTTAATTATATCTAATAATTATTATTTCGAACATTATTTCTTAAGTATTATTTTCCACATAACTTAAAAAAAAAAAATCAAATCAACTCATCTCAGTTTCAAATAAAGCATAATAACCGTAATCCTACACGCTGACAAAGTCTTGATTCTGGTCCATTAGTTTTTATTAATGTTCTAAACCAGCTGCAATAACAGTAAGTTATTTTCATTTATACTCCAACATTAATATGTTCAGTCTAGCATGTTATCGTTGCTATAGTAACTATATGCAAGTGCTTTTTTTTTTTAAGGTGTATTCATTAAAGAATCATAATAAATGTATACCACAAGTGGTGATAATAAACAGTAAGAGCACTGGGATGTCTAACTACATGTCACAGTTGTTTTAATAACAGTTAATTACACTAATGGAGGTCGCAGCATGGGTGAAAGTAGGTGTCTACGGTCCGTAGTACTGAGGAGAGAGCGGCTGCCTGCTGAAACTCACATTCAAAACCAGTCACTGAAGCACTTTCAGTGAGAAAACATATCTGATAACATTAGGTCATCTTAAACAACACTTCGACTCCTTAATAATTGCTTCTTCACACCTCTGACTCTGAGTCCTCTGAGTCCTGAATCCCACCCTGTGAATGCCTAATGCCTCTCTAATCCTTGATCAAGGGCACGACTTGGTGTTGGGTACATGTCATTTTACACCTTGGCGTACTAGCTTTCCATTTAACGCCATTTGGTATTCAACCCCAGATGCTGGAATTGAACCGAGATGATATTCTCAAGCAGAATAAATGAAAATATAATGTGAATCTTTTGATATTTACAGGACTGTCCACCTTTTCCTTCTCCTCACCTTTTGGCTACATCATACTGGTAAGAATTAAAATGTACTTTCAGCTCTGTTAATAACACTAATAACTCTTGGTCACAAGCTCCGCCTGTCGGGGATAGTTAGTTTTGCCAGGATAGGAAGGATAGGTGTGTTGGTGGAGCAAAAATAACTGCTTAAATAAATAAACAGTTCATAATAAACGGTGTTTGTGGAACATTCGTGCTCATGCTGTTGTGGTGAACATCAGCGTGGCTGTGATGCCTCCAGCAATCGGGCTGCACCCTCACGCGCTAAAATTCAGTACAATGGCACTCCTTATTAAAATGTTTTTTTTTTTTGTTTGTTTGTTTGTTTAGGTAAAACAGTTTGTCTAATATGACAAATACCCCCCCCCCCCCAAATAAATTCTTTAAGATAAGAAGTCTTAACGTTTTATTTATCATGTACGTTTCTGAAATGCATACTCGGTTACCTGACTAAGGATACTAAAGAAAAAACATGGCAGCAGATATTCATCTTTAGTATATTCAATACTTCTAGTTTTGTGTAACGCTGCAATTCATGCACAATTCAAAACAAAACATTTTATGTACACATAAAAATATACATACATTTTTAACATAAGTATAAAAAATTTGGTTTAATTATTATAATTTGTGGGGGTTAATTCAGTGATGCCTCGTGATTCTTTTGTGTGGCAATTCATGTATTGCTAAACTATTCAGTCCAGCATGCTGTGTGGTAGGAGCGAATTATTTGACAAGTTTGTTTAGAATTGTAATATAATCTAAAGAAACGGCACCTAGGTATCGCGATAATATCATATCGGGTGCTCCCTGGAGATTCCCTTCTCTAACTGACGTTGACATTTTATTTAAGGTAGATGATGGAGTCAAAGGTAAAGTTTGTTGTAACTACTGTATAAAGTCAGGAAATTAATCCGGACAGAGAACTTTGTACTTTTTGTTTTTAGAGTGCGTAATTAAATTTAAAAAAAAAAAAAATGAGCTTGGTAATTGAATAACGGGTAATTGGTGCACTTCCCTGGTATACCAAGCATAAAATACTTCTGAATTATTTTCTTACAACAGCACACTGTGTTATTATGGTTCATTATTATTAAATTTCAAATACAAATGTTTTTTCCCCCCCGATATCAGTTCCTGGGAGTGCTCTTTGTGGCTCGTTCCAATACTCACGCCCTGTCCTCACCCCCTGCAATGACGATGCACTCGGAGTAGCCGCGGGGTTTGAAAGCAGCGAGCAGTGCCTCTCCTTGCTGAGCTGCGCCTCGTAATGACTCCATGCAGCACTCGCCAATCACCTCCCTCATGAGCGGGTCTCCCACCATCTGCTCCTGCAGGTAGCTCTGATCCAGGCCCTGAACCCACACTGCAGACATCACCTCCTTCATGTGCACCTACAGCCAGAGAGCAAAAGGGGTCAAATACACACGCATCACGACAAGACAACTCGACTACAATCAGAACTTTCTGAGAATGTCAAAAAGCACATCATATTTTATTATTCGGGGGACGCCATATTATGGGCTTTTTTGCTCCTACGTTATGAAGCAAGCCTTGATTTTTAAAGGGGTCAACTGTTCAATAAGTCTGGCTTGCTGCTGTGATTTTCCACTGCTCAGTCCACGCAACAGCTCCTCTTAGTGGCAACTAGACAATGTACTAGTCATCTACCACAGTGAATAAAAAAAAAAAAGAAGGTATTTTTATTTTATTGCCATTGTATTGACTACTGGGGTCTGCAGAGCACCAGATAAAATAAAGCCAATGTTACAAGCTAACTCTAGCTAAATTGAGTAAAAGAACAAAACATCTGTGTAGAGCTTCTTCGACAAGGGGAAAATAGCCAATGCTGAGACAGCAGGTGAGACTCTGAGACTGCCAACAAAAAGAAAGAACCATTTAAAGGGCAGGGATAGCTCAGTGGTGAAATGCGCTGGACTGCTGATCAGAAAGTCTCAGGTTCAAACCCCAGCACCAGCAAGATGGGCCCTTGAGCATAAAACGTAATGTAAATGATAACATGCAAGTGACTCTGGACAACGATGTCTGCTAGAAATTGCTGTAAATGTAAAAAAAAAAAAAAAAAAAAAAAAAAAAGTCCTACCTAAGCTACAGGTTTATCACAACAGGTGGTATCATAGATGTAGAAAAGGTTGGAGGTCACTAAACCTTTATGAAAGAAGGCAATACTGAATCAAGAATGAACCTTGCTGAGGGAGGTAAGGGATGGCATTTAGCCAATAATGGACTTCTGTGAACTCATGTACAAGGAAGAGGGCAGAAATTGCTTTAAAAAAAAAAACATAATCCTAAGTTATTACTACCAGTAAAAATTTAAAAGTAATATGCTTATAATATGATGATGACAGAATTCGCCTTGCTTACCCGTCGGGCCTCGATGTCGTAGGCGAGCCAGCGCACCACAGCCTCCAGGACGTACCTCTCGTTACCCACGTTGAGCTTCTCCATGGCCAACAGCTCACACAGACGCTCAGGCGGCAGCTCGCGGAACTCCTCCGTGTCCACCACGTCCCTGAAGTGCGTCTGCAGGTACTCTGTGGCCACGTGGTGCACATGGTGCAGGCAGTAGTGCAGGGAGAAGAGCCGGATTCCGATACAGTTCTCCGCCGTGATGCAGTTCTCCAGGAACTGACAGCACAACGACTTGAGGTCTGTGAGGAGCAGCATGTCGGCAGCCTGCACCACGTCCTGGATCGTGTCCTCACTCAGAGAGATCTATGATCAGACAGAATGTTAGATATTCCTTCCCTTAAAGCGGCTTTCTAACCCACACATGCCCCGATATTGGTATCAGGTATCGGTTCGATGTTCCAGTCCATTCTCCTTGGCTGCCAGGTTACATTGACGTTGCGCACCTATATAACGAGAACGCCTTCGAACAATGTCTGGACTATTTCCAGACTGAACTCCTATGATCTTGCTTTGTTTTCTCTCCACATAGTTCATGTTAGAACTTTTTCTTGAAAAAGAGCCCATGAATTGATAGAAATGTCTTGTTAAAGGTGATGTCTTGTTAAATAAAATTTATTTACATCTTCTATACCGCTTATCCTGCACTAGCAAAGCAATAGCAGGTGTCTTTGATGATATGCTTCAGAAGTAGAGATTTCTGAAAAGTTCCGGTACTGGTACAGGTATTGGCAAGTACCCAAACTGAAGTATTGGTATCGGCGCATCCATATCAAATACATCACCTCTCCGCTGAATATGTAGTCCAGAATCTGCTTCATGATGGGCATTGATATTCCCTGCAGCTCGATTCGGTATGTGGATCCATCCTCTTTCGGTGGGTTGTAATTTAGCTTGGTCCTACAAATATACACACACGGAGGGGTTGATTGAACAATTTGTATCAGATACTATATGATAAATTTTTAAAAACATTTCCCTGCTCTACGGAAAGAACAGCAAACTCCCCTTAATCAACTTCCAAAGACCGTGAAAACACTTTCTCGTATCTAAAACATTTTTGTAAAAAGCTTTCCAGGAATTCTTTAAAACTCCATAAATTACCACTTTAAAAATGGCACTACTTTTTCAGACAAAGAAAACACACATGCGGATGTATGCGAGACATTTCACACAAACATTGCGTGCGTTCAAGTCAAACCAAGACTTTTGATTGGACCTTATATCAAGAAATAAAAAAAAAAATTATAATAACATCTGTGCTGTAATGTCTTAACATAGATCATGTACATACTGTACATACTTACACTTACTTTAGTATAGTGATGTCATCTGACTTGGTTAGCATGCTCATAATGAGATAAGCATTCAAAATATACTTTTAAATGTGTCTGACCACCTGCTATTATTATTATTATTTTTATTACCGTTTCGATCTGTTTATGGGCACATGCACTTACACAAAGAAAAAAAAAATGTAAACTTGATTTTCAATTTTTAAATATAACATTAAATATTAACAGGTATTTAAGGAAAACAAGCATGAAATAAATATTTTTAACTACTGAAATACCTTTGTGTTCTATTGAGTCTACTAGAGGCATTCAAGTCAAACCGGGACTTTTGATTACACACACACATATATATATATATATATACATATATACATACATATACAGTACAGACCAAAAGTTTGGACACACCTTCTCATTCAAAGAGGTTGAATTTGTATTATGGCAAGAAAAAAGCAGCTAAGTAAAGAAAAACAAGCGGCCATCATTACTTTAAGAAATGAAGGTCAGTCAGTCCGAAAAATTGGGAAAACTTTGAAAGTGTCCCCAAGTGCAGTCACAAAAACCATCAAGCGCTACAAAGAAACTGGCTGACATTCGGACCGCCCCAGGAAAGGAAGACCGAGAGTCACCTCTGCTGCGGAGGATAAGTTCATCCGAGTCACCAGCCTCAGAAATCGCAGGTTAACAGCAGCTCAGATCAGAGAGCAGGTCAATGCCACACAGAGTTCTAGCAGCAGACACATCTCTAGAACAACTGTTAAGAGGAGACTGTGTGAATCAGGCCTTCATGCTAGAATATCTGCTAGGAAACCACTGCTAAGGACAGGCAACAAGCAGAAGAGACTTGTTTGGGCTAAAGAACACAATAAAGAAAACTCTTTGAATGAGAAGGTGTGTACAAACTTTTGGTCTGTACTGTATATACATTATAAATCAGCAATGACTGTATTTCTCTATATAATCCTGATACACAAATGCACTTAGCCCAGCATTTCACTAGCGCTTGGATACCGTTAAAGTACAAAGTTTTCACCGGTTCACCGGAGCAATGATCATCACATCTGAAATGCAGGCCTCCTAGAAAACTCCTTTAATGGCCTAAACATGTGGAAATGGCTTGGAGAACGTTCAGGACTGTACGGAGGATCGAGCATGTTCATGGAAATAATGGCAGTGAGCTCAGAGCGACCTCGCCATGTTCACATCTCACTGCTTGCTTCACATCTATGTTTTACAAGTATGTTTTATACTTCACATATTTTAAACATGCACAACTCGTGTTTGTCTTGACTTGCCTTGCCGTGACTTGTAACCCTTGTGTTATAGGTGAATTTGAATTACGCAGGCATGAGGTTTACGAGTTACATACTGAAATTAGACAGAGAAACAGGTTTTCCTACGAGGTAAGGAGTACGTAACGTACAGGTTGGGAATGTGCACGAGCATGACAAGATAAAAAGCCTAACCACAAACCCTGCTCCTGGAGCCTTTTTCTCCACCCTGATCTGTGACACCTGATCCCGTTTACTGTATACACCGTACAGCCAAGTGAACAGCGCATTGTCTACGAAGTTCACGGCAACAGGGCAGCCTATTTATTTCCTCTTTATCATCGTCACAGCTATTATGCATCACGCCAATCCTTAACAAATAACAATAAATAATACATAAAAGCTACTCGTCCACCATTTGGAGAGCTTTATGGTTAAGCATGCGTGGCAAACTTTTTCCTTCTTCGGCGTTCACGACCTTTTGTTTCTATAGAAATCTGGAAGGCGTCCTTACATAAGGGACTGGAAGACATGCAGAGAGCGTGAGGAGTGTGAGCTGGTTATGTGTGTTATGTTCAGTAGGACACACCCTGTTGCTGCTCCAGCATGCCTAGGACGAGTCACAAGCATGACTAAGGCCACATACTATCTGTGTTACACAACATGCAGGGAAAAACAACAAACAAACAAACAAACAAACATTGAACAGTGCTTGTGAACAATAAAGCCTCCAGCATGAAGCTAGTTTCTGTTGACCTACCCAAGCCAAGCTTGTGTCATGTTCCTACAAGTTTCAGTACCTGATATATGGACTCGCTGCTGCCAGGATATTCTTCTGCACAGGGATTTCTTCCCCTTCCAGAACCAAAACAGCGTCCTGAAAGCTCCCGTCCTGTCTGAAAGAACGCAGCGAGCGTAACAGCTTCTGGGAATGCTGTGGATCCGACACCACTGACCCCGGATCAGCCGCTGCTCCAGCCTCTGCCCCGGGTTTCGACATTTTCTAAACTAACTCACTTACTGGGGAGGAAATTCAGCCGTATACAATAATAACGATAGCGCATAACATGAGTAAACACTCTGAATTATGGAGCAGTTCTCATATATTACTGCTCAGTGTTATAAATATAACGAGTCATACGGTTATTAGCTATAGCCCAATTCCCGGTCTATGACTTCATGCTCCCGGGAGGATCCTCTAATCACACCGAGGCTCACAATGCTAAAGCTACACTAATGTAAATACTGCAACTTCTACTTCTTCAGCTCTTATTGTGAGGTGATGGTGGCATGGAGAGCTGCTCAGCACCACCTACTGGACTAGAGTGTAAATAGCAGTTAATTTACCCCGCGTCAAATAGGATTTATCACACGAGGGAGCTAGAGCGCTTTCACTTCAGTCACAATAACAAATCGAATTCGAATGCATTGTCAACGTTTATATTTTAATGTTCAAAATTCTACATTCATAATTGTCCATTTTTATAAATGATGTCCTAGACTATCATCTTTCCTCTGTGAAATACAAAACCTTTTGAACACTTTAAATCAATAATAGAAAATTATAAGTCTCTGCTATTGTCTCGACATTCTGATTTAGTCGATGGAACACAGATTTAAAAAAAATAATAATAATTTATTCTATTTACTTAGTTTATTTATTTATTTATTTAAACTTTTTTTTTTAGCTATTTATTTGTCTGTTTATTTGTTACTCTGTCTACTGTCATTACTTATTTGTATATTACTTATGGTGCTGTTATGTTGTATAATTTGTATTTCACTACGGGAAATTCGGAGATGGCCTAATCTTGCTAATGTCCTACCATGGACTGTGGTACAAAACTGGTGTACCCAGAGGAAACCCTTCAACCCTGCGCCTTCTGGGTTTATGCGTATAAGTCGATTATATATCATTACACACACACACACACACACACACACACACACACACACACACACACACACACACACACACACCGATCATCTGTAACATTATGACCACCTGCCTAATTTTGAGTAGGTCCTCTTTTTGCCACCATAACAGTGATGCGCTGTGTGTTCTGACGCCCTACTATCACAACCAGCACTAACCTTTTCATTAATTTGATCTACACTATACACTAGCTCTTCCATTTGATCGGTCTACACAGGGAGCCTATGTGCATCAGTGAGCCTTGGACAATATTTCTATGTACAATATTTCTTCTCTTTCTTCAACAATAAAAATATGCATGTACAGTATGTGTCCCCTTAGTTTTTTTTCTCCTCGTAATATTGGTGGAAACTAGTGAGCATTATGAGGTCAAGGGGCTTGGCGTTGGGACCGGATTAGCCGGTGCTCATGACCGAGATCTTGAGGAGCTCAGTCCTTAAAATGGATGAAGACGTAAGACGTGGTTACGGCACAGAAATGTCAGACGGCAGGCTGTTTGGGGACACCTCTGCCTGGGTGAGAGATCTTGTAAAATATAAAACTTTACAAGACGGTAAACTGTAAACTGTTATATGTTTTTTTTTCTTCTCAGAATCGACTCCCCTTTACTCTTGGTGGGTTTACATCTCTCATAGTGATTGTAAGTACAGTAAATTATTTAAAATCTAAAATCAGAGACATAAATGATGCGTGATGAGAGAATCTTGATATGATGGTCTAGTGTATTTCATTCTTCACAAGGTAACCATCATCAGTTCATTTGTCTTTCCTACACCTGCTCCAAATGCTCTAAATGTCTTCTTTGGGATCTGTATCATCATGATCTGCTCCTCAGTATTGATCCTGGTTAGTACTGATTACTTTAGCTCTTAGATTCCTCTCCATTCAAGTTAGGATACAAAATATGAGCTGATTCTTACTGTGTGGCAATAATCAAAATCCTGCATGCTGCTGTAATCTCTTTAAAACTATAAAAGTTTAATTCAGTGTTTCATGCTACTTAAGTATTATTTCATAAGCGATCATCTTATTATTATACCAATAAACAATAGAATTTTTCAATTTACAGATATGTTGGTATCGCCAAGGCGACCTGGAGACCAAATTCAGACATCTCATCTATTACACCATAGTTTCGATTGTCCTGCTTTGTTTATGTGCAAACCTTTACTTCCATGAAGTTGGGAGGTAACGGTTCTTCAGTTACCTTAAAACTATTGTAAACATTAGTTATCTTTTTCATATGTCACATCCTCAAATGATCTAGCATATAGAGAGAATGGAGAGCTTTGTCTTTACTATGATTAATAAATTACACTGTTTGAAATATTTTAATTAAAGTAAATAAATGTACTTACAATATGTATAATATAATATAAATGTATCTGCAATACAGCATATTGTTAAAGACTGACATAGACCATACATGGTACTCAAAATTATATTATATGTGTAAGAATGTATGTTAAAATTAAGAGAAAAAAATTGCTATAATCATTATAGTAAAAATATGTGTTGTATAAACATTTAAATAATTAATAATAAAGGCTGTTCGTAGTAATATGGTAATATGGTAATAATACGCCCATATGCCAACACACGGCAGTTGTTAATGAATACTTACGAGTATGCAAATGCAAAGATCATGTGACAAGGTGTTAAAAACAGCAGATTCCATAAAAAGCTTGTGTCGTTTTTAGCGAGTTGTCTGCCATGATGGTTGTTTTGAAAAAAATTATAATGAGGTCTCAGATCACGTGATATCAGGAGCATGGAAGGGAGGTTGGGCCTAATTAGCATACTAAAAGTACAGGCTGCACAAAACAATTTTGAAAAATTATACATAGTATATTTTTATATTTAATAATTATATATGTTTTTAATATACTGTAGATGTGCAAGGCCAAGACAATAATGGTATCACTTATCATTTTAATTAATCTTTTTCTTATTTATTGTGTACTTGTACATTCCAAATCAACCTTTAAACTACAATGCAGCTACAACTACAATACTAGGTACTGACAAATAAAATGACTAATGCTTTCATAAATGTACTACATAATACAATTAAGCTGATCATGTCAGATCGAGATGGCAAGAGAAAAACCAGTGCCAAACAATTTAATGGACGTCCACCATACTTTGGTATTTTACTTATGAGCAAGCAATCGAGCAACACATGATACAAAACATTTTATTTTTGATAATAGTAGAAAATTTGGGCTTAGAACATACTCCAAACAACTTAAATGTAATCATTTTATTTAATAGCATATTTATTTGTAAAACAAGTAGAGAAATAAAATATGGAATTACATATTGGGGTCAAATATGGAATTAACTACATCGACTACATAAAAAAGTGGCTTCTGTCTCCTGTGATTGACTGACATCTCTTGCCTGAACATTACACTTGGACTTCTGTTGAATCTTTATATACCATAATATATATCTAATGCCAAAAAAGAGTTTATATATTTTCAAATTAGTAAAAGGTGAAGGTATTTTTATACTTTCCTGCTGAAGAAATACAAATCTATGCTGCATTGCTGTGCACCCAGTATGGCAGAACATTATTTTTTATCTTCATCATTTAAATCTGACATGAAGAATACAGTACATTATCATGCAGCATATTACAGTATTTTTATTGGGATTATTTTGCTCAACGTGACAAGTAATGTTAGTTTTAAGAGAAGAGTTTAAGAGTGTCCAAATTATTAAGTTTTAAGATGATTTGAAGATGGCTGATGTTCTAACCGGGAAAGACAGAAGAAAGTCTGAAGAAAGCATATTTAGGGTTTTGGCCTAATGGTTATCATTACTTTTATAAAGGGTAAATTTTACTACTAACGGAACATGGGAATAATTTGTAAAAACCTAGAAATTTCAAAATTAACAAATTATTATTATTATTATTTGGTCATAGAAACAACCCAAAGTGACAATAAAAGCACATCATGTATATCGGTAGAATTTCTTATGTGATCCATTTTAAAAAATTATTATTTTAATGAATTTTAACCCACTATATTCACATGACCATGCATTTTTATGGTCTGTCATGTTTGTATAGTGGGTTAAAATGAATAAAAATTTAGTTGCCATCATATTGGCTCTGTTGTGCTATGCTGCACATTCCTGAGACCTATATACTTTATGTTTATTTAAAAAAACATCAAAACGCAAACACAAGCTGTTTTGATGTATATTTGTCTGGATACCAGCTACTGTATAAGAAGTGATAACACATAGGGAGTCAGGAAGGAGAATGAGGAAGTTGTTACTGTATATGCTCATAGAGGCATGGAATTCACATCATATTATGAAACCTTGCAAGTAATAATAATAATTTAAAAAACCCAGATTGCTGTAATATACATGAGTGTCCAACCCGATTAAAGTGCAGTGGTACCTCGGCATACGAACGACTAATATTTTACAAGAAATTGAAAGCATTTACTGCATATGAGTGACCGAACCCGTCGAGTGAACATCTGGTAGCCGATAAAAACTTGTTTGCTGCAGTGGAAAGCCGAGCTAAGCGAGCTTACATATTGTTTTGGGTGGTTTATTATTTTTTTTTTTCATTTTGCGTTAGCAAAGTTAGCAAGAAGAAAATGGAGCTACTTTCAGTTTCGTTTTTAAAGCAGCAGGTGACAAGAGGACTGATAAATTAAGATTAAGTGAGGTTTAATGTCTATTAATTTTATATTTTACTTAATTTATATGCCTTTTCTAAATGTGTAGATTGTTTTTATATGCAAAAATATGATTATGTTATTGGAAATTGGTAATATTGTTAACATCTTTCGGGTGGCTGGAACGGATTATCTGTATTTACATGATTTCCTATTGGAAAATGTGGTTCGCGATACAAAATTTCGCCTTAGGAACTCGTCTCTGGAACGGCTTCACTTCGTATGCGGAGGTACAATGTCACGGTATAACGTTTCTCAGTAAGCGTGCACTGTTTTTGACACCTTTGGCTTTCCATAGAAATCTCTCGCTCTCTCGCTCTCTCTCGCTCGGATGATAGCTACCTATCCCTGAATGGAGAGCTTAGTGTTTCTCAGCCGGTCTGTGGAAGGTCAGAGGAAAGGAATGGTGTTCGTGTGGCGTTTACGGTGGACGGCTCTTATTGTTTTATGCAGTGTTCCTCCGGTGAGCTCTGCGCATAACCTGCCTCAGTGTGCGGAGGTGAGACCACATCAACACCGACTCTTAATGCGCGCGCGCGCGTGCGTGCGCTTGGTGATGATTTAGTGTGTTCCAGATTCTAAAGGCTTTCCGCATCTTATTTCCATGAACAAATGAAACTGCTGTATCATATCTCGAATGTGAAACATAAACTGTCTGTCTGTCAGTCCATAACATTTAATTATACTTTATCTTGTGAAGACATAGGGAGATGCTGCATTTCCATAAAGTACAAAATAACAAGTAGGTTGTATATAAAGTATTTATGGATAATATTTCATTTATGTACAGTAAGTGAGATAAGTGAGATGAAGTATATTAAGTGAGAAGGTGTTGTTTAATTTACCAGAACAGCACAACCTGAAAACAACGCATTACAAATTAAAGCTTTATATTAATGTGCTTGTTTTAATGAGTTGGACTAGGTCATGGTTGCTATAGTAACAGCTGATAAACAGGGACTAGTCAATAGAGGACATGCCACAACTGTTGCCAACTATTCTAATGTGTATGCATGTGATAACTCGTTTCATAGATGTTCAGAAGTTAACTTAAGTATACAATGCCTGGCCTGGCCAATTATTATTATTATTATTATTATTATTATTATTATTATTATTATTGTCAATGTTTAAGAAGGGTCAAATTATTGTCCTGTGTCAAGTAAAGGGAAAACTAAGAAGATCTATAATGAGAGAAATTTCCATTAATAATTCTCCAAAAAATTATATAAAACCTGGAAGGATAATGCTGATTTTTCAACTTTGTACAATAAATGTGGTCAGAAAAAAAAAAAATCATGAATTGACGACCACTAAAAAGCTTGGTGAAGTTGAATCATAAAAAAAAAATAATAATAAATCCATCGTTAACTTTATTTATGATAACAACATACTTTGTAGTGTGCAAAGTAAATGTTTGCTTTACAACAATTAACACACTTTTTCTTCTAGACATGTATAATAATGCACAGTAATAATGCATTCTATTACATATATAATCTATTTACATATAATCAGTAGTTCAGTGTTCTATAATGCAACCCTTTTCCATGGTTGTATGGTTGGCACTTACCTTGTGACAAAATCTGCAGCATAATGATGGTGTTTGAAGTGGAGTAAAAATGAACCTTTATAATATCTGACTTACAGTACTTGACAGATAATTGTGGTAAACATCAAGAGCTATAATAAACCTTCAGTCAGGATATACAGTACTGTGCAGAGGTCTTTGAGCCATCTCTCATTTCCAAATATTTTGCTTCCAAATTAGCTTCTTGTATTTTTAATGTAGTCTTGAGGCATAGTCCTCAAGGCATCCTGAAAGACTTTTTTGGCTCTCGTTTTCAGATTTTCAGTCCAGTCCAGTCATAACTTAAGTTATGAAGCAGGGAGAAACAGGTGCAGATGATGACAGATGATCAGTATGCTGCTGATGCTGAATGCTGAGTGGTTGGAAAAGACGAGAGGGGAAATGAGCTGCAAATAATCAAGCATTTTTTGAAATAGTATCTTTAGGCACTTTGTAGCCTAGCAAAACAGTTATTCCCATTTCATAAAATTTAATATGAAGAAATTAATAAATTTGCACAGTACTGTATATTTTTTAACATAATGGGACAAACTATTTTCAGTATTTTACTAATCTCATATAAGAAGAATATGCCATTGTTGTTGCTTGCAGTTCTATCTGGAATAATGTTTTAATGTATGAGACCATTGCTACTGCAGTGTTAAGTGCTGATTTTCAACACATGGGTCACGTCCGCGTTCTCATCTCAAGTACTTGATAATAGCCGGACCAAAAATAGCATCTCTCAAACAGCTCCCTTTAAATCGGAATACATCCTTGGTTGTTTGCTTCGTAGGAGGCAGAGCGAACAGAGGCTGGTATGCACTTAGCAGGGAGGAAGAAGAAAACAATAAGTAAAACAAGTGTCCTTTGATTTCTTTAAATATGAGTCAGCAGACTGATGTTTACCTACTCAGGGGCATGATAAAGTATTAGTCCAGTAGCCTACTGCTATGATCTACTTTTTTAGTTGTGAGGTTTTCTCCACATAGTCTTGGTGAATTTTTTATATATTTTTAATATTTTTTTAAGCCAAAATAGCAATAGGCATAAGATTTTTTCTGAACGCATGACTATGCATTTGTAGTGATCACTGCTTCAATGGATCAGCTACTGGATATGCGTTTCTATTTTTAAAATCAAATAATAATGCAGTTGGCTCGATTTACCGTAAAACAGACATATTGATGTACCTACTCCCTACAGTAAGCTTTTATAATTCTGTTTTACTTAAGAAGTCCATTAACATGCATAACATCATATACTGCTTACAGTAAGTGCTGGATCATTTATAATAGAAGCTGGTCATTTCCAGCAGGACAATAATCCAAAGCTGATTTTTACAAAAATGACTCTGACATTTAAATGAAAATCAGAGAATTTTGAGGAATACAGAGAATTGTGCAATGACCTCAAATCACATGCAGTGTGTTTCCATATAAATTTATGTAGGATTACAAAAGGGCAAGGAAGGAATAAAAGGTGACAGGACATGCTGTGTGCAACAATACCACCATAAAGCTGACACTTTTGTGTTAACAGTATATAACAAAATGTTTATTTCTATTATCACTTATGTTATAGCAGCAATATACAGTATATGCTGTATATATGCAGGGGTTGGACAATGAAACTGAAACGTCTGGTTTTAGACCACAATAATTCATTAGTATGGTGTAGGGCCTCCCTTTGTTTAACAAAAACTAACATAAATAAATAAACAGGTTTACATCTGACTGTTACAAAACACTGACACTAAATATGTCCTCACAGACAAGTTCATATCAATGGTTAATTATTTTTTTCAATCTGTTTATGTGGAACATCTGTTTACACTACCCTGTGAAACGTGTTGTAACAAACATAATAATGTATCCAGATGTGCACATTAATATAAACCCTGCAGCCAACAGATTCGTACTGTTATATAAAATTAATCAACATCTGAGGAATCAGATTTAACACAGATGTGTCATAAAGTATAAAGATAAATTACATATCTGAATAATATTAAAAAATGACCTGGAATCCCGTTTTATTTTTTTAGCACTGATATGACAAAATGAATATGTCAATTTAATAAGCAAAATAGGGATCCAATAATTCTGCAGGGATCAAAGTTTAGACGTAGTTCTCTACAGTCTAGAAGTCTTCAAAACAGAGCATTAAGGATTAAATAAAGAGTCAGGTACAGGTTAAAGGAAATGCTTAAAAACATATCATTAAAAAAATATTTGCTTATATGCATTCATGGAGTTTAATTTTCTGCACTGCTAAAACTAGACCCAGGAATATTATTATAATTATAATCATGTTCAAAAGTTAGTACCCCCTCTTATAATTCAGTATTTTAAAATCATCTGATCGTAGCAGGTTTTAGTATTAGCCTCAGATGAACAACAACATATAATTTAACTTTATTATTATTATTATTATTATTATTATTATTATAATTGAGGTTTTTGGGCATTTGTTTATGGTCGACTCAATGATTGCAAGGTGCCGAGATTCTGTGGTGGCGAAACAAGTCTAGATCATCACCCCTCCAGTGCCGTCCTTGACAGTGTGTATGAGGTGTTTAAGCCAAAATGCTGTTCGGTTTTTGTTCTATTTAAACAGAAATGCTTTCTCCTGACATCCTTCCGAACAAACCGTACCTGTTCAGTCTTCTTCTAATTGTACCGTCATGTACTTTAATATTTACCATTTACACTGAGACCTGTAGCTCTTTGGTTTTCTTTTGCATTTGTCTTGCATTGTACGGTCTGGTCTGACCTTGGGATAATTGGACTGAAAAGTCCACTCGTGGAAAGATTGGCAACTGTTTTCGACAATGTATCCCATTTGTCTGAGGTTGTATTTGGCCAGTACTAAGACACACTATGATAAAATGATTTCTACCTTAAAAAAACTACATGACTGTATGTCATGCCTTGACTGAGACTTAATGTTACTGGCAGTTCAAAGATCTCATCCATGCATGTGCAGTATATTCCTTACATTTCGGAATGATGGGGAAAGGGATGTAGAACAATAGGATAAATAACCATGTGACTTCCTGCATCTGGATTTGACGTACACTACAGTAGATACCATTAAAAGGCTAATTAATATTACACATTTAGAAAACCTCCCTCAAGGATTATTTGCAGTTCTACAGGGCTTCTATGTGGTACCCTGTTTAATTAGTTAACATTTGATCATAGTGTGCAACTGTCAGGGATTACCCATAGAGGGCGCCAAAGCGCCCAGAGACTTCGTTTTGTTTTTTCTGTGTTCTTTGTGTTCTTTTCTGTGAAGGACTCTAATCCCCAGAATGCACCTCGGTCAGGTGATGTGGCGCTCACCTGGACTGAGGTTGCTAATTAGCTGTGCTCGTTAGTTTTGTTATAAATGTTCCTGAGTTCAGTTTAGTCTTGTCTTGCATCTGTTCATCTAGGTTACTGTTTGTTCTGGTATGTGGTTTGCTCTGTGTTTCCCCTGGCTCTGTGTTCTTCCTGATTCTGTGTTCTCCTTGTTCTATGTTCTTCTGGTGCTCTGTGTTCTTCCAAGCTCTGTGTTCTTCCTGGCTCCATGTTCTCCTGGCTCCGTGTGCTCCTGGTCTGTCTGTCTCCTAGTCTGTCTGTCTGTCTGTCTCCTAGCCTGTCTATCTCTCAGTCTTTTGGTAATGTCTAGTTTGTCATGTTTATAGTTTATTCTGGTTTAAGTTCATGTCTGTTCTTTTGGTTCCCTGTTTTGTGCTTTATTGAAGACATTTGGTTCACTTTACCTCTGCTATCATGTTTCTCTTTCGTCCGGCAAGCAGTAACTGTGACAACAACCCATAAGGTCTGACACATTGTGTGCTTTGGGCTTCCTCTGTCTTAGTGAAGGCAGCTGGCAGCTTCGAGCCGGGTGAGTTGGTAAAGCTGTCCTCTGCTCCTCTCTGGTGTGCGTTGATTTACAGGACATTCTGGGGGTTTATCAGCTTCCTCCTGATGGCAGCCTTTCCTTCCTTCTGCCTCAATCAACACCTAACGAGACCTCTGGACTGAGACCCATAGATCCAGTATGCAAGCAGCTGAGAGATGAATACAGGATTGCATGATTTAGCTCTTTAACTCCTTTAGCTCTAAAAGCCTACTGTACTTGAGTGACTTGAATTAATCAGGGTACTTATTATTAAATTATTACAAGCGGAATTGATATGCATCATTTCCCTTGTTGTGAATATAATGATTCACTCTAATATTTTCTGGCACTTTGTCTTCTTCTTTGTTTTTTCTCTGTAGCAAAATTACTGTAACGTAGTTAATAATTATTGCATTAATTGATCTGGCGTTATTTGCCAGGGTGTTGGACTCGAGGGTATCTGTAAAGGAAAGGGTGCGGTGGCACTACGGCATATGACTCACGTTCATTACAGATTTTCTATTGTTGAGTCGAATGTTTACATTGGCAGTACTTACGGTCAGTGTTCACCTACTGTCCACATCCGCAATACAGAACTTTTGTTTTTCTCTTGCTACTTTGACTAAAACAGAGTATCGACAATAAAAAGAGTGTCTGCGTGGGCATGTGTTCGAACTGATAGTGTGTTTGTGTTTGCAGGAGGATTACTACTTTGAGTACACAGAGTGTGACAGCAGAGGCTCCAGATGGAGAGTGGCCATTCCTCAGAGGCCGGGCGAGTGCGCGGGACTGCCAGACCCCGTGCAGGGCACTGACTGCAGTAGGTCCATGTGTGCGAAGTAGTTAAAGAAAGAAGGTTCTTGTTTTTTGGACAGATTTTTATTCGTTATTTGTTCGTTAACAGTCTTGAATATTCATAAAAATCATGACAGCAAAAGAACAAGTACCAGAAACACTCCAGCATTCCAGCAGCAGGATGCTTTGACTCATTCATTTCTCACTCTTATCTGCTGAAAGGAATTTCCTCTTGGACTCCCTTGCATGTTCTTAAACCATTGTTTCTGCTTTTTAATTATCCGAAGTAATATACACAGCTCTGTGCAAAAGTCATAGGCACATGCAAATAAATGCGATAGAACAAAGATGCCTTAAAAACAACAACAACAACAACAACAACAAAAAACCTATAAAACCCGTTATAAAACCCGAAAGCAGTTATTATTAATAAAGCAAAGTCAGTACTGTATGTGCTGTGATAATGCTTTGAGAACTATTTAGTCTCAGGGACAATTTAACAATCTAGTTTTATAAAGGAAATTAATACAACAACAAAACAAAAGTTTTACTAAGCATCTTGCATAACCACCCACGGTTCTTCTGAGTTTGACTGTTGCTTCTTTCGTGTATGAAGAAACCCTGCAGTTTCCACTATGTTGCTGCTTTATTTTCTGGCTTACAGGTTTTTTTTTATGTAACATTAATTTTCTTTTGAAATGCTAATATTTGTAAATCAGAAATATTGTGTACTAACTCGATAATAAAGTCCTAAAAAAATCCACAAGAAAATTTGTACTAAAAATCACATGGTGCCTAAGACTTCTGTACAGTACTATATATTATAGCAAGCAGAACATGGTCTGTTATTGTTTCTTTAAACATATACCTAATTTTCGAATATACAGTATACTAGACAAGTTTACCTTGATCTGTTGAAATCTGTGACGTCCTTAATAATTTCAACAACCATTATTTTTTTCTTTTCAAAATATTCCTTAAATGGAATAAATCCATGTGATGGAGAGTCATACAAATATGACATTTTTATAACAAAATAATGCAATCAATATGGTGCATCAGGTACTTGCCAATCAATACTGAAGAAGATTATTGAAATATTTAAAATGTATGACATGATACAAGTCAAAGTGTTGCCAAATTCGGGTCCTTGTTAGAAGACTTGCTGTAACCCATTCCCTGGCCTTTAACAAGTCTCATTGTCTACTTACTGCACTGCACCTTGTCTGCTCCACTACTGTTTTTTTCCTACCAGGGCAAAGCAGTATTCTTACTACTTAAAGTATATTCATATATTTTGAAATGGGATATAGAATGAAACCATACTGTACATTCATACTGATTTATACTGTACACACTCTTCACACAGCCAAGCCCACACTCTCCTTCTGCACCTGGAGCTTACGACTTGTGCTGCCTTGTTGAAATATGCAATGGTGCTGGAGTGAACAGATAGCGTTACGTTTTAAAATAAAAAAGTCACAACGACAATATGATGTGTGTAAAACACTCTTCAGGACGGTTGATCTGAGGACTGATCATGTTGAGTGATCAGTTCGTGAATTTGTATGCTTGAGATACCCAGAATTGTTTAATGCTCATTATAAGGAGCTCTGACTAAAAACAATATCTTGACTAGTAAGGGTTGACTCTAAATTGAAATAAAGCTTATATATAATGACATGAAAAAAAGATTGTAATTTAGTTGTTGATACAAGATCTATCACTTTTACTCACTCACTTATTCTCTATATCGCTTATCCTGTACAGGGTCAAAGGAGGCCTGGAGCCTATCCAAGGGGACTTGATGTACAAGGTGGTATGCACCCTGGATGGGGTGCCAGTCCTTCGCAGGGCACAAGCACACACACACACACACACACACACACACACACACACACACACACACATTCACACACTGCGTGCAATTTGGGAACACCAATTGGCCTAATCTAACCTAACCAGAGTAACCGGAGGAAACCCATCAAGCGTGGAGAGAACAGACAAAGTCCATGCACACAGACCCAATATAATGTATATTACTCAACCCTGGTTGTTAGACGTCTCTGAATGGTGTAACTATGCCACAGAGCCTGTCATACTGTACAGTATGTCATAGGTGACCAACAAGGCCTTGGTCTCCATTGTTGTTTTCACTAGTGGTTGGAGCACTCTGGTTATTTTCTCCTCAAGTAGATCAGCTGTCCTAAATGGATACACATGTTGGACAGTCCCGATGTCACCTTTCCCTGTGCCTTTCCCTGATTGAATCACTACCAACTGTGAACAATACCCAGGCACATGTAAGAGGAAACACTTTTCAATCTGGGGCTTGTATGGTCTTACGTTTTGTATATGATGTGACCCTATTGGTCAGATTCCATGCTATGCCTACAACGTTTCTTCAGGGACTGCTAAATCTTATGCACAAAAAATATATGTGGGATGTGGGATCATCACCACATAACACAGCACGATACAGTGTTCTCTCTGGGGACTTTCTGAAAGGAGCAGTGTGCCTTTGTCCTGACATTTTACAAAGAGTCAGCCCAGATTACTCATGGGTGAAATATGGTTTAAACCCAGGATTCCTGCCCAATCTTGTATGACTCATTTAGTATATTGCTCGAGGACCTTGCACCAAATCAAGATCGTTCTTTGTCATGCCAAGAAAGTACCCTAATGATTTTATTATGCACTCTACTGTTGAAACAGGACATCAAATGAACTTTCCAAGCACTGGCTGCTGGACGTCATACAAAGGATCTATAGGTAGACTTGATGCTCAGACCCTATCGTGACTTGCCACTTTCCCTTGACAGGAAGAGTGTCTCCTTCTCATGGGTATTAGTTAGATACATGCTGAATCAGGAAGTCTGATTTCTGTTTCCTGGAAATCACTACGTGCCTTCTCCAGATTCTACAAGGACAACAGCAGTTCAGTGATCATCTTTGATCCACTTTCCACTTACGTGTTTCCGGTTTCCCACGACATAGTGGTGTAGTGGTTAGCACTGTTGCCTTGCACCGCCAAGGTCCGAGTTCAATTCCCGGTTAGGCTCGATTCCTGTCTCTGTGTGCATGGAGTTTGCATGTTCTTCCCGTGTTTGGTGAGTTTCCTCTGGGTACTCCAGTTTCCTCCCGCAGATCAAAGACATGCAGATCAGGCTAATTGGCGTTCCAAAATTGCCTGTAGTGTGTGTGCCCTGTGATGGATTGCCACCCTGTCCAGGGTGTACCCCACCTTGTGCCCCAAGCCTCCTGGGATAGGCTCCAGGCCCCCTGTGACCCTGAATACAGGATAAAGCGGTATAGACAATGAGTGAGTGAATGCTTTTGTCAGTAACCGCATGTAAAACTGTTTGCAAAACTACCATGACATTTATTGCAAATACTACAATATATAACATATACGTTTTTAGGAAGGTCTAGGCTTGGATGTGCAAGTCCACAAGATATCCAGGTGTCCAGCTAATATTTTCTCATTATGTACCTGTCTTTGACAGCGTTCTCCTGTGGAGCTGGAGAGTTTTTGGAGATGTCTTCTCAAGAGTGCACTCAGTGTGCGGCCGGGTCCTTCTCTCTCGGCAGTGGTATCCGTTTTGATGAATGGGAAGACATTCCACCAGGATTCAGCAGCCTGGGGACGTCTCTCGATAACACACCAAACAGTCACGACGGGCCAAGCTGTAACGGGTGAGTCACAGGTTCATTTCTCACGGCAGTGTTAGCATAGTCAAATATCAGTTGTATTGCCTTCAGAGTTCAAAACTTTGGTTCAGATTCAGGGATCAAAACCAAGATAAAAATTTCTGTGAAGTTCACATTGTTACAGAAATGTGACCTACTCTATTGCTAATATACCACATTGCTGAATGTGTACAACCCCAACTGGAAGTCATAAACCTGGGTGAAAGTAATCCAGTACTGTGTACCACTAAATGATTCAGTAGTACCATACAGAGGGGTGAGCATCTGCCTGCCAAAATCCACATTCAAAACCAGCCACGGTAGCACTTTCAGCACATTATATCATCTTAAACAACACTTACCATCTCATTAGTAATTGCTTCTACGTCATGTTGTGTTAATTTTTTCATTACCGCTTCTAGCTTCTAACACAAGCATGAATCTCAACTCCCTCTCTAACCCCTTACTACTTACTACATCACTACTTGATGTGCAGAACAAGGTGGTTCAAGGTATATAATGCATTGGCTTTCCATTTCACACCATTTGGGTTTCAACATCAGTTGTATAAATTCATTGTGCTTACACATACCAAAAAACAAGTCATGCTTCACTGCTTTTGCACCCTGCTCATAAATCTGTTCTACCTCTGCCATGGACTTGTCGGTTGATGCTTAGGGTTTTATTATATATTTGATTTGATTTGCATGGTTACTTTAATGGTTTTGAGTTGTGAATTCTAGTGACAGATAATGTTTAAACAATTTCTCGGATAGTTAAGGGGGATTATATTCAGGTAAGAATAAAAACAACCCAGTGCTACCAGTATGTCAGAAAATGCTACCTCAAATAAAACAGTATACATTTTTTTAAGTGCTACTATTATTCTAAAATGTAGGTAGGAAATGTTTATTAGGTAGTGCAGACTGAGAAAAGTATGCATTTTTGCTATTGGTGTCAGTATCCTGTGATCAGGGTCGCCTGGAGCCTATCCTAGGAGACTTGGGGCACGAGGCGGGGTGTCCAACCTGGATGAGGTGCCAGTCCATCACAGGACACACACACATTCATTCACACACTACAGGCAATTTGGGAATGCGAGTTAGCCTAATCTTCTTAGCTTTGGCCTTTTGGATGAAACCAGAGTACCTGGAGGAAACCCACCAAGCACAGGGAGAACATGCACTCCATGCACACAGACCCCGAAGTGGGAACTGAACCCGGACCTTGAGGTGCAAGGCGACATTACTAACCACTGAGCCACTGTGCGGCCTGAAATTATGACACATTACAAAATATTTATAGAACTTTATACCTGTAAAATTAGTTAGCTGATATTCTAAAGTAGAATAAGTGGAGACATAAAGAAAAACGGAGGAGATTACAGAACTGTCCACCATCTCAAGTACCTGCAAGAATTTTTAGATTACTTTCATCTAAAGCGTGATTGTGTGTTCATCTAAGATGATCTGAAAAAAAAATGAAAGATTTCATATTTGTGAGATTTGTAAGAGATATGAAATTATTAATTTAATTACCAGGTGAAGGGATTAGATTGTAGAATTAAATTCGAACAGGGTCGCCTGTCAAGAGTCACCAGTGTCACCAGAGTCACCGCAAAGTCGATTTATCTGAAATAGATTTTCATCATTAGGTTTGTGTAATATATGACAAGGGTATTTGAAGGATGCAAATTAGTAACAAGACTTGTTTTTGGCAGAGGCACTGGCAGAGTTGCCGTCTTCGAATTTGTACTTGTTCTTCATTTTTTTGCATATATACACTATGTGTGTGTTTCTGTGTGTGGTGTCCTGTTTTCCTTCCAGCTCCTCATGGATTGCTCGTGGTAGTTATGTGGAGTCGAACCGAGATGAATGTAGCGTCTCTCTTGTCTATGCTGTTCATCTCAAGAAGCCAGGCTCTGTCTCATTTCACTATCAGTATGTGGACAACAACATCTTTTTCGAGTTTTTTGTAAGTAAAATCTCAAACAATATTAAACAACGTATTTATCGTGTTACAGAGGTGGTCAAGCGTCTGTAAATGATTTGAAAGAAATTGAACATGTGCATGAATTTATCATGGTAACAGATTCAGAATGACCAGTGCCAAGAAATGGACAAGACGGATGATAAGAAATGGATGAAGCTGACAAACAACGGACAGTGGGCAAAACACACGGTGCATAAGTATTCGCACACCCACACATTCTGGCTTGTTTTGCATTTACCTCTTAACATTACCATTCAGAGGGAAAAATCCTGTGCAATCTGTCCTTCAGTCATTGACTGGGTGTGGTTACAGCAGGACCTTTTTCACCCATGCAGGTCAGTTTGAAATCTGGTACAAATGTGCTCTATTGGAGAACCACAGGTGTTACCGTGGGAGCTAAAGCAGTCAAACCAGTGTTGCTAAAGAACATCCGTATAGAAGGTACAGTGGCAGAAAAGAAAACACTCATCCAGTTCTTACTCGCCTCACATGTTGTTTATTTATACTTCATAATGTTTTTTTTTTCATCCTTCCCACCCTCAGGTGTGGCATACATGTCAGAGTGCTTGCCCTGTAAACCAGGCACATTTAGTACCACTCCTGGCTCTTCCACTTGTGAACCATGTCCCAGGGACACATTCTCAGGACGAGGGGCCAGCTCCTGCACTCCCTGTGACACAAACACACACTATGCGTGTAAGCATATAAGCACTGTAATATGCTATATTGTATGATTTTAAGATCAAACTGTGTGTGTGTGTGTGTGTGTGTGTGTGTGTGTGTGTGTGTGTGGTGCCCTGCGATTGACAGGTGTTAGAAAAAAGTGTATATTTACCTGAGCGGAAGAGTTTAGTAGAGCAGAGTAATATTACACTAGAGAGGTACATTTTCTGAAGAACCATGTCCCACCATGCCTGAAGAAAATGTGAGTGATGCTTGCCGTGGCAAAACATTGGAGTCAAGCTAGCAACATGCTAAGCAATCTAGCTTCATGTTAGCAACATTTTAATGATGCTAACATAGTTAGCATAATTCTAGCAACATGCTAATCAGCTAAACGTCATGCTAGCAACATGATAATCACACTAGCATCATACTAGCGATATGCTAATCATGTTATTAGCGAAATGCTACTATACGTAGGTTGCATAATGCTAGCGACATGCTAATATTGTTAGCATCATGCTAGCAACATACTAATCATGTTAGCATCATGCTAACAGCATGCTAATGAGGGTGCTAGGGGCGTGGCTTATGATTTATGCTATTTATACTTAGGACCTTTTTGGCTCTCATTTTCAGTGAGCTTATGTGTCTCTATGACAGTGTGATCCACAGTGTAAATTCAATGTTTTGACACAGGTTGCAAAATTGGGTAAATTTTACCATTCCCTCTCTGCACTACAATAGTTCAAAGTTGGTCTCAATGTTCAATCAATGTACGGAAAAAGCAAAAAAAAAAGGGGGGGGCGGAAGTAATAATAAGCCTGTGAGATAATAATAGTAGTGCTTCGCTAGTAATATGTGCAAAAATATGTTACTAAAGTTGCTGAATATCACAACTGTTACAAATCGTGTTATGATAACTGTAATATAACGGTTTCACTGCCATTCTAAAGGCTTCATTGTTTCATTTTGGTTTCTTGAGTTAATATCTGTAAAACAGTTTCTCTTTGTGTTTTCTTCATGTCTGTGTGTGGGTTTTCATCTGGGTTCTCCGGTTTCTTCCTTCCTCCGAAAGAATTTGCATGTTGTTGGATTGTCTATGCTAAATTGCCCTTAGCTGGAAATATACAGTAGTGTGGAAAAGCATTGAGCCAGCCATACTTTTGATTCAGATTTTGCTTCCAAAGAGCCAGACTTTTTTGTATTTTTAATGCAGTCTTGAGGAATTGCTCTCCAGGCTTCCTGAAGGACTTTTTTGGCTCTCATTTTCAGTCCCTGTATCTGACCAGTTCCAGAGGAATGTTTCATAAGTTTGATAAGCCACACTGTGATGTATGAATTATTTAAATATAAAAAATCCTCTAACGTAAGGCATGAACCAGTAATAAACAGCTGCAGATGATGAGAGGTGACCAGACTGGTGATGCTGAATGCTGAGTGGTTTAACAGACGAGAAGGGAAATGAGGTTGCTGCAGAGGTCGTTATACAAGCAACATTTAATTTGTATATTATTTGTATATTTAGGCACTTTTGCAGGCTGTCACAGTAAAACATTTGTTACAGTGATTTAAATTTAATTTGCATAATTTAATTACATTTAATTTAATATAAAGAAATGAGAGGGGTTTAAGACTTTTGCACAGTACTGCGTATGTGCTGTGATGAATTTGTTTCCCAGTTAGGGGTCATACCTGCTCCTGAATAAGGCTATATATATATATATATATATATAGTGGGTATGACCACAGCACAACACATACACATATATCTTTCCATAAATGCCTGAAGAACCTTAATGATGCCAGATTTGATAATGGTTCAGTTCATGTTATAACCTACAGTGGTTTGAATGTGCTTTGACATTTCTCTCCTCTTTCTATATGGACCAGTGGAGGGCTCTACTGAATGTAAACCCAGGCCGGCTTGCTCAGAGAAAGACTACTTTCAGATCCACAGTATTTGCGATAAAGAGGGCAAGGTATTGTTATTGTATCATACTTTACATTAATAGATTAGCGGATCCAAAGCATTACATTATGTGTTCCGCTGATTAATTATCCTGTTGATTATCCTGTTCTGTCTGACTGTGTGTCTCAGACACAGGTTATGTACAAATGGATTGAGCCTAAGATCTGTCTTGAAGATGCTCCTGGTGCTGTAACCCTGCCCCCTTCTGGTAAACGTCAGCCATGCCCACCATGCAACCCTGGATTTTATAACAACAATACTGCTACATGCTCTCCTTGTCCACAAGGAACCTACTCAGAAGGCCTTAAAGGTGATTCCCAGAATTCCTCTATCAGTATTAATGCTGTCTCATGCATGTTAAGGCTTTGACTGTTGTGGCAGATATGTTGTATTGCATGCCTCTAATAAAATATTATAAAGAATTGAAAAAAGTTAAATAAAATTGTTATTTTTACTTGAATTAAAGGTGAGTGCAGATGTTGTATGTGATTTGGATTTTCTGTGTCACCATCTAGTGTGTCAGCGTTGCCCTGCGGGCACAGAGCCAGCCCTGGACTATGAGTATAAGTGGTGGAACATTCTGCCCTCTGGCATGAAGTCATCCTGCTTCAATGTAGCCAACACCAAGTGTGATGGCATGAATGGTAAGAGAGTGTGACATCCATTTGTATAATACTGTAGGTTACGGGCCAGTGGCATACAGGTGCAGAGCTTGTTAGTGACACACAGATGGCACTGTTGCACCATGAGCACCTGTTCTAGCATAAATGACTTTAGGAAAGTGTTTTGCTTCTGAGCATATACAATTTCATGCACTTTTTATGCAGTCCATACTTTACTGATTCGTGTGTTTGAGTGCGTTAGGTTGGGATGTGGCAGGAGATCATATTCGTTCTGGAGCTGGGGGTTCGGATAACGACTACCTCATCCTAAACCTTAAAGTGCCTGGATTCAGGTGAGACAAACCAGCTCTCCATACTGATCAGGTGAAGAATTCCAGTGTCACAGACTTTCTAATTTCACTGTAATGCAAGATATCTCAGTAGTATTTCCACCTACTGTATACTCAGGAATAGTATCAGGTTGCATTTGACACATTTTGAGACTCAGTCTTGTATTTTCTGCAATAAATGGCCATAATGTTGACTGACACCAACACAGATTGTGAGCCTTAGCACCGGACACAAACTGTCTGAAAATACACCACATGTCTGCAAAGATTTTTATACAACTTTGGAAGCAGAAGTGAGCATTCTGTGAGAATGGCAGCGTCCGCCCGGTCTCTGCCAAAATCTCAGAGTTCTATCCCTGATAATAAGTAAGGAATAAAACATGACACAGCCTGAGGTTATACGAAGAAATAACAACGACAGGGTGATGTGATGCTCTCTGAAGCGGGGAGGCATTACTGTTACCACCCTGACATGTTTATATCTATTACACCACTGGGAATTTCTAACAATTACATGATGTAATGCGTTAATAGGGCTCATCATACCTTCTATTCATTTCTACTTACATCGGGCAGCACCGTGGCTTAGTGGTTAGCTCTGTCACCTTGCACCTCCACGATCCCGGGCTCGATTTTCTGTATGTTCTCCCGGTACTTGGTGGGTTTCCTCCGGGTACTCCGGATTCCTCCCGGAAGAATGGCAGGTTAGGCTAATTGGTGTTACCAGTTTGCCCATCGTGTGTGAATGATTAGGGTGTACCCTGCTTCAGTCTCCTGGGATGTCTCCTGAATACAGGATAAAGTGGCATATTTGATGAGTGAATGAGCGAGTAAGTGTACTTGCATCACTGATGCAAAACAACTTTCTGTGATAAAAGCTACAAACTTTAATAGCCACTCTCTAGTATTTCTCTCAGCTTTTCTGGTTACAGAGAAACTGCAAACTGCAAACACCGCAAACACACTCCATCCTGAAGACTTTCTTATGTCAAAAACCTTACTTAAAATTGTGCCCAGGACAGTTAGAAAGCACTGATCCTGGAGACTCGCTTCGTGAATCCTAAATAAGTCTCCCACCAAATAAACCATCACCATCGCAAATTTTGGGAGCTGTTTATTTGAAGCAGCTGCTGTAAAATTTTATACATACAAGTAACTCGGGTAGCATGGTGGCGTGGTGGCTAGCACTGTGTCCTTGCACCTCCAGGGTCAAGGGTTCGAGTCCCGTTTTTCGAGTCTGTGTGTGCGTGGAGTTTGCATGTTGGTTGGTGGATTTTCTCCCACAGTTCAAAGACATTTAGATCAGGTTAATTGGTGTGCCCAAATTGCCTGTAGTGTATGGGTATGTGTGTGCCCTGTGATGGATTGGTGACCAGGTCGCTTTGTGTCCTAAGTCTCCTGGGATAGGCGCCACGCCCGCTGTACTCCTTCTGACCAGTTTGATCCAAATGTTCAACATCGTTATGGTGTGACTTCATCTCTTTAATAATGATTATTATAAGAGATTAGAGGTTTAACCTTGTTAAATTTCCATCCATCCGAGGAACCTCAGTAGTCCAACTAAGGATCATGGAGGACAATGGTGACCATTGTATTTAGTCCCACTTTCACAACCGTGGTAGGACCTCCAGTTAACATTCACACACTACGGGTAATTTGGGAACGCCAGTAAGCCTAATCTGCATTTTATGGAACCCACCAAGCACACTTCATGCACATAGACCATGAGGCGGGATTTGAACCCGGATCCTCAGTGCTAACCACTACGCCACCATGCCACTCTTGTTGAATTATACAGCTTTAACAAATATACAAAAAAATATTATGGCCTATTGGTAAATCATATTCTCAGTTATGATGACTAAAAGGCAGCAGTTGTTAAAAGTTTTCTCATTATGTACCTCAGGTTACCAACATCAGTTAGTGGAACCAGTGGGACAGAGTTTGGACGCATCACCTTCGTGTTTGAGACCATATGTTCAGCGGATTGTCAGCTTTACTTCATGATGGTGAGCGAGTGATCGTGTGTATTCCATGTGGAACTCGCACTCTTACCAGTACCCCATCATCTCTGGCATGCTTTGTGTCCAACTTTAGTTGAGTTTGGGTTAGTTTTCTGTCTGAAGAAGCTCTTTTGCATATGTGTTGTTGTTTTTGCAGGACACAGACAGACGGAGCACCAATGTGGTGGAATCATGGGAAGGCAGTAAGGAGAAGCAGTCCTACACGCACATCATGACTAAGAACGCATCTGTGTCTTACACATGGGCGTTTCAGCGCACTAACCAGGCTAGAGATGTACGTGCACACTCAGACACACTCAGACACACAAATTATATATATATATATATATCAAATGTACATACAGGGGTTGGATAAAGAAACTGAAACACTGGCTAATTTAGTGTTTCAGGTTCATGTTTATATTTGACCAGCCTGGTGGCCAATCTTCATTGATTGCACATTCCGCAAGTAAGAGCAGAGTGTTAAGGTTTAATTAACAGAGTTTTGCTTAAAAATGCTGGCGCACCTGTGACCAAGGGATCAAGTCCTTGTGATGTATCAAGAGCCACGGTATCCAGGGTAATGTCAGCATACTGTACCACCAAGAAGGGCGAACCACATCCAACAGGAGTAACTGTGGACGCAAGAGGAAGCTGTCTGAAAGGGATGTCCGGGTGCTTACCCGGATTGTATCCAAAAAACATAAAACCACAGCTGCCCAACTCAGAATTAAATGTGCACCTCAACTCTCCTGTTTCCACCAAAACTGTTCGCCGGGAGCTCCACAGGGTCAATGTACATGGCCGGGCTGCTATAGACTATAGTCACTCATGCCGATGCCAAACGTTGGTTTCAATGGTGCCAGCAGCGAAGATCTGGGGCTGTGGACAATGTGAAACATTTATTCTCTGATGAGTCCACCTTCACTGTCTTTCCCACATCCGGGAGAGTTACGGTGTGCAGAAGCCCCAAAGAAGCGTACCACCCAGACTGTTGCATGCCCAGAGTGAAGCATGGGGGTGGATCAGTGATGGTTTGTCCTGCAATATCATGGCATTCCCGAGGCCCAATACTTGTCTTAGTGTATTGTGGTCTAAAACCAGGTGTTTCAGTTTCATTGTCCAACCCCTATAAGGTTGAAGGAAGTTTAGTTAAACATGCAGAGAGGATTTAAGACTGGAATTGTGCTCATTGGTATTCAGACCTCAGACATACAGTAGCTACAGATTTGTTCTCAACAGCAAAGCTGTGTCTCAGTTGTGTGTGATCCTGACCTTAGACTTAAGCCCATTTTTCTTGTGTGATATCAGCTCGAGCGAGGAGCAGGATTAAGTTCAGTGCTATTGTCTCAGTGTTCACATGTTATGCTAAAATAGCATAAGCTTCAGCGTTAAAGACAGAAAAATGGAAGTGATGAATTTAGAGCATGATAAACAGCTTGCATGTCTTGCACATGGTTTTGTCTTCGGTGAAATTTGTATCTTGGGCCCAAATTACCTTCTCAGCCCAATAAAGACCTTGTGGCCAGTCTAGTCACTTGTACATATAGGGTTATTCACACCCTCATGCTTTTTTCAATGTATGGCCATCTCACTCTGCAACAAAACAGGAAATACTGAATCAGGTGCTACTTTAAAAGCAGCTGAATAATAAGAGTAGTAGCTGTCTTTCATTGACCTAAAGGTCTTAATTACATCTGGGCTTTTTATGCAACATTTACTACCTCTCAATAGTTTGGACACACTTTCAAATAAAAAATAAAAAGTTTTTCCTTATTTTTATATTTATCTCCTTTGATATTGAAATGTGTCTGCTATGTAATGCTCTGTAAAGCCGTCATAACCGCTCTAATCTAAGGTGCTGTTTTTGGTCATGGTCAATAACCACATGCTTCTTGAGGACCACAGCTCAGAGAAAAGCGACATCTTAGGGAAAGGTTTGAGCTATGTAGATCTACACTACACCATATCCATGGATGGGCTGACCAGTGAGCTGAATGAGGTGGCAGCTGAAGATGTGTCGTTACTTCCTATTGATTTACTATTTGATTTTTTTTCTGATTTTTTCCCCCATAACTCTAAGGAGCTTCTCCCTAAATTGATGATGATGAAGAAACCTTAAAAAACTGATATTTATGATCTCTCTTAGGGGCGTATATATGTCAACGACATGGCGAAGATCTACTCAATTAAAGTAACGAACGCTCTGGACGGTGTTGCCTCGGCATGCAGGGCTTGTGCTATCGAGTCCCAGCAGCCTGGGTCAGCCTGCGTGCCCTGTCCTGCTGGCTATTATATAGACGAGGAAACCAATCAGTGCCAGGAATGCCCATCCAACACTTTCCTTTCGGGACACCACATCTATGGGCAGGACGCATGCCAGCCCTGTGGACCAGGTAGCCGCAGCAACAAGGTACCGTATAGTCCAATATTTAGCGAGAGTCTAGTTGAATTGTCGTGTTCCATGTTTGTTTTTGAGAATTCCTAGAAGATGCAAGATTCCAAGAAGCAGGATTTGATGTGGTATGAGTATAAAAAGAAATTAGAATGAGATTTCATTTTGGGCAAATCTAATGAATGATCTATACGTACAGTATAACATGTAGTTTCTAGTCTGGGGTCAGGGGTAGTTTAGTGGTTAAGGTATTGGACTAATGATCAGGTTAAAATGCCAGCATCACTGTTGGGGGCTTTGAACAAGGCCCCTAACCCTGCTACCCAAATCCTCACTGCTCAGATGTGTAATGAGATCAAATGTAAGGATATCTGCCAAATGCTGAAATGTAAATTAGTGTCTGTTGTGATTTGGCAAGGGTCTCTGGCCACAACAGCAAAATTGCTGTAATAATGAATTAATTTATTTTCTGAGCGATCTAAACACACTATGTCCTGCTGAGCCTCCAAGTTCAACCGTAACCAAAGATTTAACAAAGATTCACCAGCAGCTCGGTTCATTTCCCATAACCGCTTTAAAAGATGCCTCTTGTTTACTGATTGTTTATGGCATGAATGATATCGATGTATATATTTCTACTGTGGTAATATCCGTTTAGTAATCACAATTAAGAGAGCAGTAGAGATTATTCCATCATGAGTGCATGAGGAGAGCTCCTGCTATTATTATTTATCAGTGTGGTAGTGGTGTAGTAGCTGATTCCAGCAGAGAGGAGCGCAGACCAAAAATAGATCAAACCACTCCAGATGTTTCATGCTGGAGCCCCGCAGCAGAACAATGGGATCTTGTAGATGTGAATGATTTGATTGGTTCCTATTTATATTCTTCAACTGTGCTTTTTATTGATTTGGTTGGTAGTACCAGAATTCGAGCTGTTGGATGTGTGGCCAGCGGAGCGAATCAAGCGAGGGTCTATTTAATGGAATTTAAACAAGGCAGTCTGTAGACAGCGATTAATCTGGTTTTGGAATTGCAATGTATTGTGTAGGATTTGCCTATGAAATGTATTTCTGTTTATTTTAGGAGCACAGCTTGTGCTACAGTGACTGTTCGTTCACACACACAGCGCTCAACCGAACTCAGCAGTACGATTTCAGTCCCCTGGGCTTCACCGGCTCCGTCATGATCGGCCCCAGCTTCACTTCCAAGGGCACCAAGTACTACCATCTCTTTAATATCAGCTTGTGCGGGACACAGGTATACACTCGCACACACGTTTGCCCTAGGATTATGTGATGCTTTACAAAGACAAACATTATATGTTCATTATTGTTTGATTTCTGTTTCCTCTAGGGTCACAAGCCAGCGATCTGTACAGACAATGTTACAGATCTATCTGATAAAGATCCTCATAGTCATGAGGCCAACTATGTAGAAACGTTTATATGTCAATCAACTATTATTCCCTCTGATGGCCGGGGTTTCAGGACTGCTCTTGCATCACAGTCGATCAGCCTGGCAGACACGTTTCTTGGTAGGTTGGTGACGGGATTTTGCAGAAGAAGGTTTTTACGCCATTTCAGTGATGTCAAACAATAAAAACTATGGAGACGTAAACTGCAATAGTCAATGGACCACTGTGTTTGAGCAGTCTCTTTTTTTGGTGGTCTGAAAACTCATCGTCGCCATCATCTATACCCTTTATCCTGTATACAGCGTCGTAGGGTTCCTGGAGCCTATCCTGAGAGACTTAGGGCACGAGACTTGGTACACCCTGGTCAGGGTCCCAGTCTATCACAGGGCACACACATACACATGTTAATTCATACACATGGGGCAATTTGGGAATGCCAGTTAGCCTGAATCTGTATGTCTTTGGACTGTGAGAGGAAACTGGAGTACCCGTAGGAAACCCACCAAGGATGGGGAGAACATGCAAACTCCATGCATACAGAGACGGAATCTAACCTGGCCGGGAGTGCAAGTTAGCAGTGCTAACCGCTAAGTCTAAAAACTAGTTGACTGGGGGGGGTTAGAGCCTATCCCAGAAGACTTATGTATGAGGTATGAGGAGGGGTACAACCTGGTTGGGGTGCCAATCCATTGCAGGGTACATTTACACACTAATTGGGAATGGCAACTAGCCTAATCTGCATGTCTTTGGTCTGTGAGAGGAAACTGAGGCACCTGGAGGAAACCCTATGAACACAATGAGAACATGCAAACCCTGAGGCGGGAATCGAACCCAGACCCCGGAGGTGCAAGGCGATAGTGCTAACCATTAGTCGTCTACAGTTTTTTATCTGTTAGAATGAAAATACATTCCTGAAGTATGTCATGCAAGCAATAAATAGAAAGTGTTGTGCTCAAAAGTACATAGCAAATTAATAATTTAATTCCAAAATCAAACCAAACAGAAACAGAAGTTTTATCTTTGATTGATGTATGATGTATGAAAGGAACACAGGTGACTCTTCGGCAGTCTACTTAAATAGAAATATGTAATTTCCTTTTCCCCACACCCCAGATAGCAATTTGTAGTCATTTACAATATGTGCAATATTCCAACACTTATAATGTTTCCTGTGTGTGTGTGTGTGTGTGTGTGTGTGTGTGTGTGTGTGTGTGTGTGTGTGTGTGTGTGATGTAATTTCTCCAGTGTAGCAACAGTCCTTAAATGTGTTGATCAGTGTTTGACCGCTGCATTATGTCCAGTGAAAGTCCAGTGGGAAGAACAGATGATGCTGAAACGTTTCTAAAATGTTCTATAGCTTGGGGCCGGTGATTTTCAATGAAGATTAGTTCTCCCAGGAGGCTTTTAATTTTCATTGTTTGCTTGCCATAATATATTCCTGTACAGGGTGGGCCATTTATATGGATACACCTTAATAAAATGGGAATGGTTGGTGATATTAACGTCCTGTTTGTGGCACATTAGTATATGTGAGGGGGCAAACTTTTCAAGATGGGTGGTGACCATGGTGGCCATTTGGAAGTCAGCCATCTTGGATCCAACTTTTGTTTTTTCAATAGGAAGAGGGTCATGTGACACATCAAACTTATTGGGAATTTCACAAGAAAAACAATGGTGTGCTTGGTTTTAACGTATCTTTATTCTACAAAAGCACTACATTTGGCCTGGTAACATGGTGGTCGAGAATTTTGTTCCTAGACAGGTTATTTTATTACTATTATTATTGGGGCTGTGGGGCAGTGGTGGTTTAGCTTAAGCTGATCGTATGATTGACTGTTCAAGCCCCCTCACCACCTGGTTGCCATGCTTGGGCTCTGCAAGGCCCTCAACCAGATGCTCATAAAAGCATTGCAAGGAGAAGCAGGACCGAGATTAGGATGACTGGGAAGATGATCGTTCAAACTGTGGCCTACCTTCACTTGATGGTAGCTGCTTTGTGACAAATCTTTTTTGCTCCTCGCTCACTGCAGGGAGCCTCCCGTTTAGTAGGTGTGAGAAGAGACGGGGCCCTAAACCTGGCACGGTTGGCGTGAGTTAAGGACCTCTGGCTTCTCTTCAAAAGGGAGGCATGGAGCAATTGAGTTTGGGGTTTGGAAGACAGGAAAAAGGGTGTCCTTTTTCTAGGGCCTTGTCATGCGCTTCATGGGCTTCCAGATTGCAATAACCATGTTGGCTTCATCATGTCTGACTCCTGTCTGCCGCCGCACCAAAAGGGACTATGCGGGTCTGCTTTCACCATTGCTCAAACATGCACAACCTCACTCTGTTTTTCACCTTTTTTATTCCCTTTCCCTTAAGACTGCTCCCAGGTTTAAAATGTACAGAAGGTAAAACAATACGCAATATAAAATGAATTCACACCAACATTGGCTTAGCTCAATATCTCAATGATGTTGATGCTAATAAACCTGCCACTTCTAAGTGTTTCGATTGGTTCCCTTATAAATAAATATAATAAATTAATACTTAAAACCTATAAGCATGACTCACCTCAGTGTCTCCTAAAATCCTTAACAAACTGTTTGTTGTGTCTGTCAGGCAGTTGTTGTGGCTGCAGCGCGGTTACCTCACGGTGGGTGGCGATGAGCCCAGACCCGCTGTTCAGATCAAACTTTATAATTCAGTGTTTATTTAATCCAACCATATGGTCATATACACACTTATTTTATTAGTAAGCGATGCTATCTTTCAGTGTACCTTATTGTTCCTGGCACATCTATACTTTACAAGCTCTTACTTCCTGTCTTTTTTCATAATCCTTGTGTTTATATATACTGCATATTTGACAGTAAAATTTCATTTTCACGGCTGTGTGAGTCATTTGAAAAATGTTTTCTAGGAGCCACAGTGGAGAAATCACTCAGTGGAGTAAACGCTAGACCAGAACTCTTTGCCGCTTCATCCAAGAGAGTCCCGGACGTCAACTACTTCTATCGGTATCAGCACAAATGATTGAGACAGCTAAAGTATTTCCTTTTTGTTAGTATTATACTGTATAAAACCCACAATGCACAAGATTTAGTGCTGTGCTAACTTGTGCAGATCTCCACAGACGACATCTTCCTGCCAGAACGGGCGAAATACAGTGCTCACGCTACGCTGTAACCCTGAGAAGTCCTCTAAAGGAGAAATATCTCTACCCAGGTATACTATCTTGAAACGCTCCATGTGCTGGACCTTTACAATACAAGCTTTAAATGAACATTAATCTTGTTTCTCTAGTCGACCTCGCTGTGGCGATGGAACCGTGGTGATATTTCTGCTTTGTCTGCACCCAGCCTGACCTCATAAAACTACGAGATTCATTCTTTATTTAAACATTATACAGTATATCAGGGGTACTGAATTAAAATTTAAGAAGGTCTGGTTATTTAAAATCATCTTCGAGCTGAGGTTAAAATTTCAGTAGCATTTCAATAATGCTTTTATTAAACATGTGAACAGTTGATGGCCTTGTGCATATATATATATATATATATATATATATATATATATATATATATATATATATATACACACATATTTTTATTTTTTTTGGTATTTGTATGAAATAGTGTCTAGACATCTTTATGCTCACATTACTTCTGTCTATTATCACCATGGTTTCAGAACATATGAGACAAACTGCAGGAAGAAGAAACATCCATTAATTTGTCTATACATCTTTGAGGGTTCAGCTTTCATAGTCTACTTTCCTTTTCTTGGAGTAACCAAGCTGTGTCCCACATCGATCACGGTAAACTATCATTGATATATATCACTATTAGTGATATATATCAATAAGAGCGTGCCATTTGGACAAAGCTCGTGTCTTGGCGCCACAAGCAGCTAAAAACACTCTACAGTCAAGACCTTTGCACTACAGAGGTTATGGAGTTTGCATTTAAATGCTAAATTGAATGTGTATGAAAAAGTGTATTTTTCTCCTCTTATAGTTTCCTCTGATCCAGGGCGCATTCCTGCTTAGAGATCCACCTTAACCCAAAATGAATGAATGAACGACATCAAGTTGTTTACACACACTGTCTTTAGCTTTTAATTTCCCAAGCAGGATGTTTTCTAAAAATTGTTTTCTTCTCGCTTCTTGGTTGTGTGTCATTTTTACGCTATCACTTTTCTCCCGGTTTAGTCATAACCAACTCCAACTCTCTGGTTGAGTAACCTTTAATGCGCAGTGTGAAATCTAGCATGTTTCCACCGCGCTAATGCGACGTCAGGCCAGACGAATACTCCAAATGCCCTCTTTTGTGCAAATGCGCTCAGAGATGCCTATGATTTTCTTAGTCTTGCTCTGATTGACAGAAGAAGGAGGATTTTTTTCTTTCCCTCAAGCTACTGAGCAGGACCAATTACACTTGGTATCTTAGACTGTCAGATGCAATACATGTGGCGTGCGTTGTCACCACTATTAGAGCAAATACTTTCCCAGCTTGGGAGTCTAAAAAAAAAAATTTTTTTTTAAAGATTTAGTTAAATTCTTGCTTATTGGTGTGTTTACTTTCCTGCATTATTTAAGACAGTTGTCAGCACTGAGCATATAGCTTCTGTATAAATTGAATAGTATAAAATGTGTTGAGGTGATAACTGTGTCGCACATTGATTTTCAGGGAGTGTCCTGCCGGAACCTGCGATGGCTGCACCTTCCATTTCCTATGGGAGAGTTCGAGCGCCTGCCCACACTGTACTGAGGAAGACTACCACCAGATCGAGGGAGCCTGCAAGGGAGGAGTGCAGGTGCTCTTCATTTAGTTAGAAATCTGATGTTAAATATCTAGTCAATTTTGACAGCTGGATTTTTCGTGATGATGTCTCACCAGTTATCCCGTTAGGATTTCTGGACGTCAACCTGTCTACCTACACCTGTTGGGCATGAGCCAATTCCTAAAGTACACCAGTGCGAGCAGTAGGGACATACAGTAGGCGACTGTGTTCACATCACCCTGTGTTCATCCAGCAGCAATTTTTTGCCTCTTGCTCTGCTTTAGCTGTCAGTGGGAGTTCTTACTGTACACAAGTCTTGCCTATTTTGGCAAGACATATTCCAACTAAAAATAAAATTTTAAAAAATAATCTGCAGGGAAATGCTTGTGTATAGATTGCATCTGTGCAGTGCATCACAAATGCGGCAAAAATTTTTTACTTCTTAGTTTCTGTCGTCTATTTGTGACTAAAGCGTTGGCGAAGATCTGTTATATATTCTGTTCGGTTATATCGATCAAGCCCATCACTTTAAGCGACTAGGAGAGAATATCCGGAACCAATAAGAGAAAGCATGATATATAGTATTGACATCACCTCTAACTGCTAAACAGCAGCACACATTGGAAATAAATGACATCTGGCCACTTTTTCATGTTTCACCAAGGATGAATGAGTTCATCCATCCATCAATCCATTGTCTATGCTGCTTATCATGTCTTGCAGGGTTGCAGGGGGCTTGGATCCTATCCCAGAGAACTTTGGGCACAAGGTGGGGTACAACCTGGATGAGATCCAATCAATCACAGGGGACAAACACACATACGCTCTGGATAATTTGGAAACACTGAACAACCTAGGGCCTAATGGTGTAGTGGTTAGCACTGTCGCCTTGCACCTCCAGGGTCTGGGTTTGATTCCCGGCCAGGCTCGATTCCCGCCTCTGTATGCATGAAGTTTGCATGTTCTCCCCGTGCTTGGTGGGTTTCCTTCGGGTACTCCGGTTTCCTCCCACAGTCCAAAAAAATGCAGATTAGGCTAATTAGCGTTCCCAAATTGCCCATAGTGTATGAATGAGTATGTGTGAGTGCCCTGTGATGGATATACCCCGCAGGGCACCCTAAGCCTCCCGGGATAGGCTCCAGGGCCCCTGTGACCCTGAATACAACCCTCGTGACCCTGAGTGAACAACCTGTATATACGTACTGTATATACATTTTCTGTATATAAATAATTTCTAACCCTCAAGGTCAGTTTTATTAAATTTTCAAACACGCCATCCTAACAGTTTCTCAAGAAGAATTTGACGAAACAGAAGATGATAGAATGTGAAGGAGAGAGTCATGTAAGCGTTGGAATGGTTTTCCTTTCAGGACACGGTGTATGTGTGGACGGAGCCACGGCTCTGTACAGGAGGAGTATCTCTGCCAGCAAAGAGGACCAAGCCTTGTCAGATGATTGATTTCTGGCTGAAAGTGGGAGCTGTCGTGGGTGCGTTCAGCGCTGCCTTGCTTGTCGCTCTTACGTGCCACTTTTGGAAGAAGAACAAAAAGTAAGACATTTAGCCGTGCGGTCTTAAACATCGACTCGGGTTTTTAAAAAATCTTATTATCTGACTATTAGAAACGCGCCATTCAGTCTCTTGATGTGATGTGAAACCCGAGGACGCTGGTGGACAGAACCAAAAGTTACACACCAATGGTGCCACTTTGGACTTTTTTTTCCCTTTTAATGGTAATTTAGTTTGGGCTTATAGTCAACCTGTGTTTTCTCAGCTACCATGTACTGCAAATTGTGACACCGCACACATCTCATTTGTTGACGAAATTCGGTGTAATCGTTGACAGATTGGTGGAAGGCAATTTAGCCACAATGCAACAAATAGTCATTGTCGCAGTCGTACAGTGTCAAGCTGTCTTTTGCAAATGTGCCGACTCTCATTTCTTTCTTTTCTCCCTTATTCCTTGTCCAGGCTGGAGTTTAAGTATTCCAAGTTGGTGATGTCAGCTAATAAAGAGTGTGAGTTACCAGGAGCAGACAGCTGTGCCATAATGGAGGGCGAGGGAGAGGAGGTGGAGGATGATGTAGTTTACACCAAGCCTTCTTTACTGGGAAAGCTAAAGGCCATCGCCACCAAGGTACATCCTATACTGTGTTGATCTTTAAGTATGATATCTTTCGTCCTTAAAGTGAATTTCATTAGACGTTAAAGACCCTTCCACCTCTGCGTTCCTGAATTCTTCAATCTTGATTTGTTTTTTCTATAGCAGCAGCTCAGGATATAGTTGATAGTTGTACCTTCAAGGTTTATATTAACACATATGTAAGGTGCCTATTGTTAGACTAAGATTATGTAACGTGTGTGTACCATACAAGTCCTTCTGAATAAGCTGCGGGCACAGGAACAAGCAAGCACATCAATTTATGCCAGCTGAGCCCGCTGTCAGAGCTGCAGTTATGGAAAATTAATCAGCACCGAGCGACCAATCAGATTTGAGAATTCAAGAGAGCCTCGGTAGAAAGAGGTTTAAAAGAAATCTGAAATTTTAATTCTTCGTGCTCTGTCGAGGAAGGCAGAAGTCATTTGTAAGGCTGGTGTCGTTAATGCGTGTAACAGTTTCAAACTGCATTTGAAATGAAACCTTGCTTATCTCTGGTTGCTGGGTAAAAAAACAACAAAAAAAAACGTCTGAACACAAGAAATGGTTGAACCTGAGACAGACTTCTTCGCCGTGCCTCTCTTGATGTCTGGGTCCCTGTCCCTTTCTAATGCTCACAGCAATTGCAAAATCAGTGTGTGCGTGCGCGCGCATGTGTGTGTGCATGTGTGTGTGTATGTGTGTGTGTGTGTGAGAGAGAGAGTATGCGCCTTGATGTTTAACTGAAGCCTGCTGAAATAATCGCTGAGGGGCTTCTTTAAGATTAAAAGACTATGTTGAGCTGCAGGGAAAGATGCAGCGTGCCACGTCGTGTTTGCAGCCAATTAGCGCGCGCGATAGAGAGAGAGACAGCAAAACAGACAGACCGAGAGTGTGCTAGGAAGGACTTTTTTTTTTCTTCTTTTCTTTTTTTCTTTGGAAGTGGTATTGTTACTTAATGAAATACCAGAGTACAGCACACAGAATGAAGCTGCAGAATGAAGAAGTCTCTCTGTGGGAACACAATTAAATCTCCTTTAGCAGACAGAGACCTTTTCAGACCGCAAAACGTTAATTAAGGTTGATTAAACAAGTAAATCAGTGGAAGCTAGTAAACGTAACTACATTAGTTTTGCTAATCATAGTTGTAAATATTCACTATGTCATTTCCTTTGATATTTGAATGCGTAATATTCAGCATGTTGATTTCCATAATTTGCTAAAAAAAAAAAAAAAAAAGTGAAGGATGTTAAAGTGGACCAAGTAATAAAAGCCTGTCTTGAGAGCGCGGGGATTTTCAGCAAACAAAAGAGCTCGGTATTGAGTAATGATGCCCTTGAGCTGTGTAGGCATGTTGCAGGGCTCTGACTCCGTTGGTGGTAGATTCCTTCCTTTCTTTCCCCCGTCCGCAGCCACACACTTCATGAATACAGTTGAATGTGTGCGCTGGTCGTCAAGGTAACGTGCGGCGATGCTGCCTCGTCCTTGGGCTGGATAAGGGCCGTGCTTTTGGAAGCGAGCTGACCTCACGGGCCAAGGTCCGGCTCCGTGCCCTGGCTACATTTGTTCCACCGTGTAAACTGCATGTCGCTGTTTCTAGGGCAACGAGCAGAGCTCCGAGGCCGTCCAGCTGAAATCCTCCCAGCCGGAGAACTGGGTGTGGGGATAGACGAAGGAGGAGGAGGAGGAGGAGGAGGAAGAAGAGCAAAAGAGACAGGATGGATGGATGGATGAATGGAGTGAGACTTTGAAGCTGCTCTTCACTTGGGAACGTGTACGCATGTGGTGGCACTAAGCCAGACAGTGGAAGAGCTTTGGAAAAAGGAGCCGTGGGGATTTGGGCGAGAAGAACAGAAAAATCGGAGTCTGTAAGACGGTTCTGTTTGATGTCATTATCACGCCGCTGTGCAATCTGTTTGTCTGTTGGGTTGTGTGCCTCCTTTTGTAATAATATTATAATGCTATTAAGGATTTGGGACTTGTTTAATAGGGTTATGGTACGTTGGTTGTTGCTGCACACAAATGCTGGAACGACTATGACGAATATTTGACAATAACATAAAATAAACTGGTTGTTTTTAAATGTGATTAGTAATCTGGACGCTTCAAATCATCTGAACAAACACATTCCAAATAAATCCAGTGTCTTCACACCTGTAACACCAACCAACATGATAATAGCCTATAAAATGTATAAGCCCAAAGTAATACAAATCTGTGGCTTTTAAAGTAATAATCATACAAATGTAATAAATAGCTATTCAATTTTCAGCGATTTGTTATATTTTGGGGAAGGTGAAAATCTTCAGCTTTCAAAGTTGTAATTTGTTGTTAGTCTTATGGGTGCCGCTGTCAAGGGATTGCCACAGCGGACCATCCCATCCGCACAACTAATGCAACCCTCTTAATTATGGCACACCGGGACTTATCTTGGGACTGGCACTGTAACCAGTGATTGGGCGCTGGGTGGGTCAAACCCAGGACCTATCAAAGTAAAACAAAAATAGTAAAAAAAATGTAATACATCCTAAAATTCAATTTAATGTATGTGGGAAATCTATTAAGTTTGTCGGATTATTAAATTAAAAGCTGCAGGTTTGTGTCACACTTGTGCTTTATTGCTTTTGTGGCCTTCGGCACATGCTACACACAGCTCTCTTTCTTAAATAATCAAAAGTCGAACTGTGTATGTTTTAAATTGGGTGTGGTGTACGTTTGAATAATTAACCTGCCAGCTTTGGCGCCCTTTTGATGTATCTAAATTGGGATTCCCTGGATACCAGTCGTGAAGAGCTGCAGTCCAGCATAGTTTGGAGGTTTTCCTGGCTGAAATACACCCAATTAATCTGGGATATTGGTTTTCGCTTAAAACTGACATTTTAGAAGTTGAAACCATGAATGTCTTAAATATTTAAGATGAAACCTATTTCTAGGTTATTATTTAAACTGAAGCAAATAATAATTTTTTTAAATCCTTTGCACCAAAGTTCAGTTTCATTGAGACTTATCCCTTCCACTATTGCACAGTGAGCATTACCCTGATTGGTTTGATTTAACATTGTGTGTGTGTGTGTGTGTGTGTTTTTATAACTTGGAGCTCATACCAGCTTGATTTCACAATATTTTCAAGATTATGTTTTTCACTCAATTTCTTGCTGAAAATATTAATTATAATCACTCACTCACTCACTCACTCATTGTCTGTACCGCTTTATCCGGCATACAGGGTTGTGGGGGGCCATATTCAAGGAGACTTAGGGTGCGAGATGGGGTGCACTCTAGACAGGATGCCAATCCATTGCAGAAAATGTAATAACTAATTGATTTTTTAAAAATAAAATTCAAAAAGAATGCAAAATTGAAGCATGTTCATAAAATTTTGGACCCTACTGTACCTCGTAGGATTATTAACTGCACATTCTGAATGCTTCAATATCTACCGTGTAAAGAGATATGACAGGATAAACTGATTGTGATGGGGTTTATCCAAGAGAGTTATAGGTTGCCTTCGCTGTTCTTTTTTTCTTGTTTTTGATGTCAATGAAGTGCTATATAGTATTGAGTAAATATTATTTACATGACGTTTCCTGATTTGGGGTTTGATAATAAATTACAATTTTCACTGAAATTGTGTCTGTGGCTTTAATTTATTTATTTATAGTTTTTTAATAATGTGTATAACCTTTATTCTTCTTATTACTCTTAACTTTTCGGTTATTTCCTTGCTCCAAATGCCATCTCGTACGCCAACTCCGTGTCCAGTTCTTATAGGGCGCTGAAAGTCGACTAGAATAGACCCGATGAAAACCTGAGAAATTGCAATCCTGCTGTTATTTATTTATTTATTTGATAAAACCCTTCACAAGGTCCATTAAAAAACCCACAGAGAACAGAGAAAGTGCAATTCACAGGTTCCACCCAAAAACTCACACCTTTGCCAACCACACTCTAGCTCTCACTCACACTCGCTCACCTGTCCTCTCTTTTTCCTCAGAAGAAGCAGGGTAGTTGATAAAAGGGTGACTTTTCAAAGGTTTCGGTGCTTCTGCTGCATCATTCCGACTGGAAAATCCCCTGCAAAAAACGTTGCTCCCCATTTTCCCTGCTCATATTTAATGCTCCAGACACTTTAGAAACCAGCTGTTTCTTGTGGCTTTTTTTTTTGGCATTGTGAGACCCCTTAATCTCTCGAGTTGGTGGACAAAAAGAACTCTAGGGAGGATTGTATGCGTGGTGTATGGCCTTTTAAAATTTTCTTTCCCCTCCCACTTTATTGTATACTGAGGACATAACAAAAAAGGGTAGAAAACAGATATACAACAACAGTAGGTTATTATTTATTATTATATCCTTGTTATTGCACACACTGCACCATGGGTACTGTTCTATTGCTTTGTGTTTTGACCAGAGTTAAAAATTTCAACACAGGATTCCTTAACAATACGTTACACCGGATATAAACTTGGAGCATACAGATAGACAGAGGAAGACAAACGTCCCTCTGCAGGAGCGTTGTATCAAATCCACACCCGGCACAATGGATCCGCACGTAAACGTTCACCATAACAGATCCGAATCTAAATCACAATAAAAGGAGCATTACTCGTGTTAAACCTTTGACTTTTTTTTTTACGTAGAATATGTCGACTCTGCTAGCAACATGACATGCAGGAAGAATCAGGGAAGTTGCAGCTATTTTCATTGTACATACTGTAGCCCTCAGACTGACGAGGCTCGTGGAGCACTGAGGGAAAAAAAGCTGCTTCCATAGTCCTGTACTTTTTCCTTCTGCGCACTGTACATGCACGCGTTGTCCGCTGTAGTCTTATTTAAGCACCCCCGTTCTATTTTAGCTTTAAATGTCTCTCTCTTGCTTTGTCTTGTTACCAGGTCATACTGGCGTCTAGAGATTAACAGGAGAATGGGGAACAGGGCTTGGTTTGTGGATTCGTTCAAGTGTGTTGTATACTGTAATAAACACGGCTAGGATGAGACTTGTTGAATATTCTGTGTGCATCTTACTGGAAGACTAAGTCTGTGTTATTGATCTGACAAATCAATCAAAAAAATCTTTCTTCTCATACAATTACTACTGTATTTTATTCAACCAGAATCAATTTGTATCCAGGTAAAAAAAAAAAAAAAAAAATGTATACTGTACTATTGCATCAATATTTACCAGTTTTTATTTTTCTCTATACTTACTCTATATATACAACAGTCTGAATGCGTAAGGGCTACAATTTTCTAGCAAACTTGTTCTCTGCTTACACAATACTAAGACTAAGGTTTTTTTTAGGTTTTAATTACAGTTGTACTTCGGCAAACGCACACCTTAAGAACTGATATTTTGAAAGGAAGTCAAAATGAAAAAAAAAAAAAATTTAAATGAAAGAAAGCATTTTTGGCTTATGAGCGACTGAACTGAGCAACTACTGTACGTTGCGTGTGCGTACCACTGTCTATGTTTTTTTTTTCTCCCAATTTTCTCCCTAATTTAGTGCACAATTCCCATATTTTAGCTACTACTACCACTCAGTCGGGAGGGCCGAAGACTATCACGTGTTTCCTCTGAACTACGTGACGCCAGTTGACTGCATCTTTTAGCACTGCTCGCTCACGCACCGTTGGGGTGCGTAACACACTCGGAGGACAGCGCTATCCGCTCCTTCCGCTTGCGCGAGCTCACAGACGCCCCTGATTGGCTGTAGAGCCGTGATTAATGTGTGAGCCCTAAGTACCTCTCCCCCCCCTTGAGAGAGTTCGGCCAATCAGCTCTCTCTAGGCCTCCAGTTGCGAGAGGTAACAGCGCTGATATATGTTCTGATGAAGCTAATACATGTTAATAAATCTACGTAGTTAGCAGCAGCAATTAAATACACTGCCGGAATAAAAAAGTCCCCACTTCAGAAAGATCAAATTATTGGCCAGCATCAAGTATCGCAAACAATATAGGAGATTTGAAATCAATGAAACTGGGTTAAGACATGACCAGTACAGGTACTTTAGTAAAACCTGTATGGACTGTGCTAAACCGTCAACTTTGTGGGAGAAATGTGGCCAGAAAAAAAAAAATTCATGAACGGAGATCACTTAAATGCTTAATAAAGATGCGTAGTAAAAAAACTGGCAGGAGAAATGACAGCTCTGTTTAATAGTGAAAATAAGAACATTTCCAGATGTGCACTGTGATGAGACCTCACATCACAGGGATTGGAATTAAACAGCTGTGTGGCCATGAGAATACCACCTGTTAGTCAGACTAATAAACAAAAAAACACTTAGATTTGCTAGAGACTGGATTTTGGAGCAAGGGAAGAAGGTCATGTGGTTTGATGATTTCAAATGGACCTTTTTTCCAAAGTGATGTTCACGTTGCGGTACGAAGGGAAGCACAAAATGCGATAAACCCATCATGCTTAGTGGCCACTCTACAGTACAAGCATCTGGAAGCGGTTTTATGTACTACGGTTGCTTCAGTTGGTCAGGTCTAGGCTCAGCAAATTAATTTGTCGATTAAATTGAGTCAGCTGACGACCTTAAAGCACTGAATGACCATCTATGAAGTTTTTCTTTTCTACTGACATTAAATGTCATATTCCAGGACACAACTTGTGAAAAGGTGGTTCTGGGAGCATGAAGAATCATTTTCACACATGAACTGGCCACCACATTGTGTACTGTAATCAAAACTAAAGGTGAAAAAAAAAAAATCTTTGAGTGGGGGACTTTTTCTGGCCAGGCAGTGTAGCTGTGGCCGGAGAGGTGACGATTGTTTACAACCTAGTAGCCTAACTTAAACCATGCAGCCCAGACCAGGACGTTCCTGAGGATTAATAAATAAATGCAGTACACCTACAGTATGTCGTCTGAATTTAGTTCAGTTACGTCTGTTAGGTATGCATATTTATATTAGCCATAACATTAACACCACCACAAGGTAAACTGAATAACGTTAATTATTAATTATATAACAGTAACCTGGTGACATAGTCATTGGCCACTCAAGGCTCATTTATGCCGGTGGGGGCGCAAGATTCACCTGTCTGGTCCATTCACACAGAAGAAAGTGCAGAAGGAAAGCTAACTCCAGCAATGATATAAAGGCACCAGAGGACCCAGGGCATCACAGCCTGCCATGCACAGGAACGAGCAAACAAAGGCCCACAGACCTGGCCCAAGATCCACATCTGATCGAACACCCACGGGACGAGCCGAACAACAGGGAGTCTATACTCTGAGCAACCAGGGCTGTTTTGGTGGCACAAGGGGAAACCAAAACACAGGTGGGTTTAATGTTATGGCAGATGGGTGTCTATATAAAATAGAATCATAAGTACCTGGATGCAAATGGATTCCTTCATATTGTAGGTTAGCATTCCATACCATTACATTATTTGTGCTTATTGTCACAGCAGATAAATCATGAACGCATCATTTCTATTGTACATCAGTGTTGTGTCTGCTTGCCCCGAACGATTACATTCCATTTCTACAACCGCGAAACTTATAATGTACTTGGAGTTGACACTTAAGTAAACTGTCACATGAAATGACTGCCTTCCTAAAGCAAGATTAAACACACACACACACACACACGCCCCTCAAGTCCAGTGATATGACTACATGTTTCAACCCGTCACATAAAATGTATCCTTCAAAATGTAGAAATGTACAAAACACTCAGATGTAAAAAATAATACACATGTAAAAAAAGTGGCTCAGCAACCCCTAAAGGTCTAGAGGAAGCTTTCATATCAAACTACTAAACACATGATAAGGCACAAAGAGCCATTAAACACTGGATCACCGTTCACGCTCACTCCCGTCTCTCCAAGCACTTTATGCATCGCAGAAATACCACATTTGTAAAGGTTTAACAATCGAAAGCACTTTGTGCATGCTTTGCGCGAAGCAGTTTATGAAAAGCACAGGCGGACGATGAACGCTTACTAAAAGGACCGTGAGACTCCCATCCTCTGGTCAGCCACGCGTTACACTCCCGACTCGTCCATCCTTACTCCTAAAATACTATCACCTTGTGCGGTTAAAACTGTCAGTAAGGTTATTTACAAAATATACAACATAGAAATACATACAGAATAGATTGTTACAACGAGGCCTAAAAAAGAAAACGACCAGGTTTGTCCAGTATTGCAGGCGTAGCCGCTCAACACTTTCCGTTCAGCAGTAAACTCATCGTTGTCCGATGGTGGAACGTTTTATCGTTGTTGTTTTGTTTTTTTTCCAAATTATTTTACAATAAAGCATAATAAAGCTATCAAAAAAACAAAAGGTCTCCAAAACCACCCTAGAAATGTTTTATAGGTTTTTTTGCTCCTCTGTTTCTCTACAACAATGTCAGTTAATATGTACAAGCCCTATAAAATAATTTAATAATAATCGTAATAATAATAATAATAATAATAATACACACTTTCTACACACTGTGGACAGGAGGAGTTCTTGGATGGAGCACAATGTGTGCTGATTGGCTAACAGTCGCTAAATAGCAATACGTTCACAAGAGGGGTCACAGAGAGGAAGTGGTGGAGTCGACGATCTCCCTGCCGTTACACACCGTCGGAACACAGTGCCCACTCACAGATGCTGCAGAGAGAGAGAGAGAGAGAGAGAGAGAGAGAAATATATATATATATAAAATAGACACCACAATATTAATTCTGCTAAACTAAAGTTTCAAAAGCAAATACGACTTTTCAACTTTTTCCCCATTTCCTCACTACTCCAGAATAAATAGTCTCTCCATTTTAGTGTGTCATATTATTTATGAGAAATAAAGTATAAATAAAGATGAAACTGTTTACATGATTTTTTTTTTTTTTTTTTTTTGCCCATGAATTAAACATTAGAGGCGAGGCACCGGCAGGCTCTGCTTGGACCTGTTCATGTGCAGCAGCAGGAATTACAGTTCTGTCCTCAGCTCCAGGATATAAACGTCTTCGTCAGGTGACAATACTGATGCACAAATTATGCCTCATGTAGAGAAACCAATAATTAACAATCACGGCGAGCTGCTTATTTAACCAGTGGAGGCAGCCTTCCGTGATACCTGTTATTGTTTCTTGAAAAAATTACATTTACAATTCCGCCGTCGAATAATCCGAGATAAAAGCGTTGCTTGTAATTTGGGAGCGTTTTCAAATTGTTCATGACGTGCACAGTGCACGTACAAATACAAATGTATGGTATAAAAGGCTGATTATAAGTGCCATCAACTCAGCCATTAAGGCTGATTCAGAGTCAACTGACACCTGTCATGGACCTGTCTGTTATAAGACTTTCTAGCCCAACAGGTGAAATACAATTATGGGACAGAAGAAATATCTATAACTGTCATTACAGTGTCATGGCACCATTATAATAAGTGTAAAACAAATCATCTAACTATATAACATACTTTACTTAGAATCCAGAACTCCAGAACTGTTGGACATCATGTTAAAGAAGGTACAGTAAATATGATGGGCGTTCAAGTCAAATCGGGACTAGTGACTAAAGATTTTCCTGAAACAGACTGACATTTACAGAATAGTTTAAGCACAGGTCACTGAGACTCTGAGCCGCTGTAAAACATTTTAAAGAAGGTCGTACGCCTGTGAATGATGATCACGGCTGAGATCGCGTCATTAACATGAACATTCAGTGAGTAGAATGACTGATCCTTCTTTAATCAATGGCCAACTTGTGAAACTGTCTGTGGGAACTGTACGCACAATCATTCCTCCCCCTATACCACTTGCACATTACAGAAACTCGATTAGGAGTTATTGCCACATATCCTATATAGTCCTGATCTGGATCAAAATCAATTCCACATGTTTGGGGCATTAACGGAGTTCCTGGGAGGCCAGCATTTCAGATGTGAAGCAGGCATGTCGATCAAGGCTCCGGCGTTTTGAGGAAACTTTCTACCTTGATGGCATCCGAGCACTTGGATAAGTGCATTAGTGTAACATAGGATTATACCGAGAAGGAATTTTTTTTTTTTTACTTATAATTTAATAACTGTGTTTTGTTATTCTGCACAATCAAAAGTCTCAGTTTGACCTGAACGCCCTTCATACTTATTAATTGCACTACTAACAATACTATTAATTTTGTCATTCTCATGTACAAAAGTTTGTGTTCAATCATAACACCTTGCCAATATTTTAGTTTCAGTTAACCAAAGCAAAAAAGTCAGATCCTACAGTACATCTCTGTTGAAACTATTTGGCTAACACCTGGTAGGGAAACTAATCAGCTTTCAGGTTACCCAGATGAAAAATTAAGGTAATGTTTGAGGAGTTCATTAAACCACTCATTTGTAATTTGTACCACCTCATGAGGAAAGGAACTTGCTGAAATAGCTCTTGTATTTATTGGTTCATATACAGTACAATATGCAATGTAATCACAAAAAAAAAAGAAAAAAAATCTAAAACGATGATCTGAGATATTTCTTTAGGCAAGCTCTGATAGACTGTGTTCTCTTACTGCAACAGAGGTCTTTGATGACTCCTCACCGTGTGACGCGTAGGTAGCAGGTGGACCGCTGACGCTGAAGCGGTTCAAGTTGAGCCGGTGACTGGTTACGTTCTTCTGGGGTTGGAACATGATGATGTGGACTTTAGGAGCAAACATGCAGCCCAGTACCACGAAACCACTGAGGCTCACTGATATACACATCGTGGTTGTCTGAACCTGGGGAAGAGACGGTGACAGTTCACTTAATTCTTCAGACGCCTCTATAGATACTTACGATCTTGCTGATCATCAAATGCTATTAGCTGAAGTAGAACAGGGGGAGTTGCACTGAACAGTGAAAGTGATTGAGCAAACATGAGGATAATTACAATGGTAGTTAGCATTGTGGCTGAATAAATAGTGTTTGATTACATGTTATTTGGACATCTTCCATTAACGGGCTAATCTTCTCCCCTGAAGGCTTAGATTTTCTCTTCTATTGTCTACCTGCCAATCTTTTCTGGATTACAGCTCTGACTGAGGCATTAAGCAAATGAAGAATAAATAAGAACTCATGACACTAAAAGTGAAAAAAATACAAAAATACAAAAAACAGCCAATACTATTGGGAAAAAAATGAAAATCCAAAAAAAAAAAAAAAAAAAAAGGTTTTCCCTTAAGTGATGACCTGAGGTCGCACCCTGTTTGAAAGCTAAAAACGACCCTTACATATTCTACTTTCAAGAGCATAGAAGACCCTTTTTTCTAAGAGCTTTTGAGTTCTATTTTCTAATCCTATAAAAGCTATTGAATGCTCAGACCATTTCCAGAGTTAGCGAAGTTAACCTAAGAAGAAGGGGTCAGCTTTCTCACGTTGTTTCTCGCTATAGTGCTTCTTGCTGGCTTGCTCTGTAGTCTGTGTTTTCTATGATTGCTTTCTAAAGTGTAGAGGATTTCTCTTTCACATACCGTCTCAAGTAGAACCATGTGAGGAAGCTACAGTAAGAACCATGGAGGAACCCTACTTTCAAAGAGTGAGGTGGGTGCCTGGAATTGTGGGAAATAAAACTGTTGTCTAGCAGAGAGAAGGGGTTTCTCTACAAAAATTTGGGCAGATAGAACACTTTTAAGAATCCAAGAACCCATAACCAAAAAAGCACAACTGCGGAACTCTGACTTCCAAGGCTGTGATAGACTAATAAACCTAGAGGTATCTAGAGGAAACCTGTTTTCTATCTATCTTTGGATCATTCCTGTTTTCTGAGAGTGAGGATGCTTTCAGGTAAAACAGGGTCGTCGTCAAGGCCACATCTAAAGAGGAAACCAGGGTTTCTTTCCAGTCTTCAAAAACACCGTTCCTCTGTGGGTCGTTGGACGATTAAGAGTCATTCGCTTTCTAACAACGTTTAATCTGATATCATTTTATCGGAGGAAACACAGTTTAAAGCGTGTGGAAGCATTCTAATTTAATGAAATGAATGTATGGTATCTGTTTGAGTATGTATTTAGTTTAAGTACTCCACTGAAGACATGTCTAAAAAATCCAGCAAGAGTGAGACGTTATACTTGTCTTTGCCGCTTGATAGTGGAATTGGTATTCCTTCACCTGCTTTGTTCTGTCTCTTCCTCCCTGTCTTGTCTTTTTCTTAGCCTGCTCATATCTCTGAAGTCTCGCAGTGGTTCTACAGGCATCAGCACTCTGTATTACAACTCTGTGTCTCAGAGGACCAGACCCTCTCTTACACAAATGCTCTTTTTCCCCACTTCATTGACTGCAGGCTTCAAAGACCAGACAACAGACTGAGCAGACTGAAAAACGTCTTGCTCGTGTCAGTAAGTCATGTGTCTATACAGCAGCGCGGAGTCAGAGACTGTGACTCTGAGTGTGTATGCAATCCATATGATACATGACTAATTATCTGGGAAATGCTGATGAGCTTCTTTGCAATTGACTAGTATTCAGCATGTAGGGTTGACTGATCCTGTGCCATATTTATTGCGGATTTAAATATCTCTCTACACTAATTCCATGCATTCTTTGCACATCCAAGGATGTAATATTATGTTTTATTGGTGTGCAACTGTGCTTTGGAAGTACAACTCATTCATTAATTTATTCATCTGCAGTATGCATTAGTTGTGGTAGAGACGATCCTAGGGTCTCTGAGCTTAAGTGGGACGCACCCTGGTGCCGTGCCAGTCCATCATATAGCACTAAAAAGACAATTTCATGATAGCCCTGCTGATTCTCAATCTTCAATTCCATTAGCAAATTTAGTGTAAAGATGGCACATACCCTGTAGTCGCTAGATGTGACATAGAAGATGGGCAGGAAGGCAAGCCAGATGATGCACGTAGTATACATGGTAAAGCCGATGAACTTGGCCTCGTTGAAGTTCTCAGGGCACTTGCGGGTCTTGAAGGCATAGACGGTGCAGAGCACCACCAGGACAACATCGTAGCTGAGTGACAAGAGCATGCTAGAATCCCGTACATTACATTTGAGAATGACCGTCTGACGCTTCTCAGGCAGTGTGAAGCGCCGAGTGCCAGGCACCTCCAGAAGCAACCACAGGGACACGAGCAGGAGCTGAACAGAGATGAGTGCTAGGCAGATAAAAACCTGTGAGCTAGGGCTGATAAATCGTGGTCGCTGTACACCGCCGTCTTTCACACCGCTGAAGATGCGGGCGATGCGGTTGGTCTTCGTCAGTAGCGCTGAATAGCAGACTGCGAATGAGGTTCCAAGGCCGAGACGGCGCAGCGCGCACACGGCCGGCGAGGGCTTGGCGATAAAGACAAATGTCATGGAGTAGGACATGAGGACTCCCAGAAGCAGGATGTAGCACAGCTCCCGGCCAGAGGCCTTGACCAGTGGGGTTTCATTATGACGAATAAAAACAGCAAAGACCAGTGAAGTACAAATGAAGCCCACACAAGCAATGGAGACAGGTCCAATAGCCCAGGCATCCTCCCACATGATGTAGTCCTCAGGCAAGTCATAGCAACCACTCAGGTCTGCCCGAGGCCACTGGCCCAGAGCACAGGGTGCACAGGTGAATTCATCCGGCAGATATTCATACGGCTCGCAAGGGGTGCAGATCCAACAGCAGTACTCGCCTGCTTGCATCTTCTTCATCTCATTTGGAGCACACGGGTCACTGCATTGTGAGGTGGGAACACCTGTTCCACGTGGCCAGCCGATCAGGTACTCGTTAAAAGACAGCGTTTCCGCCCATTCTCCGACATGGATGTAGCCAAACCGGTCATTACCTGGGATTCGCTGGTAGTTGAAGATGTTGTATCGTCCCATGCCATCTCCATATTGATCAAATTTGATCATGTTTTCCGAGCCAGGAGGGGAGAATGGAGCTATACAGAGAAAGAGAGAGAGAGAGAGAGAGAGATAAAACAAGGGGAAGAATAATAGAAAGAGACATCAGGAAACGGATCTAAATTGGATACCAACTATACACATGTAACTACAAATGAAAAAGTCTGTGAGTTTAGAGATTCTGTTTTGTATGCTTCTTATTCACAACAAAAACACCACAAAAACCAAAATGTGTACTTGTGTGTATAATACTGACTTTAGTTATAATCAGTAAGCATTACAGCATGGCTGCAGGCACACAAAGCAATTAAACAGTAGGCTGCTAAAACCATAGGGGAGCATAATGAACCCCCATGGTTACACATTCTAAACAAAATGCCAGTACACTGAAATAGGACTTACTATAAACAGCACCATCAGCCTGTAAGAGCAAAGGCATTCACGGTATAAAGGGGTTTGCAATAGACTGTATGAGCTCTTTCATTGTGTTTGAGTTTATACACCATGAGTTATGAGTTCTCTCCTAAGCTTGACACCCACACAATGTCGCACACAGAGATAGGAAGTAAGTGTTTTATTTTTTCTTTGGGTCTTTAACAGTTTATGTTATAATAGAGGTACAAATAATACAAAATCCAGTTACACAAACTGAGTGTAATGCTAGAAAATGGACAAGGATGATCAATGAACACTGCCACGTTTGTTAGAATTTGCAAAACTGTGCAAAACTGTACTTGTGTTTCGCAGCCCAGTTCAAAATGCTATTACGGAATATTCAGGAGTTTCTACAGTTCGGTGCAATATGTAGGTAGCGTCTGTTCTGGAGTGATCATGACTATGCCCTTTCCCCTCTGAAGGCTAATTAACAAATTGGCTAAGCAACAAAAACAATCAGAATCGTACACTGTAAAAAAAAAACGGTCGTAAATCAATACATTCTGTAGTTTAAACTATGTACTTAATTTTAAATTACCTAACAAAAACCATGTAATTTACCTCGCGCTGATGAAAATAAAAGAATAATGATACAAACTAACGCACACAATGATGCAGCTTCCAGCCGTGAATTCAAACTAGGAGCGGAAGAACTGGGGAGCCAATCAGAAAACAGACAGTCGGAATCTGCCCGCCTCCAGTTTCTGATTGGCTGGCGATTCTAGTTTCTGGTTGGCTGGAATAGTTGCAAAGTTGTAACGCTGCCGGCGTCCATGCAAGTGTAGCTTTAAGATAGTGAGCGCACAGAAGAGTTCAAACACATACATTTTTCTGAATGCGCAAAAGTGATTTTCAGCGCGCAAAAACGAGTCTGAAAGTGCGCGCACGAGAGAGTAGTGCACTTAATATAAGCATAAATAAATACATATGAATAATTACATTTACATTTAACTGAAAATATAATGAGACTACTGTATATTAAAATTTTTATTTTTATTACATTATTAAAATATGTATAGTTTCTGTATATTTGTACAATTATTATTTTGAGCATATTTAAAAAATATATATATATACCAAAAATAGATTGAATATCAAAGTTTAAATAAGTGTGCTTTGGAAATTAGACCAACCTTTCTAAAGTATATTTTCCTATAATATGTTTTTGGAAAGTGTACTATGATACAATTATTTTTAAGTATGTTTGAAGTTTAATTCCAAAATTTGCTAAACGCATGATGTTAAAAAACATGATTAATATATTTGCAATGTACTATAGAAGATTTTAATATATTTGTAACACAAACTAACAATAGTGATTTTTTTCACTTAGGTTTATTTGGTTCAACTTTGCAAAATACAAGCAAACTCACCCTGACCACACAGTCCTGCAAGATCCTATTACACACCTCTACTTCCACAAGAATACCCTATACCTTCCTGACAAGCTAAAAAAATCCTCTTGATTTGTTCTTAAGTCTTATACAAGAGTCTTATACAAGAGTCTTATCCACCTTTGACATGAATATACAATGTAAAGCATACCAATTTACTTGGCTAAATCTCTGTCCCCTTTCCCCCACACAAAAACTGTAAGGAAATGAATCTCACACATTAAATGTAACAGTGTTGTCTCTGCACCTTTAAATCGCGAGGGGAATCCGTGACGCCATTTTGTCTCAGAGCTGTTTTCCACTGTATTGGACAGTGAACTCTGATTTGTTGAGGAGTTTCTGAAATTAGGATTATTCACCAACCAGACAATTTTACAGGACAGACATTTTCTATCATCGTGCTTCCGGAGTGATTCATTGAAACCGGTGAGGCCGACTCATTTCTCTTGCACCACCACACGCACACATATAATATACCTTGCTTTAGACATTTTATACATTCACACGCTAATCTTCTACAGTATATACATATTCTATATAATTGCAAATATTTGTATCTGGTGAGCTGCAGTGTTTATTTTTTGTACAATACACGTGAGCTACTTCGTAAATTCGTAACTTGAATGTTCGTAAAATCGGGGACTACCTGTAATAAATTTGTCTTTGGTTCCATCACTATTTGGTTTAGTTTAGAGTCTGAGTTAGTTAACAGCTTCATTCATTTAGAAGTTAACATAATTCCAGATTTACATGAACACATTAGTAATGCCATGTATAGGTGATAATAAATCTACATAGCAAACATGGGGGACGTTCAAGTGAAATTGTGTTTCTTTCTGCAGGCAAACACCCTCATAAACAGTTGAACTGGACTATATGCAATCTGATGTAAAAAACACCAACATGCTTTTTTTTACACAAAATTCTTACCCCCTTCTGTTATTTGCACTAATCAAACATCTGCTACTTTATAGTGTGTAAAAACACCACCATGTTTCCTACAAACTCTTTGCATCCTACTGCACATTACTGTTACTTCCTATTTGTAATACTTAGTGTATACTTATATTACATATAGTAGATGAGATGCACACCACGGTCTCTTGCACTACCTTGCGCACTCACTTTATGTACACTTTATGTACATCTGTTACATACTCTTACATTACATAACAAAGGTACAGGTCAGAGGCAGCTCAGTGGTTAAGACATTGGACTACGGTTTGGAAGGTTCGCAAGATCCAAGGTTTCAACCCTATGCAACCAAGTTGCCAATGTTGGTCCCTTGAGCAAGGCCCTTAACCCTCACCTGCTCCCAGGGTTAATGAGATAAAAATGCAAGTTGCTCTGGATAAGGGCGTCTGGATAAAGTGTAAGTGTATAGTGTTTTACGTTGGTCTGCAATTTCATATCCACAAACAGCTGGAATCAAATTCCTCAATATACTTGGCAGTGGAACTAATCAGATAGAATTATATATATACGCACAATCCCAGTGTTTCACTAGTGCTTGGTTACCGTCAGTGGCGGCTGGTGCAAAAATATTTTGGGGGGGGGCGCAAACAAAATTAAAATTAAACTTTTAATACTCGCCTGTAAATAGCCATTTATCAGGTGATTAAGCATCATTACTACTAGTATAAAATAAAGGCATGACTCACATCGCATCCAGTCAGCAGCTCTGCTTGCCGTAAGAAGTGCTTGAAAAACTTGTTGAGAATGGTCCAATCACATGAACCAATATTTAAAAACAATATTGATTCGCTAAGAACAAAAGTGGGAGGGTTCAGGGCGCACAGAGCTGCGACCCAGGATGATTTGACAAAATCCAATCAGAGCTCAGCCTCAGGTCACATGCTTTTCAAAAACGTATGTGCCTACATAGACACTTGTTTGTCCGGCGCCCCGCGTACACGAACACAAATGAACGTAATACAGTTTAGATTTTTTTTATTGCAAATAAATTATATTAAGAAACACAGCGGAATATTGTGACTAAATGACTTTATTTCATTATTAAAATAAATAATTATTATGTTAAATAACTACATGTTAAAGTAGCATTCTTCTCTGCCTAACTCTAAGGGGGACGGCCCGTATTGACCGGCCGCCACTGGTTACCGTAAAGGTAAAATGTTTTCTCAATACGCCGTGCCATAATCAGATTGCCTGCTTCCCATCTGAAACTCTTGCCTCCCAGGAATTCCTTTAATAACAGAAACACGAGGAAATGGCAGGGAAATAGATTCGAACTGTATGAGGGATAACAATAACTCCCAAGTTATCCAGTGCTTTTCAAGGATCATGCGTTCTACTCCCTGAATATTCATGCGAAAGACTTTTGTGAAGACAGTTGTTTCCGTCATTTCGGCCTTCTTTAAAACGTTTGCGCTATTCACGAATTTTACTGCGGCTTAGAGTATCATCCCCGTACTGCGTTGAAATTTGCGAGAAATTTCATCATAACTTGAACTCCCCTCGTGTATATACACATGGATAACATTCAGGGTCGTAGTCATGGTAACTGTTACCATAACAAAGGATTGAAAAGTGATGTATCATCTGTCAACACATGCTCCGTGCTTCAGAGCAAAATAAACAAATCAACTCTGTTAGATAGACAGTTGATATTTCAATCTTGTAGAGATAGAAAGGGATGTGTCACACACCGTGAACAAATATATATAGTTCAAAAAGTGCTGCATCTGTATTGTACCAAGAGGGCCAGAGCAGTGTTAAACCTCAGCTCATATGATGATTATGTACAATGCAAGGAAAATCTTTGTCATATGGTTTATTATGTGAGAAACATGGATGCGAGGGCACTGAATGGGGCTTAACCAAAGTCCCTGTATGATTTATCACTGCGAGTATAATTTCTCTGAGGAATGATGACTCGTCAGATAAGGAAAAGAGGTTAGGCATTATGAACCCCATCCATCATGATGATAATATCAACATGAGCACTCACACACACACACACACACACACACACACACACACACACACACACACACACACACACACACACACACACACACACACATGCACATGCTGTACAAATGCATGCACATACACTTTCTCATACTTCATGTACTGCAAGGATGCAAGAATACAATCCACACATTTCAGCAATTCATCTTACGAGAACAAATTAACCTTTAGTTTATCTGTTCATCTCATTTTATATCATCAACACTAAGCATTAATCTTTATACTCAGCAGATGCTCCACACGCCCTCAGATTAAGTAATCAGCGTCTGGTAACAGGATAATTACCTTTAATAAAATTACTCACGACAAACACAAATTGCAGTTAATCAGCTTGCACTGAGGCTCCAAGGGAAGTGGTGAACATTTTGTAAAGCATCAAAAGCTCCTTAATACAGGGTGAGACTGAACAAGTTATTATTAGCTAAATAATGTTTTATGTGATTAATGTGCAATACATGTATTACCAGTGAAACTTTATATACAGTAGACTGCAAACATTTCCATAGCCTTGACCAAATGCAGAAGGCAAAGAAATTTAATTTACACCTCTTACAGACATTTTATTGAACTTTCTTAATAATCACTAAAAAAACATAAATCACTTTATAAGCCTCCAGCAAAATATCGATTGAAAGTATGAGCATGTTTTTACTGCATTAATAAACAAATTGTGGTAGCATGGGGGTGTAGTGGGGAGCACTGTGGCCTTGGACTTCCAGGGTCGAGGGTTTGATTCCTGCCTCGGGGTCTGAGTTCGTATGTTCTCCCTGTGCTTGGTTGGTTTCCTCCAGTTTCCTCCCAAAGACATGCAGATGAAGTTAATTGGAGTTCCCAACTTGCCTGTATTTTGTGTGTGTGTGTTAACACTAAAACGCTTCATGGTGGATTTTCCTTTTTTTTTATTATTTTTTTTTTTACGAAATACAGAAAGTTAAATAAAATCCAAATCAGTTCATTTTTAGTCTCTCTTTCTAAATGTGATATATCAATATTCTATACTGTATAATATTGAATAACATGTAGGCACAAACACTTTTCGATCTTTCAGTTGTAATATACATCCTTCACACTTTCTTATTCTTTTCTAACTCTGCCAGAATGCCTGGCCAGTCTTTTCTCCGCTTTTTCTTTTTTCTTATCTCTGTAACTTTGCCAGAGGTCATACACCGGCTTATTCAAATAAAGCCTGGAGATGGAGTGGGTCAGGAGAAACCCTTGATGATTCTTCAACTTTTTTTTTTTGTTGGCCTGTAAAAGTGAGGAGATATTTCATAACTTGGACTAGAGATATATGTGTGTTTACTACTACCCTGCTCTGATTATAGAGTTTTGGATAGAACTTGTTGAATGATAGAGAGGAGACTGCAATGTGGTAGGTGTCAATAGTGGAGAGAGAAAGAGATGGGAATTTACACTGAAGCATATCCCAGGAGACTTAGGGCACGAGGCTGGTACACACTGGACGGGGAGCCAATCCATTGCAAAGCACACACACATACTGTACATACACACTTACTTACACGATCATTCACATACTACGGGCAATTTGGGAACACCAGTTAACCTAATCTGGAAGTCCACCATGCTGCCAGATTGAATACCACTGATTATCAATTACATACTGTACTAGTAAACTGGTAACAGGATGATGGGCACCTAATGCTCATTGAGGATCAAAGGCCTGTGCATCCAGGCTGCTCCCACAGAAAAGCCAATGTAGCACTGTTTGTTGAAAAAAAAAAAAAAAAACTATGCTGACCACAACAGAAAAGTATCAGAACACAGACAAAGAGTTCAAGGTTCCGATCCGACCTTGATCCTAATCCAGATCTCAATCTGACCGACCAAACATGTCCGATCCATGGAGTCTCCACCCCACAACCTAGAGCACCCAAAGGATCTGAGGCTAATAACCTGATGCAAGAGAAAATATCACACCCCTAGATGTCTCGTGAAGTCATTCCCCAAGGGGTCAGAACTGCCCAGTGGTACCAAGGGAACCCAAACAATATTGACCCTAATGATCAGTGTATATGATGTTAACTAGTTTAAGATGTGGGAGTTTAGACAGCTGAAATGTTTACTGCCTGTACAGAATTGACGATGGAAGATGGAGTCATGCCAGAGATAAAAAAAAAAAGGCTCTTCTTCCATAAGGTCGCAATAGGCCAAAAATCTAATTGGCTTGTTTTTTGTCATGGCCAATCCAAAAACATGGGAAATGCCAAGAAGCTGAGAACGTTGTCTTCTCTTCTTTTTTATACTTTCAGCTTACTATTAAGATGGCTAGTCATACTTCCCCAGTTATTTGTTGTGTTGAAATAAAAATCATTAATAACCTGTGCAGTAGCGAAAACACCAAAGTGTTTCATACCTAAATGAAATTTAGGTATGGGAGAAAGAGCATTGCCTGAAGTGATCTCATAACTCCATTTCCTAGATAGTGTGGATAGTGGTAAAATTACACTTAGACTAAATATTCCATGTTAAAATTATTGGAGTTTATTTAAAAAAAAAAAAAAAACAGAATATTGGAGACAAAAAAAAAAATACACCATACACCACCATGTGGTGTACAGACTGCACTCAATTGTTGCTATTGATCTGAATGGACTCGGAACAACAGTACAGTCTATTTGAAAATAAGCGTTCTCTGTTTATACGCAGTTTGTCGAAGAAAATAATGAATTATGCATAAAACTGACAGTGTTTTATTGGTAAATATTGTTTTAATGAACACACAGCACTGCAGCGGAGCTTAAGGTATTATAATGAAGAGAGAGAAAGAGAGAGAAAGTACATACAGAGTAGTAGATAATGTTAAGAGACTACTGTATGTAGAGATAATTATGGATTATTATACATCCTGTATATACTAAGCTATTGAGTGCACAGACACAAGCATAAGCATAGCTTAGCAGAATTTCTTGAAGGTCATCGCCTCCTCTTAGAAAAAAAGAAATTGTCAAACACTGTGCAACCTTTAACAAAGTAGACTGTTTTTTTTCTTAGTGTCACATAGTCAGACAAAATGAGTGCCATAATTGCTCTCTCTCTCTCTCTCTCTCTCTCTCTTTCTCTCTCATCTAAAGTACTGTTTGTCAGGTCACTTTAAACTCCTTACACTCCATGGTGACATGGTGCCCTGTTGCCTGTCAGTTTTGTCATGCAGAAACTGAGCTTGTGCAATCGGTGACTCAGGCTCCATAACGTCTTACAAGAGCAGACGAATAAACGGCTCTCACAGCTCTTACAGCCAACTCTCACATCCTCTCACGCCTCCACACAATCTCCATTCAGCACTGTTAGTTTCATACCACTTAATATATAGACAGGTGAGAAATTAAAGAGAAAAGTGTCGAGCCTGTTATGCTATAGGGGGCATTTATTCTTTCCATTTTTCCAGTTATAGGAAAGAGAGACTGCAAATCAAGACAAATTTTATCTGACTGATCTCCATTATCCTATGATCTATGATTAAGCTTTTCAATCCTGATGGGATACAAAATAGTTGAAGGACATTACATATATATAATTCTTACATAATGATGAGTGACAGAATATATATATATATATATAAACCACTATATTGTTTTTTCTGTCACTCATGATTATGTAAGAAGTAATACTTCAAGATACAGTATAGCTTAAAAGTGATCAAGATACAGTATAGCTTAAAAGTGATCAAGCAGGCAAAGAGCCCAAGTCCACTCATACTGCCTCCAAACTCTATAGATTCCAAACTAATCGAGCGTCAATGGGCAATCAAGTCAGATACACGGCCCCCTCACCCTGCAACTCACTAGTGATGGGAAGTTTGAATCATTTTAATGACTCGATTGTTTGAATCTCGATCATCAAAATGAACAAATCTTTTTTTGAGTCATTTAGTTCATTTCGTGCTTTTGACCAGGAATAAAATAAAATGTTACCTTTCAATAAACAGACCCCCAACACATCAACATACACAAATTCTGTCTATAGTTCCAGTAGTGAAAAAATATTACAATGCAGGTAAGGACATATTCTAAACAGAATGAGCAGCTCACCATCCTATCTTCTAGTCCGAGTCGTTTGTTATTTTGAATCTATTGCACTGCATAGCGTCTATGGGAGTCACGTGACAAAAGAACGAACGACTCGGACTTGATTAATGTCTTGATTAATGCTGGTTAATGTTTTTATTTTTATAGTTGATTGGTGAACTTACATATGGTAAAATAGTGTTGATTATTGGAATGTGTAAAGAAATTTTTTTAAATAGAAGAGATGACATGGTCAGGGTCCCCAGTTTTGAGCTTGAGTTCAGGTTGATGATTGCGCAGTGTTTCTACCTGGATGTCTGATTTCTCTTCTCCTCACAGAAATATGTTGGTACTGTACAGTAGGTGGACTGGGGACTATAAATTGCCACCAGGTGTTCATGAGCATGCCTCATCCTACCCAGGATGTATCCCAAATCATGATCTCTATCGCCATTATTTCAATATATCCAAAAACACTATATTACTCCAGTGCAAGCTTTAACTACTGTATTTGACACTGCCAAAAATGAATGAGTCTCTTTCTTTCAGATAAAATCTTTAAGGGCCTCAATCCTTTTCTAAGACAAATAACATTCCTATAATAACAGAGACACTGTATGTGCGTAGAAAAGTGTGGTCAATAAAATTCATTTTTGCAACCGTTTATCTTTTTTAATTTAATTTATCCTGTTTGGTGAAACATTCAGGCAAATAAATATTGTGCAACTGAAAATGCAATTATTCATTATACTGTGCTGGTAACACACCCACATACCTATTAATTCTTAAAACAAATCTGCATGCACAGAAAAAGAGAAATGAAATCTGAACAATGGTGCTCGGTTTTCACCTGAAGAACGGCGACTGCGCGAGTGCGTCCAAGTGTATTATTGCAAATTAAATAGATGAATTTACAAGTATTATAAAATAAAACAGTATTTTCCATCAACTGCGTACTGAAGCTGCAGAGAATGACTTCTAAACCACATTCATATCAAACACATTCACATCCACTATTTATGAGTTCATGGATCAGCGTGTGAATGTCTAATCGTTCCTGGTGTATTTATGTATTCTGTGTAACAAAGGACCAATTTTCTTCTCTCAGCCTAGAAAGGGTTTCACTATTGTTTTACATACTGCGGCAAAGTTTTTACAAAAGACACAAAACTATCCTGGTGGTCCAGACGTGAGACAGAATAACCGTAGGTTTACACGGCACTCATTAGACGCTCTGCCTAATTGAAACGCGAACAGAATCAGAGCAGCTGCGCGGACTCGTCCGTGCTTTTTATCCTGTTTTTTTTTATATGAGCGGAGGCCTCGCTGTATTCAGTATGAGCACTCATAATCTGGAACAGTCCCCGTCGAACCGCATAAATGGCATAATGAACCTGGATTTCAGTCAAACAGTTAGTCCAGCTCCTTAATGTTATAATGAAGTTGGATCTTAGAGTCTCAGATTGGGTGGGAATATGCAATGGGGAAGTGGTCGCAGTTAACAACAACAGATGGTATCTGACAGCCATGTTTCTCGTCACGGAAGACACATTGAGTCCTGTTGCCAATGACGACACCTGATCTTTAAGCTGTTCGATACAGGGTTGAAAAATATGCAGTGGAAGGCAATAGCAATGCTACTATACTGCTAGCAAAGCAAGTTTTGTGCATTACTGTCATTCATCAAGTATCTGGTTTCATTTTTTAAAAACGTGGCTTGTAATATAAATGAAACGCTCGCTTATGGGCTTGTTTACTGGCATGTACTGTATTAGGTGTGCTTACTATACTATAGCACCAATCCAATACAAACAACAGTAAAATAATTCAAGGTTCATTATAATAACTGCAGATTTGTGTCATGGGACTAGCCTGGTGGTGCTGGCTAGACCCGGCTGATGTTGCCGTGGGCATATGGGTAGGCATGAAGGCAGAGGGGTGTGCAAACACAAAGAGTCTTTATTTAACAAAACTCAAAACAGACAAACAAACAAACAAAGGAACCAAAACAACAAACTCAAACTAAAACTAGGGCTCAGGAAAAACACGGGGAATGGCACGCTAACACAGGGACAAGAACAGGACACAGGGAACCAGGAGCTGACATGGGAACTAGGAACTGACACAGGGAACCAGGAGCTGACACAGGCAACTGACAGAGAGAACTGGGGATGAGGAAATATGGAGCACAGAGACTAGAAACAGGACCAGGAGCACAGAGACTAGAGAGATGGGACTGGCGAGACTAGAGAGATTTGACTGGCGAGGGGACCAGGGACACAGAGACGGGACCAGGAGCACAGAGACTAGAGAGATGGGACACAGAGACGGCACCAGGGACACAGAGACGGCACCAGGGACACAGAGACGGCACCAGGGACACAGAGACGGCACCAGGGACACAGAGACTAGAGACGGGACTAGAGATGGGACTAGACTGGCTTAGTGGTTAGTGAGGTTAGTAGCTACATGGTATGCTGGGGACACTGGATGCTGACCTGACCAGGTTAGTATCTAATGGAGTTAGTGGCTAACCGGGTTAGTACTGACCTAATAGTGGGGAACTGAACACAAAAGGCAAAGCACACATTAGGCTATTCCAAACTAGCGGCTAACCTACTAGCGACCAGAACCACTAGCAGTCAATCCCCCTAGAGGCTAGCCTACCGGAGGCTAACCCTACTAAGGGCTAACCCTACTAGCAATTAAGGCCTGCTAGCGGCTAACCCTGCTAGCGGCTAGACCCTCATGTGGCTACACAAAACTAAACAGACAAAGAATTAAACCAGAAGACAGAACAGTACTTACACAGGAGGAGACACAGCCTAACTAAACACTGAACAGAACAGCTCCATGAATCCACTAGAACAAGGAACATACAGAAAACACAACTAGAGCCCTCTTTAAACAAAGGTAAAACAATATAACTAAAATATAAACTTAAACAAAAAGGAATGCCCACATGACGGTATATACAAAAACAAACATAAACAAACAAACAGACAAACAAACAATGCTCGACCCAGTTTCCCAGAACAAACTGCTATTTATAGAAACTTTAATGAGGCACCTCAGTCCAGGTGAGCACTCATCACCTGACTGAGGTGCCTTCTGGGAAACTGAGTCAACCAACATGAACTACACAGACAGACAGACATGAACAGTGACCTCTAGTGGAGGTTCCTAACAGTACCCCCCCCCCCCTTAAAAACACTCCTCCGGAGCGTTACCAGAGGTCCCCATTGTCTTGAGTCATTTCACCCGACTTACGACGCCGACGAGCTGGTTCCCCGAGCAGGATGGGAAGGCGGGCGAAACTGGAATGCCGCCGAAGCCAGGTGCTGGAGGCAGTCTCGGGTCTGCCCTTGACGCTTGGCAGCGGAGGCGGCAATGGCCCGTTCTCGGGGTGGTAGACTTGACGCCGAAGCCGGGTGGTGGACGTGGGACCTCATTGACGCTCTGGGACAGGAAAGGAGGGGGGATCCTCCACAGAGGCACTGGACAACAGTTGGAGCCTCCCCGTGAGGCTCGGAGACGAAGGGCGGAGCCTCCCCGTGAGGCTCGGAGACGAAGGGCGGAGCCTCCCCGTGAGGCTCGGAGACGAAGGGCGGAGCCTCCCCGTGAGGCTCGGAGACGAAGGGCGGAGCCTCCCCGTGAGGCTCGGAGACGAAGGGCGGAGCCTCCCCGTGAGGCTCGGAGACGAAGGGCGGAGCCTCCCCGTGAGGCTCGGAGACGAAGGGCGGAGCCTCCCCGTGAGGCTCGGAGACGAAGGGCGGAGCCTCCCCGTGAGGCCCTGGAACTGGTGCTCTGGGACCTCTACGTGAGGCTCTGGAACTGGTGCTCTGGGACCTCCACGTGAGGCCCTGGACGAAGGTAGTGGGACCTTTCACAGTTCTGCTGTAGGGCAAGCCGACGACCCTCAGCCTGCTTGCCCCGGCGTTACGGTCCCAGCCCCCCCCAAAAAAATTGCTCTCGGGAGGCCCCCTCTGCTATGCCTTGGTTTGTTCGAGCATTCTGTCATGGGACTAGCCTGGTGGTCCTGGCTAGACCCGGCTGATGTTGCCGTGGGCATATGGGTAGGCATGAAGGCAGAGGGGTGTGCAAACACAAAGAGTCTTTATTTAACAAAACTCAAAACAGACAAACAAACAAACAAAGGAACCAAAACAAACTCAAACTAAAACTAGGGCTCAGGAAAAACACGGGGAACGGCGCGCTAACACAGAGACAAGAACAGGACACAGGGAACCAGGAGCCGACATGGGAACTAGGAACTGACACAGGGAACCAGGAGCTGACACAGGGAACTGACAGAGAGAACTGGGGATGAGGAAACATGGAGCACAGAGACTAGAAACAGGACCAGGAGCACAGAGACTAGAGACGGAACTGGCGAGACTGGCGAGACGGCACCAGGGACACAGAGACTAGAGACGGCACCAGGGACACAGAGACTAGAGACGGCACCAGGGACACAGAGACTAGAGACGAGACTAGAGATGGGACTAGACTGGCTGGGTTAGTGGTTAGTGAGGTTAGTAGCTACATGGAATGCTGGGGACACTGGATGCTGACCTGACCAGGTTAGTATCTAATGGAGTTAGTGGCTAACCAGGTTAGTACTGACCTAATAGTGGGGAACTGAACACAAAAGGCAAAGCACACATGAGGCTATTCCAAACTAGCGGCTAACCTACTAGCGACCAGAACCACTAGCAGTCAATCCCCCTAGAGGCTAGCCTACCGGAGGCTAACCCTACTAAGGGCTAACCCTACTAGCAATTAAGGCCTGCTAGCGGCTAACCCTGCTAGCGGCTAGACCCTCATGTGGCTACACAAAAATAAACAGACAAAGAATTAAACCAGAAGACAGAACAGTACTTACACAGGAGGAGACACAGCCTAACTAAACACTGAACAGAACAGCTCCATGAATCCACTAGAACAAGGAACATACAGAAAACACAACTAGAGCCCTCTTTAAACAAAGGTAAAACAATATAACTAAAATATAAACTTAAACACACATGATGGTATATACAAAAACAAACATAACAAACAGACAGACAAACAATGCTCGACCCAGTTTCCCAGAACAAACTGCTATTTATAGAAACTTTAATGAGGCACCTCAGTCCAGGTGAGCACTCATCACCTGACTGAGGTGCCTTCTGGGAAACTGAGTCAACCAACATGAACTACACAGACAGACAGACATGAACAGTGACCTCTAGTGGAGGTTCCTAACAATTTGGTGCACATGAAAAAGTATTCTAGATAAAAGCGCAAAACTTGTAGGGAATACGAAGCGTCTGCTCTAAGGCCTGCACTTCGTTACCCTGCCTGCGTGCCATTCAAAGTGTGTGTTTTTGCTGTTGTTGACACTTCCTTTTTTTCCCCCCCTGCAAGGCGAATAGTCCATAAAATTTTTATTTTTTGCTTTTGACAAAATGTTACTCCGGGATGTAATTTGAAACGGCACAGATTCAATAACTGACTTGTAAACAGCAGCTATAAAGTCTTTATTTATGTTAAAACTTCCTTGTTTTCTCAACAACAAAAAAAGCCACTTGGATCTTAGTTTGTGTCAAAGATCACACTGCATGCTCGGACTTTTCTTTACATCTACAAGTGACCAGATCACGAGAAAAGATACATTTGACCTCATTCAGACCTGTAGTCAAAGTGGCTCTGTTCACTCATGATGGATCTGAATACCAGACCAGAACAGGGTTCAAATTCCCACCTACGCAACCTTCTTTCTATTCCACAGCGTATCTGCCGGTGTATAACAGTCTCAATCTGTCTAAAAACACTTTTTCTTTTCATAAGTGAATGGACTGAAAGCACAACATTGAAAACATCTCTTACTGGAAATTGTTTCAAGGCTACAGTAGATTCATGTAGATATTCTAGGTGCAGATTGTCAATCCTAAAAAGCAAGGACTAATAATGAGAGAAAAACACAAACACTCAATGCTGTATGCTGCATTCTGGAGTTGGTATAAATATGGAAAAAAAAGAAGAAGAAGAAAAAAAAAAGTAATTTAAGGTTAACAGGAAACAGCTGAGTTCAATATGCAGGTGAGTGAACATGAACTAACATCCAGACTGGATTAGGTTGTGGATTTGTGCTGGCTCCTGGATTACCAGTGGAGTCTGACAACCTGTTCCAAGGCTTTCAACACACTGATACCCATCACAACACATTCTTTTTTAGTAATATTTCGTTTGAGAGCTCTCCTCTAAACAGGTACTAAGTGCTTTTACATGCTTAGAGTAAAAGAGTTGTCCATTAGAAATCCCACAAGTGCCATGCCTATGCATATTTGAAATGATTGCTGTTTTGTGTTATTTCACTGGTGTAAATTAAAAACAGTGCAGGAAGACAGGAAGCCGCCTTAGGGGGGCATTTGGATTTTATAGTCAGCATAAAACCATTTACCACATGCTGTGCGCTGTCACGTGAAAAAAAAGAAAAAAAAAGTTTTGTATCATCAAGTTGCTTCAGGATGCATGAAATGCATGAAATGCAGAAATGCATAAACACCCCAAGAGGAACTCTAATGTCGTATGACTTTGTCATGGAGTTCTAACCAGGTTGTGACATTGTCTACCCAAACCACATTGGACCGGTGTTGTTTTTAAAAGTTGCAATGACTCTGATAATGTTTAGTGACATAATGTTGCACATACAATGTTCAGAACAACACTCTCTCACTCACACTGGACAGGGTGCCAATCCATTGTAGGGCACACACATATACACACTCATTCACACACTACAGGCAATTTTGGGAATGCCAATTAGCTTAATCTGCATGACTTTGGACTGTGGGAGGAAACCAGTGTACCCTGAGGGAGCCCACCAAGCATAGGGAGAACATGCAAACTCCATGCGCACAGACCCAAGGTGTAAGGCGACAGTGCTGGTGACAGTGACCACTACTTGCTGCCCTCATTCAGAACAACAGAACATCAAAAATGTATTATACTGTAGCAATTTACAGCATGCCAATTAACATCTGTTCGCACATGTCCAGCCTCATATCCATCCATGTTCCCTTAAGTTTTTAACAGAGTTCAGAAATCCTGACTGGAGAACTAGAAGAGCACATCTAGCGCATCTTTGGAGTTTTATCTATCTGTTGAATTTGAAAATATTACTATGAAATGCATCCCATGCAAAAACACAATATTATTAAACAACACAAAAGGGGTAAACTCGGTGAACAATATTGCATAGTATGTACGCTATATGGAGTTCTCACAACATCCAAACTGCATAATGTCCGGGTTCACACAGAAATTAAGCTTGCATTAATGCTGCCCATTGCAATTTTTTTCCCTTTCAGCTGCTTGCTGATTTAATGGTTTGGTAAATCGCATTTGCCTTGTGATTTTTGACTTTTGTTATTTTGTAGTGCTTGCTGGTTGACAATGAGCAATTTATGCGCATATTCTAGCATCAGCAGCCGGTTCCCTGGTGGACCAGGGGTTCTGCATCACTGCCCAGGTTCAATTCCAGCTCAGGGACCTGACTTAATTGCCAAAAACCTCCCTCAAACTAGTACAAGAATTCAAACGATATATATTTCAGTTGAGATATAATATACCAGGTTTTTACAATGTTGTGTTACTGTCATTTATTCATTATCCCGCTGTCATGACGACAACGTTTGTTCAACATTATTTCATCAACATAATTCTATCTTTTAAAAACAACCTAATTCCAATGTCACTGTGATTTAAAGTCGGTTACTATGAGGAGCGTTCAGGTTAAACCAGGACTTGTCATGAAATTTGTGTGAAATTGAGTGAAGGCATAAAACATATTGACATTTACAGAAGACTTTAAGCACAGTCTGGTGATGAGACTCTTAGCCACAGTAAAACATTTGAATGGTGCGGACGTTTTAAACAAGGCTGTGCCTCCATAAATGATGATCATTGCAAAGGTGGCTCAGAGCTCACTGCATTCGTTTCACGTTTCACGTTTAACAAAAAAACTGGTTCAATCACCAAAGGCATTCTGTTTTTTTTGAAGGACAATGCACAACCTCATACTGCAGCATTCGGTTGGCAGTTACTGCCACATCTCCCATACAGTCCTGACCTCGCTCCAAGAGAGTTCCACATGTTTAGGCCATTAAAGGAGTTCCTGGGAGGCCAGGGTTTCAGATCTGAAGCAGGCAGTGCGATCAAAACTTTCTACCCTGACGGTATCCAAGCACTAGTGAAACGCTGCATTTGTGTAGCAGGGGATTATATAGAGAACTAAAGCTATTTTTTCTTTTATTTGGCACAATCAAAAGTCCCGGTTTGATGCCCCTCAGAGTTTTGTTGTAATTAGGGGTTTCACCAATTATGTACTGATGTTGATAAGTCTGATGAAGCAACGAAGCCAGAATTCACACACAATGCAGACAGTGAAAGCATTTCTACCTTGTTGTTCTCCAGTGTTTTCAATGGCATAGTGGAAAGGTTCATATTTAATTACAAAAAAAGAAACAAAAAGAAAGAAAAGCACTTCTGCTTAAAGGGTTTAAATCTGGATAGAGATTTGGATATTTAGAGCTCTAAACACACCGATACAGAGTTGCATTTTATTAGACCTCTAGTTCTATCATGGGAGTGTGGGAATTGTGGAGGTTCATAACTTGGCATCCTGGTTGCCACAATTTAGGCAAACAGCAGTAAGCCCAGGTTTTCCTTCTCGTTTGCCAGGAACCATGTTTAAGCCCAACAAATTATTAAATCACACTGCCAGGTTATCCCTCACCTCCACAGAGAGACCTGCTGGCAAACTGCTCTTTCCACGGCTCAATACAGATGCCAGTGCCACTGGCCTAGAGTCGTTTCCATCTTTAGTAATGACCTTCTTGGCAAGAAGGATGATAGTAGTCTATCAAAGCTGGAGTCAAACAGTATCTGAAAAGCTGTGCCAAAACATAGGGCTAGCTGTGCCAGGCACCTCTTGGAGCACTATGTGTTTAAACCTAAATCAGGCTTAGGAGAATTTCTTGGGTTTCTAAATTTGTCCTTTAGACAGGGGAAAGGTGATATCAGATCATGAGGGTGAACGTTCCTTCCATTGATCCACACAATTAGACAATAATAAAGATTAGTGGCAAATAATTCTCATGCAGCGCATACCACATCTCGTGTACATTCTTTTCAACATTTAAATACATTTTTGGTTTGGAATTTGGATAAATTGCATCTTTTTTAGGTAGAAATAGTCTTTACAAGGGACCACGGATGAGGTCATTATCTTCAACTCTTTTATCTTTATCATTAAAAATACATGCTAGTCTGTGATTTTAAAATAGCCCTTTCATGCTTCCTTACTTCCTTGGATTTTGTAAATCTTTATCATGTATAGCTAAGGGGCAAGCTCAGGTTTGGAAATGTATACCAACTAGTCATCAGATCCATTTTATCATGGAGGTTAGGAAATGAAACGCATTCATCCAAGTTTGGAAGAAACACTTTCATGTCATATTTATTTATTTATTTATTTATTTAAAGGAAATCTTTGGGGTGTCATTATGCCTAAAGGGCTTTGAACATATTATTTCCCACACCATGAGGTTTGTTGTTGATCAGCATGAATGGTCACCCATAAACTGATTCCTTTAGTGCCATTATATTACAGTCTTTAAAATAAAAACACGCTACAGTAAAACAGAAAAAGATTTTAAGCTGATCATCTATTTAGTATCTGCTTTTGATTTATTTCATACTGGACTCACCAGCCAGTTCATTAGATACATCTTACTAGTACTAGTACATCTTACTGGGTTGAACTGGGTTTTATTTTTGGCTTTAAAACTGCCTTAATTCTTCATGACACAAATTAAACAAGGTGCTAGGAATATTCCTTAAAGATCTTGGTCCATACTGACATGACAGCATCACGCAAATATTAAGGCAGAAACCGAGACTCTTTAGACCAGTGACAGTTTTTTCAGTCCAATTTTGCCGAGCCCATGGGTATTTTCACCTCAGTTTCCTGTAGCCCCTAGTGTCTTCTTCTTGTTCTTCTTCTAGAGTCCAACCTGTTGTGCATTTGAGATGGTCTTAGACATATTGTAACAGTATGAACTACTGTTTTCTTTCTCTCAGCCCGATCCAGTCTGGCCATTCTCCTCTGACCTCTGGCATCAACAAGGCATTTTCACCCAGAGAACTGCTGCTCACTTGATATTTTCTCTTTTTCAGACTCTACAGATGGTTGTTCATGAAAATCCCAGTAGATCAGCAGTTTCAGCGATTCTTCGACTTAGCCTGTCTGGCACCAACGGCCATTTCACATTCAAAGTCGCTTAGATCACATGCTCAGTTTGGACTTTAGTATTTTAGATTGTCCCGGCCATGTCTACATGTCTAAATGATTGGACATGTGATTGGCTAATTAGATATTAGTCTTATGGAGCAGATGAACAGGTGTACTTAAAGTGCCTGGCGAGTGTACAGTATGTTTTACAAATAATACACTGTAAAAAATAAACGTAAATTTTACGGTAAAAAACTGGCATCTGTGGTTGCCAGAATTTTACCGTAAAAAATACGTTATTGCACTGTAAAAAAAATAAAGCGTACATTTTACGGTAAAAATACGGTACCTGTAGTTGCCAGAAGTTTACCGTGAAAAATATGGTAGAAATGTTTTTAGGTTGAACGGAATTGCACTCATTTTACGGATTTCAAATTTATAATTTTTTTTCCTGGCCAGGATTGAATTTTTTTTTTTTCCAAGCCTGGCCAGGAATCGAACCCAGACCCTGGCGGTGCAAGGCGACAGTGCTAACCACTACACTACTGTACTTGCTACAGTCGTTGTTGTTGTTGGAGTGCAAGTCGTGTGGGGGACGCAGGAAAACCGAGGAAGTCCAACAACGACAACAATTGCACTGCAAGCACAGTAGTGTAGTGGTTAGCACCGTCGCTTTGCACCACCAGGGTCTGGGTTCGATGCCTGGCTCAAAAAAAAAAAAAGAAACAATTAAAATCCATAGAATATACGGTATAATGAGTGTAATCCTGTACAACCAAAAATGTTGCTACCTTTTTTTATGGTAAACCACAGCTGCCGTTTTTTTACCGTAAAATTTACGGCTTATTTTTTTACAGTGCAATAACATATTTTTTACGGTAAAATTCTGGCAACCAAAGCTGCCGTTTTTTTTACCGTAAAATTTACAATTTATTTTTTTACAGTGTAGCAATGTATTACTTCTTTATATTTTTGTAGATTGCTCTTCTCTATCTTGTTTGCCATTGCTTTCACTTGAAATGACTAAATTTATTTCAGAAGGTAAGAATTTACACCAATCAGTCACACCATTACACCTGTGCTTAATGTTTAAACCCTTTAAACATTAAGCACAGTATTGTGTAGGTTCCCCCTGCTCTGGCCGCTGCAGGACCTCTGGGGGTGTTATGTGGAGTGTGATACCATGATGTTGGCAGGAGACTCTTTGGAGGTTGCTGTGGATCGGACTTGTTTGTCCAGCACATCCCATGGGTACCCGATCTGGTATCTGGGGAACTATCTGAATAGCTACCTGTGGTGTACTGGGTGTCCTGGCTCCTTCCTTTCATGATCACCATTGATTTTTTTTTCAGCAAGTGCTGCATTGGAATTTTTGTGGGATCAGACAGGCTAGCCTTTGCTTCCCACAGGCATAAATGAGCCAAATGGGTGACCATGATCCATTCACCAGTTTACTGGCCTGAAATTTATAATCAGTGCTAATCTGTTAATATTATGGCTGATCGGTAGATGGGAACCCAATGAACAGTTAGCAGGTTAGCACACTATTTAGGCAAATATTAATTCCCATATTGTGCCACCTATAAATAACCTTTATTAAAAACAATTAGCATTGTGGTGGCACAGTGTCTTAGTGGTTAGCACTGCCGCCTTGCACCTCTAGGGTCCGGGTTTGATTCCCAGCCAGGTTCCCATCTCTGTATGCGTGGAGTTTGCATGTTCTCCTCGTGCTTGATGAGTTTAAGTTTCCTCCCATAGTCCAAAGACATGCAAATTAGGCTAACTGGCATTCCCAAATTGCCTGTCAACTGTTACAGCATCCACACTTAGTGAAAATATTGGAGTGGTATCAGCAAGAAGTGATATTTGAGTGTTTGTTGTTGTTGTCAATTTTAATACCAATAACCTAATATACTGTATGGAGCTTCAAGTGAGACGCGAATGTTGTCGTATTCTCAACCATAAAACATGATACAGTCTAATGGCAAAACATTTATTGGAGATCATGTTCTGGATAAATAGATGACAGTTTTATGCAATCCTCAGGCTTTTGCCTTGGGAATTTACTTAGACCTTGTTTAAAGTGGAATGCCCATATCATGATACAGTCTTGATTGGGGAGCGACTTTAAAATGCAGTTAGTGATTAAGTTTCAAAACCTCTAAACACTGATTGCTGAAACAGCTCTAACTATTTTTTTTATCAGTTTATCAAAAATAAAAACGTCTCGGGTTACTTGGCTGTAACCCTGTTCCCTGATAAAGCGGGAACGAGATGCTGCGTGAAAACGCTATGGGAACATCTCTTTGTTGCCCGGTTGTGAAGCTTGTGCATGTCAAACCCGCCGAATACCTTCGGCTTATAACCTGTGCAGGCATGACGTCACCGAACAAGGTGCACCTGCAGGTTATAAATAGGAGTGAACCGGAAACATCCTCAGGTCAATTTTGTCTGAAGGACGTCCAGGCACGCCAGCAGTGCGGCATCGGAGCGCAGCATCTCGTTCCCGCTTTATCAGGGAACAGGGTTACAGCCAAGTAACCCGAGACGTTCCCTTTCAAAAGCTACACTCGATGCTGCGTGAAAACGCTATGGGAACGAGAATACCAACGCCGCCGCACTGCAAGTGTCTGGACCCCCAGGTTGTGTAGCGTGTGCGCACAAGCCGAGGAGGTCTCAGACCTAGCTCTGGGATGCTGACTCAAGGATCCGCGAACCTGGAGTAGCATTGACATCCAGACTATAAAATCTAACAAACGTGTGTGGAGAGGACCAGCCCGCCGCATCACACACCTGCTGCAGGGGTACGCCTCTTGCCAAGGCAATCGATGAGGCAATCCCCCTGGTTGAATGAGCCCTGATTCCCAGAGGCGAAGTGTGACCACGCGCCTCATAGGCTAGGACAATGGCATCTCTCACCCAGTGTGACAGAGTCTGTCTAGTGGCAGCCGCCCCCCGGTTGCGACCCCCATGGCAAATAAAGAGTTGCTCTGATTTACGCCACTGGCTAGTGCGGTGGACGTAGATCCGAAGAGCACGTACTGGACACAGTAAGTGAAGTCTTTCCTGCTCCGGAGCTGTGAAAGGCGGAGGACAGAAGGCTTCGAGAACAACTGGGTGCATGGTTGAGAATGGAACCTTGGGAAGATAGTTCGGGTGAGGATGCAGAATAGCTTTGACTTGCCCAGGGGCAAAGTCTAGGCAGGATGGGGAGACTGACAGAGCCTGCAGATCCCCAATCCTCCTCAAAGAAGTAATAGCCATCAGAAAAACCATCTTAAGAGACAGAAGCTTGACAGGCGCTGACTCTAGTGGTTCGAACGGGGTGTCAGCCAGGCCTTCGAGTACGATAGTTAAGTCCCACGAAGGGACCGTCGCTCTAGTGGGCGGCTTCAACCGTTTAGCTCCACGAATAAAACGGGCAACTAAATGGTGCTTGCCCACAGAAACCCCGTCGTTCAGAGCGTGACAGGCCGAAATAGCGGCTACATACGTTCTGAGCGTACTAGGGCATAAGCCCGAGGACAACTTTTCTTGCAGAAACTCCAGCACTGAAACAATCTGGCAGTGAACTGGGTCTATGTGTCTTGTCATGCACCAATTTTCAAACACACTCCATTTGAGGGCATAAGTTCTCCTAGTGGAGGGAGCCCTGGCACTTAAAATGGTTTCAATTACGCTGGCTGAAAGCCCAGCCTGTCTCAGTTGGTCCCGTTCAGGGGCCAAACGTGAAGGTTCCAGAGCTCGGGCCGGGGATGAAGTATTGTCCCCTGCGCCTGAGACAGAAGATCCCTCCTCACTGGAATCACCCAGGGTGAGCCGTCGAGGAGAGATATTAGATCCGAGAACCACACTCTGGTCGGCCAATGGGGCGCTATCAATAAGAGGCGCAACCCTTGTTGACGGACCCTCGCCAGGACTCCCGGGAGCAGAACTATAGGCGGAAACGCATAAAGGCGTAACCTGGGCCACGTGTGGGCCATTGCGTCCAGACCCAGGGGAGCTGGAGGAGTCAGAGAGTAGTAAAGGGGGCATTGTGCTGTCTCTTGTGAGGCAAAGAGGTCCACCTCTGCTACGTAAAATCTTTCCCAGATTTGACTGACTATTTCGGGGTGGAGCTTCCATTCCCCCTGTTCTACAGCTTGTCTGGATAGCAAGTCTGCTCCTACATTCATGTGCCCTGGAATGTAAATCGCCCTGAGGGACAGGAACTTGTCCTGTGCCCAAAGCAGAACCTGGTGCGCTAGCTTGTTCAAGCGGCGCGAGCGCAGTCCACCCTGGTGATTTATGTACGAGACTACCGCAGTGCTGTCCACCCGCACTAGGACATGGTAGCCTCTCAACTGCTGGAGGAAGTGTTTCAGGGCCAGAAACAGAGCCATCATTTCGAGGCAATTGATGTGCCACGCGAGAAGATGACCTCTCCAGCTCCCTTGTGCTGGACGGCCATCCAAGACCGCACCCCAGCCCATGAGGGAAGCGTCTGTCGTTAGCATCTTGCGACGACAAGACGGACCTAGAGTGGGACCCAAAGTCAGAAACCGGGGTCTGAACCACATAGAAAGGGTACGAAGCCCCAGGCGCGTAACCCTTATTAGCCTCTGGGGGTTGGCCCTTGAATGAAACCCCCTGGCTCTTAGCCACAGCTGAAACGCTCTCATGTGCAGAAGGCCCAAAGGTATCACCGTGGACGCAGCCGCCATGAGGCCTAAAGATTTCTGAAAGTGATGAACAGTGACCTTCTGGCCTAGCTTGATTTCCTTCAGGGTGTTGAGAATGGATTCGACACGAGCAGGAGACAACTGTGCCCGCATCGTGACCGAATCCCATGTGACACCCAAATATGTTGTCCTCTGAACAGGAAGGAGAACGCTTTTCGTGGCGTTGAGTCTCAATCCTAAAGAATGAAGATGGGCTAGGACGACATCCCGATGTCGAAGCGCTAGCTCCTGAGACCGGGCCAGAATCAGCCAGTCGTCTATGTAATTCAAAATACGGATGCCCTGGAGTCGTAAAGGAGCCAGAGCCGCATCCATGCATTTTGTATATGTGCGGGGTGACAGAGCTAGGCCAAATGGAAGGACCCGAAACTGGTAAGCCTCGCCCCCAAAGGCGAACCTCAGGAACTTCCTGTGCTGTGGCAATATTTCTATATGGAAATATGCGTCCTTGAGATCGATTGTCACAAACCAATCCTCTAGTTGAATTTGAGAAACAATCATTTTGACAGTCAACATTTTGAATCTGAATTTCCTGAGATAGCGGTTCAAGCCGCGAAGATCCAAGATCGGACGCAACCCCCCCCCTCTCTTGGGCACCAAAAAGTACCGACTGTAGTAGCCTGACTCTCTGTCTGGAAGGGGAACATGTTCTATGGCCCCTTTGCCCAGCAGAGTCTTTAACTCCTGGGCCAGCAGATGTGCTCGGTCCGGTTTCACGGAAGTGGAGACCACGCCGTTGAAACGCGGAGGACGATGTGCAAACTGAATCCTGTAGCCTGTGCCTACAGTCTTTTCTACCCAAGGAGATATGCCTGGCAGTAGTTTCCACGCTGCCAGCTTCTCCGAAAGGGGCACGAGCTTTGACACTTCGGCTGGATGGGGGGGTGTTAGGTGTTGGGTATCCTGAAGTATGGCAGGAGATACCCAAACACCCAACTCTTCGTTGGAGACCGGCGCTCCCCGAAACACCAGTGGTGGCGGGGATTGAACACCGGCCTCCAGGGAGTGCCAGGGAGGAGGCCCTGCTTTGTGATGAAGATCCAGGCGCCCCTCCCTGGGGGGGGGCACCCCCACAGCCCCAGGCGCACGAACCTCAGGGCCTCTTCTTCGAAGAGAGGAAGCTCCTCAGATCTGGTCTTTTTGAGGCAGATTTCTGGGAAGGGCGGCGAGCCCCACCCCAGTCTTTACGAGGGGGTGTGCGGCTGGTCACGCTCTCCTTCTGGACCTCACGCCTTATAGGGGCCAGACCTGGCCGGGGCCGGGTGGCCGACGGTCCCGGTTCTTGAGCACGGCGGGGAAGGAACCTCCCAAAAGCCTGTTCATATAGCTTCGCCTCCCGAAACCTAGTGGCGACGGAATTAACAGCGTCGCCGAAAAGGCCGGAAGGCGAGACGGGGGCATCAAGGAGGACAGCACGATCCTTATCCTTGATGCCCGAGAGGTTCAGCCACAGATGCCTCTCCGTGGATACCATGGCAGCCATAGAACGGCCCACAGCACGGGCCGTCTGCTTGGTTGCACGGAGAGACAGGTCTGTGGCTCGGCGCAGCTCTGCGAACGCCTTGTCATCAATAACCCCGCCGGTGCTCAGGTCCTTCAGCAGGTCAGCCTGGTAAGCCTGCAAAACCGCCATGGTGTGCAGTGAAGCGCCAGCCTGTCCTGCTGCCTGAAAAGCTTTGCCCACCAAAGCAGATGTCACTCTGCACGGCTTGGAGGGGAGGGTAGGCTTTTTCAGGGAGGATGATGTCCCAGGAGAGAGATAGCCCGCAAGCGTCTCTTCTATCTGGGGCATCATCATATAACCGCGTGCTTTCGCATCAACGATATTCGAATAAGTCGAAGTCGATGGCACAAAAACACGCGATGAATACGGCTTGCTCCATGAAAGGGTTAATTCATCATGGAGGTCACCAAGGAAGGGGAGAGAGAGACGTTGAGGCTCCTCCCCCCGGCCACCCGACAGAAACCTGTCGTCTAATCTCGAACGCTTAGGGGAATCTCGCTGCTGCGGCCAGTCGATATGCAATCGCTCGACCGCACGCGTTATAACCTCTAATAAATCCTCATAAGCTCTGTGCTGGAGGAGCGTTGTGAGGAGGCTACTTCCATGGAAGCGAGAGAGGAAGATTCTTCCGCTCCTTCACAAGAAGCGCCGGAGCGCGCTTGCGAAGTGGAAGCTAAAACTTCCTGATCCGGAGAGAGCGCGAGAGAAAGGGGGAATTCCGTCTCGTGCGCGTCTGCCAGATCGGCACGCGAGCCCCAGGAATGCGCCGCGGCTCGCGGTTTCTCTTTAAAGGAAGCGAGCCGCGCGCGAAGCACCTTAATAGGGAGAAGATCACAGTACTCACAGTCTCCCTGAAGCCCGAGGCGAGCGTGTTCTTCCCCCAAGCACTCGAGACAAAACTCGTGAAGATCGCCCTCCGAAAGAGATCTATCACACGGAGGCACGCATCTCTTAAGCAACTCCGCCATATCGGTGAGTTAATGCTGTTATTTTTTATTTTGCTTTTGTTACGGCTTGCATGCACGCGCAAACACAAAGCGGTCCTGAAGACAAAAAGATCTGAGGATGTTTCGGGTTCACTCCTATTTATAACCTGCAGGTGCACCTTGTTCGGTGACGTCATGCCTGCACAGGTTATAAGCCGAAGGTATTCGGCGGGTTTGACATGCACAAGCTTCACAACCGGGCAACAAAGAGATGTTCCCATAGCGTTTTCACGCAGCATCGAGTGTAGCTTTTGAAAGGGAACTACATGATTGCATTCGTGTTGCATTCATATGTGATAAATGTGTATGTTTATAATTTGTATTCTGGAATTTATGTATTTCTTTGAGGTTGTTTTTTTTCTGACAAAGTTTATTGCTAAAAGCTCTACACAAAACAACTGAACTGAATTGCATCCAGGTCTGTGTGCTTGGTGTTTGCATGTTCTACCCGTGCTTGGTGGGTGTCCTCCCAGTGACATGCAGATTAGTCTAATTGGCGTTCCCAAATTGCCCGAAGTGTGTGAGAGTGTGTGTGCGCTGTGATGGATTGGCACCCCATCCAGGTTGTACCATGCCTAGTGCCCTAAGGCCATGTCCACACGTAGCCGGGTATTTTTAAAAACTGAGATTTTTATCTGTTGTTTTGGCCTTTCATCCACACGCAAATGTGGTTTTGGTTGTTGAAAACCGAGCTTTTGGAAAACTCCGTCCAAAGTGAAGCTTTTCCAAAACTCTGTTTTCAGTAGTGTTGTGTGGACACGAGGGAAACGGAGATTCGAGCTTGTTGTACTGTAACGTCACCTTGTCTGCTGATGATGTCAATGTCTGTGTGCTCGTCTCCTTGATTTGGTGCCAACTTTATGAGGATATTTGTGCAATAGTGGACTTACGTACAGTAAACTATTAACTTTACTAAATGTTAACGTTGCTTACTGGACTTTTAAATGCGTGTACATACATGCACAGTTACTCACACATTGCGTTAACAAACAGAAGTGCCTGAATGTACTACAAAGTTCACTGCTGCTACATAGAAAACTCAGATGACACAGACCCCCTAGACAGCGATGGCGACTTCTACAAAGCACAACCGGTAATGTTTTGTCTAGGCTTCTGATTGTCTCCCTGTTGATTATGGACGCTCCGAACAGCATTTACCACAGCGTTTTCCGTTTTCATGTGGACAAAGATATTTTTAAAACGTAGTTCGTGTTGGCACTGAATCATTTTAAAAAATCCAAGAGGGAAAATCTTTTTAAAAAATACCCGGCTACATGTGGACATGGCCTAAGTCTCCTGAGATAGACTCCAGGCCTCCTGTGACGCTGTATATAGGATGAAGCGATATAGACAATGAGTACAGTATGTGAGTGAGTCCATCCATCATTTCAAACACATGTAAAATATGAAAAGAAAGTAATAAATGTAGTGTTTAAATGCTGTTCACTTATTGTAATAAAACCGTTTCTTTATTAAACAGCTACTTCATTTAAGATGGAAGAATAAACCAAGAACAGCTTCTCGTCTGTTAAACTAAACAGTATGCTCATTTTTTTTTTTTTTTTTTGCCTGACTATTTTGGTTTAAAATGTCAAAGGGATCATTGCAAATGTAAGCAGTGTGTGGAATTCAAGTATTAAAGAAGCAGTTGCTTACATCAGACTGGGACTGAAGATAATATCTAGGGCTGACTTTTATTTATTTACTTATTTATTTATTATATTTATAATATTCTAATTGCACTGTGGAACATTTAAAATGAAACATAATGTGGAACGCTTTCATTTAGATTTAGACAGCTGCATGTCTGTGCAGAATGTTACTTATAAATGATGTTTAGAGAGACACACAAGCACACGCACACAATATTGAAAAATGTTATCACATAAATAATAATAATAATAATAATAATAATAATATCCATGTATAATAAATAATATCCGAGATTTTATCTTTGCCTGTAGGCCTGAGAGTGTTGCATGTGGGTGGAAGGTGTCTGAGATCAATGGGAGAAAAGCAAAAACAAAAACGTCCCAAATGGCCTGTGTGACTGTGTGTGTGTGTCTTCCTTCACTACATGTGCATAGGCATGTGTTCACTCAGTAGGTGTAGGATCACTACAATCTGAAGGATCTTTTTTTCCCCCCTCTCTATCAGCTGTGGACATATCATCCCCCTTGCACTCTATTGGGTTACTTCACCAAATGGTGCCATGCGCAGACCCAATTACCATAGCAACGGCATGTTGCCACAGTACATTAGTCTGAGTGAAGAGCCCGGCTTTGAAAAAAATGACAGTCTGCGGAGCTGGGAGACTCACTCGAATGCTAAAGACATAAGTTCTGATGCAACTTCTTTCATCAAACAGAACCTCTTGACCAATAAAGCAGAAAATATACAAAAAAAAAAAAACGTCGGACTATGCTCTGGAAAATGGCCAAGAATGATTTTTCTGCCAATAATAGATTTTGACATCTCTATTTTAAGAAAAAAAAAAATCATCAGTATACTCTACTTGCGCTACTTTCCAGCATCGTCTCAGCCGTCTCATGCATACAGCGTGCTGCAAAGCCATCATGCATCATAATGGACAGAAAAAAAGTTCCTTATTATGTAAAGGTTAATTTGAGGAATATGCATTCCTCTTTCATCCCTTTCAAAGCATGTTTTCTCGATGCATTCTCTTATAACTTGTTTTCCTTTCCTACAAACCTGTTTTCTTAGAGAGATAACATAATTCCATAATTATCATAGAATAGTAATTTTTTTTCATCACAATTTTTAGAGTATCTTAAATCTGACATGGAGTACACATTATTGCATTATCACGTCTCTTAAAGAATACGGCCGAGACTTGATTGAGTTCATGCTGCACAGTGCGACAAGTAATAATCTTATACGGTCGCTGTAATTATACAGTGTAATCAGGCTTAAGTGTGTTTTTGTCAGACAGTGAATCTGTCAATGCCGTGATTTAATTAAGTCACTGGATAAGCTATGTGCCATACTGAAACGGTCATAAGCCCGAGCAATTTCGTTTGTAATCAGATCCCGGCTGTCAAAACGTCCACGATGAACCCGCACCGTCTCGTCATCATCATTAACAGAAAAGACTGCTTAGACGCTCTGTACAGATAACAATAATAAGTTTTTACCACAGATGATGAGACAGAAGCTGATGTTGATGATGCAGCTAATCAAAGTGGAAACTCATTTCTCATTGTGCACTTATTATTCTGCCACCCCCTACAGTATGTTTCAGCGCTCAAGTGGCAAAGGTGAATATAAAGTACTGAACAAGTTATGCATTTCGTTAAACTTATTCTATAAACTTCATACAAAGGAAGAGACGTAAAAGACTAGACTGCAGCAGAACAATGTGTGAAACATCACCTTTACCAGTGACAGACAAGAATCTTGTCTTTCTCTTAAATTAGAAAAAATGACGGTCTCTTGAACGCTGAACAAGGCCACGGTGCTGTCAAAGATTCAAGTGCGGAATTACTTTGTAACAGCTTGTAGTTATTGTTTTTGTGAATATATTGTTTAATTCATGCTCATGCCGCTTCTGGCAAACTTTTACAGACATTTGGAACTTTTTATTACCTTCAGACAGTAAGTGCAACCTCATATTTATTCTCTAAGGTAAAAAAAAACAACAACAACAAAAAAAAAAAAAACCAAGCCTGTAGACTGAGAACAGTTAAAAATATATTTCTTTTTATTTTAGGATGTCAAAGTTAACAAACTTAGCTTTTAAACTTTCCTGAGGCACGAATCACTCATTCAGTGACTCTCACCTAGGGGCCATTTAGAGTAGCCAATCCACCTACTGACATGTTTTGTGAACCCTGAGGAAACCCACGCATTCACATGGAAAACATGTAAAACTCCAAGCAGACGGTAACCCGAGCTTAGGAATGAACCGAGGAGCTGCGAGATATTTATTTAATTTACATTTTTGTCCATGTTCTGGAAAGGTACCAATAAATCTGCCAAGAAAACAATGTTGCATAAGATATCTAGGGCACAGACAGAAAATATCTGTCAAAATGGATTTCATATACAGAATATATGAAATGTGTGTGTGTGTGTGTGTGTGTGTGTGTGCTGTACGGGGTTGGACACTTTCGACTTTAGAACTGCCTTCATTCTTCATTGCAACAAGGTCATGGTAACACTCCTTCCATCCGTATTGACATGATAGCATCATGCAGTTGTGCAGATTTCTCAGCTGCAAATCTGTGATGTGAACCTCCTGTTCCTCTATATCCTAAAGGTTGGATTGAATTGTTGGATTGAGGTCTCGTGATTGTGGAGGCCATTTGAGTATAGTGAACTCATGTTCAAGAAACAATGCCCAATTGGTATTAAGGATCTGGGAAAAGATTCCTTACACCATCGCCACCAGGTTGATACAAGGCAGGATGGATCCTTGCTTTCATGTTGTTTGTCGCAAATTCTGACTATTCCATTTATCTGTCACAACAGAAAGCAAGACACTTCAGGTCAGGTGAAGTTTTTCTAATGTACAATATTGTTCAATTTTGATGAGCTCATGTGAATTGTAGCCTTAGTTTCCTGTCCATACAGTAGCGGCACCCGGTGTGGTTTTCTGCTGCTCTAGCCCATCTGCATCAAATTTCGACATGTTGTACGTTCAGAGATGCTCTTCAGCATAACTCAGTTGTAATGAGATGTTATTTGAGTTACCGTTACCTTTCCGTCAGCTCAAATCAGTCTGGCCATTGTCCTCTGACCTCTGGCATCATTAAGGCATTTTCACCCAGAGAACTGCTGCTAACCTTTCTGCTGTGAAACTGCTGTAAACCTTACAGATGGCTGTGCATGGAGACCCCAGAAAATTAGCAGTTTAAAAAATACTCAGCACCATTTGGCACCAACAACTATGTCACATTTAAAGTGTTTTAAACCCCCCCCCTCCCATTCTGATACACGGTTTGAACTTCAGAAGATTGTTTTCGACCATGTCTACGCGCCTAAAAGAAACTCAGTGAATTACTGCCATGTGATTGGCTGATTGGCATAAATGAGCCATTGATCAGTTGAAGGGTATACCCAATAAAGTGGCTGGTGAATATTTTATGGGTTTAAGAACACTTTTAAATATAATACAATGCACATGATACATTTTTGTAGTGGCAGTGATAAAGTGCTCGCCCTATCATCCAGCGATCGCTAGTTCGATTCCCGGGTGATGCTGTAACCTCTCGCAGCCGGAGGTCTAGAGAGAGCTGACTGGCCGAGCTCTCTCAGAGAGGAGGGATGAGAGTTACTTAGTGCTCCCACATTAATCACGGCGCTACAGCCAATCAGGGGCGTCTGTAAGCTCACGCAAGGAGCGGATAGCGCTGTCCTCCGAGTGTGTTACGCCGCCCCCAAGGGTACGCGCCTATCATCTGACCAACAACAAGCGAATCCATCAGCAAATAATCACAACTCCGGCACAAAGGTACGTTATTATGTCTACCATTCAGCTCGCTCAGTGTGTGGAGTGCAGGATGTTTAGACATTCTTCCTCCGTCATTAGTGATAATTTTATTTGTGATAGGTGTGTGTTAGTTAGCACCCTGACGGAGAAGATATCAACATTAGAGGAGCGCATCCAGACTTTAGAGAGGGTTAGAGAGCGCGAGAGCAGCGTTATTCCCGTAGCGGAAAGTCTGGGTGCCACAGGTGGAGATAATCAGCCCCCGACTCCGGCAGTAGAGCCCTCACAACGGGGCGAGTGGGTGACGACTCGGCAGCATACTCGTTCAGCCAAAGCTAACGCTAAGGCTAGCCCACCGGAGCACACCTCTTCTGCGCTTCACGTGTCCAACAGGTTCGCTCTCCTCAGTGATGCACCCGCTGAGAAACCTGAAAGAGCTCTGGTTATAGGAGACTCTATACTGAGACATGTGAAATTAGCTAGGCCTTTAGGGGCGCCAGCGGCAGTGGTCAGGTGTATCCCGGGAGCCAGAGCACCGGACATAGCAGGTAATCTTAGGGCTCTAGGACAGCATTGGTTCTTTAAGATAGTGGTACATGCTGGAGCTAACACAGAGGTGTTTAAAATAGTGAAGGCGATGTCTGGTCCCATCCCAATGAGACGTGGCGACATAGCTTACAGCAGGTTATGGTCGCTGAACCGCTGGATGTCCAAGTGGTGCTCCGAAAACAACGTGGGCTACATAGACAATTGGAAGACCTTTGAGGGCAAAACTGGCCTGTTAGGGCGGGACGGTGTCCATCCCACTCGGGAAGGTGCTGCTCTCATTTCTTGCAGTATAGCACATAGTCTCAGAAGAGGCCTAGTTAATCGGTGACAATCCAGAGCCCAGGCCAGGGAGTAGACAGACAGGCTAAACCAACCGTCTGCTAGCTGCAGAGAGTCGTCACTCAGGGTTCATCATATTGAGACTGTGTCTGTTCCCCGAGCTAACCATAAATTTTGAAAGACTCAGAAAGTCTGTTTTAGTAATTTAATTAACATAGATACCACAAACTCAGAGTACACTGAATTCGCAGCCGGCACCTCTGATCTGAAGCTAGGACGGTTAAATATTAGATCTCTCGCATCTAAAGCAGTTATTGTTAATGAAACTATCACAGATCAGGAGTTTGATATATTATGTTTAACAGAAACCTGGATTAAACAGGACGAGTATGTAGCTCTAAATGAAGCTAGTCCTCCTGGATACAGCTACATACACCAGCCTCGGCTAACTGGTAGAGGAGGAGGAGTCGCAGTTATTTATAACAATAATCTGTCTATTGTACAAAAACACAGTTTTAAATTTAATGCATTTGAAGTTCTCTATAGTAACATAAAGTCAGCTCAGTCGATCCCGCTAATCATCATTTACAGACCCCCAGGGCCGTACTCGGAGTTTCTCTGCGAATTTGCAGATTTCCTCTCAAACCTTGTTGTTTCTGTAGACAAAGCGTTAATTGCTGGAGACTTTAATATTCATTTTGAGAATCCAGAAGACCCTCTGAGAACAGCATTCTTGTCCATACTGGACTCAGTAGGAGTAAATCAGTGTGTAGTAGGACCCACTCATAAAGCAGGTCACACTTTAGATTTAATATTATCCTTCGGATTAAGTATAGGAAATATAATCACAATTCCACATTCTGAAGTTATCTCAGATCACTACCTTGTCTCGATTAAAGCGTGTCATAGTAATAATGTATGCACAGCACCGCGCTTCCACCTTAAACGTACATTTACATCAAATACCACACAGAGCTTTATCAATAATCTTCCAGAGTTATCAACTTTGATTGGATCGCCATCTGACTTCACAGAACTCGAACAGGCGAATGAATATCTAGAGATAGATAATGTAGCTCCAGTTAAAAGGAAAATGATTAGAGATAAGAAACTCGCTCCTTGGTATAATGACCACACATGTGCTTTAAAACAAACCGCTAGAAAATTTGAACGTAAATGGCGCCAAACGAAAATTATTAGTATTCAAAATAGCTTGGAAGGAGAGCATCCTGAACTATAAAAAGCTCTCAGTGATGCTAGATCAACGTATCTTTCCACTCTTATAGAAAATAACAAAAACAAACCGAGATTTTTATTTAATACCGTAGCTAAATTAACTAAAAACAAGACCACTGCAGAAATCTACACAACAACATCATGCAGTAGTGAGGATTTCATGAACTTTTTCAATAACAAAATCATAAATATTAGGCAAAAAATTCAGGCTTTGAAACCAGACAATTTAAATAATTCAGATGAACTAACCACATCACATCAGAACTTAGAATACTTTACTCCCCTTGAAGCGAGGGAACTAATTTCACTCATCTCTTCTTCAAAATCGTCAACCTGCATATTAGATCCTATACCGACACATTTTCTCAAACAGATAGTACCAGCAATAATAGAACCCCTGTTGAAAGTAATTAACTGTTCACTCAGTAGTGGGTATGTCCCCAAATCCTTTAAATTAGCCGTTATTAAACCGCTAATCAAGAAACATGACCTTGACCCCAGTCAGCTTTCTAATTACAGGCCGATATCAAACCTTCCCTTTATCTCCAAGATTCTGGAAAAGGTAGTATCACAGCAGCTATGTTCACATCTACACAGAAATAGCATAAATGAACTGTATCAGTCAGGATTTAGGCCTCATCACAGCACAGAGACAGCACTTGTTAAAGTAGTAAACAACCTCCTATTGACCTCTGATCAGGGTTGCGTCACTATACTTGTGTTACTGGACCTCAGTGCAGCTTTTGACACCATTGATCATAGTATTCTCCTTCACAGATTAGAAAAGGTAGTAGGAATTAAGGGAACTGCCCTCTTGTGGCTCAGATCCTATTTGACTGATCGTTATGAGTTTGTAGATTTAGATGGTTCTCAAGTGGAGTTTGGTGTTCCACAGGGTTCAGTTTTAGGCCCACCGCTTTTTTCCCTTTACATGCTTCCTCTGGGCAACATAATTCGTAAACATGGTATTAGTTTTCATTGTTATGCTGATGACACAATTATATGTCTCAGCAAAGCCAGATGAGAAAAACCAGTTTGCTATAATTGAGCAGTGTGTGCAGGACATAAGAGATTGGATATTTATTAATTTTCTTCTGCTTAATCCTGATAAGACAGAAGTTCTGGTCATAGGACCACAAGTAGCTAGAAGTAAGCTTTCTGATCACACTGAACTAGATGGCCTTTCTGTTCCATCAAATGCAACAGTAAAAGACCGTGGTGTGATTATAGATTCCAGCCTTTCGTTTGAAGCACATGTAGATAATATTACCAGGATAGCTTTCTTTCACCTTAGAAATATTGCCAAGATTAGAAACATATTGTCACTAAATGATGCAGAAAAACTAGTTCATGCCTTTATCACCTCTAGGTTGGACTATTGTAACGCCTTACTGTCTGGTTGTTCAACTAGGTGTATAAACAAGCTTCAGTTAGTACAGAATGCAGCAGCGAGAGTCCTCACTAGAACCAGAAGATACGAGCACATCACCCCTATCTTATCTACACTGCATTGGCTCCCTGTGAAATTTCGCATCGATTTTAAGATACTACTTTTGACATTAAAAAAAAAAAGCACTAAATGGTCTCGCGCCACAGTATTTGAGTGAACTGCTAGTGTCTTACGATCCGCCACGCCTACTTTGATCAAAGAATGCAGGCTGCCTGTCCGTACCACATATTATTAAAACTACAGCAGGGGGCGTCTAACCCGTCCTGGAGTCCTGCTTCTGGTTGGAGATCTCGTCGCATGGATGCCCCGTGTGGTCTGCCTGGATTCGTGTGGTGGCTGGGGATGGTTTCCATGAAGACTGTCCTGTCATCGATTGATGCTCTGGGGACCTGTGACTTCAGTTGTTCGATAGCTCAGGACTGGAATCCCCTACAGTCTACCTGAGCCTCCAGGAACAAACTGGACTCCTTTTAATTTTAATTTTAAACACATCTCCTGTTATACTGAACTTCCAGTACACATTATTATGCTGATCAATCCCTGCTATCCGTTATCACCCAGATGAGGATGGGTTCCCTGTGGAGTCTGGTTCCTCTCAAGGTTTCTTCCTATTACCATCTCAGGGGGTTTTTCCTTGCCACCGTCGCCCTCGGCTTGCTCATCAGGGACAATCTTATCATTTTGATTCATACACATTGCATACAAACTTACTTATTTTATTGTGTAAAGCTGCTTTGCGACAATGTCAATTGTTAAAAGTGCTATATAAATAAAATTGACTTGACTTGACTTGACGTGAGCGAGTAGTTTGAAAAGATGCGGTCGGCTAGCGTCACGTGGTTCGGAGGAAACACGTGATAGTCTTCGGCCTTCCCGACTGAGTGGCAGTAACAGCATTAATGTGGAGCCCCCTAGTGATGGGGAGGAATTAGACACGACTAAATTAGGGATAAAAAAATCAGAGAACCCCCCCCCCCAAAAAAAGTATCACCCTGGCCCTTATATTAAACATCGTCCTCCAGATAGCCAAATCTTGCTGACTAAAAAGTTTCAATGGAATGAAATTTCAATAAATCAGGTGAAACTACTAATTCGCCCAGGGCGTTTATTGCCTGACTCTGGACTGAATAATTGATAGAGAAGCAGAGGGAGTATAACTCAGAAAAGTGAAATTTTACTGGACGCTTACATGGACCTCACCCTTCCCAAGCATCTTGTTCTCTTCTCCATCTTCCGGTCTTCTTTCCTCCATTCTAGATCGGCTTCATGCTCCTTTTCTTTGATGGCTGCATAACATTTCATAAACTTCCTTTCTCCTCACCTCCCTCCTTCACGTACACCATCGCTCCTTTCAGTTTTCTATAAGCTCCTGTCATTTTTTTCCTCCTTTCCTGCATTGCTCGCTCCTTCCACCCTATTGGGCCAGACTGCAAACCCCATATGTCTTTGATTTTGTGCTTGAAAAATGAAGATGGTGAATTTCAAAGAGAATCCTCTTCTGCTGACACAAACCAACCCACTCAAATCGTTTTATCTCAAAGTCTCTCAGTATCTCTCTATCTCTGTTACTGAAACACAAACGGATACAGATCCACACTCTTATTTCATATACATATGCATAGCCTATACACTCGTTCTGTTACTCCTTAGATTCCCCCCAATCCCATATCTAAAGATCTACATGTCTCTTCATTGCCTTGAGCGTGATAAGAATCCTCTTCCCTCCCTGCCTGCTTCTCTATAACTCCATTTTCAGGTGTGTTTGTGTACAGTCACGGCTAAGTGTAACATAAGCTCATCTAATATTGCCACGCCAGCCTGAGCACTTTTACATGGTTTATTTTTACCTGCTCCTTTTGCTCTCTACCTGTCAGTCAAATGCAATCCTCTCATAGGCAACGCGCACGGCGTCTCAGCTCGTGTCGCCATCACAGCTACAGGTCTGCCAGCGCAGCAAACACTTCTCACACTGGCTCTAATTACACCGCCACTGTGCACCTCCACACACATTAACCACAGACTGACACAGAAACGCAGCATGATCCTGTACCCCCCCCACACACAAACATACACACTGATACATACCATGGCAAATAATGAGGCAAGGGCAGTATGCAGTTTGAATATGACAGGAAGATGGAATGCTAACCTGATTTCCTCAAGTAGAACATGTTCCTGGAGGAACATTTGTTGTTCTTGGAAATTCAATTGTTTTAATCAATCACTGCCATCTGATCCAGCATCATCAGTTTGCACTTCCTAATTCTCCCAAGCAACATGAGAATTCCCTCCAAGTGCACTGTTTACCTTCTGGAAAGGAAAGCTTATTGGAGAGTTCTGCATTTTAAAAAAACGTGTTGCATACCCACTGAATGTTCTACGTCTGAAAAAGAAAGACAGCAGATAATGCACATCTACAGTACGCTTCCTAATATAGGTTCTGTATGGTTTTGGTTAAATTCCCATGAATAGTTTGGGGGCAATTGTGGATAACAGATGTGAGATCAGATACCCCTTTGGTAATGTAAAAAAAAAAAGGATATATATATATATATATATATATATATATATATATATATATATATATATATAAATAGTTACTACACATCTATGTTTCCTAATAACGGTTCTATGAAGATTTGATCATGAATTCCAATTAACTGTTTAGGAGGAGTTGCAGATAGAAGAAAAGTGTGTCGCCACATGGTCAGGGATGATGGAAAGTGATCTGTGTGTCCTATATTTCGCAGGCCGGTGACACACTGACTAATAATGGTTAATATTTTAGAACAAAAATGAAAGCACATTTCAGCTATTTCAGCACAGGTTAGCATGTTTAGAAGTTGACTATACTTAATTAAACACTCCAGAGGACACCCTGAACATTTAAAAATGTTTTTTAAAAAAAACAGCATTCATTAAGCACACAAAAGTTCCACCTCTTCAGCTTTAATTTCTGCGACACTGTATTAGTATTGTATCTAGCTTAATAAGCTAGTCAAGATAAGATTAAAGGCAAGATTAAAGCTAGCTAAGATAATGTTAGGGAGCTTTAACATTAGCAAACATGCTACAAAAAGTGCTTCTTTGAATTTTCTTTGTCTGAAGTGATCTGTTTTCCTGCAGAATAACCAAACCAGGTCTGATTAGCCATTAGCTAAAACCACAGCTCACCTCCTTGACTTGTCTAAAATGATCAATCAATGTTTGAGATTTTCTACTTGTCTTACCATTCTTATACTTTATTTAGAGTAACACTGTGTACAATATTGCATAACTAGCAGTAACCCAGAAACTGTTTCCATTGACCAGCACTTTCCAGCTGGCAAGCATGTTGTTATTACCAGCTCAGTCTGTGCTTTGGCAGCTGGTATTTGGTCAACCCAAGCTGCAGGGCTGATGACATCTGATGACAGAGTCTGGTTAAAAATAATTTTGAGCCAGAAACATGTTTTATATATAAATTATGATAATTTTTGGAGACGCGGAAAGAAACCCACAGCTTGATTAACATTACCTTTGAAGTTGACGTGAAGCAGAAAGTCCCGGTAGAGCCTCTTGCCGTCGAGACTGCGCATGGCATCGCATAGGCGTGTGGTATTCGTGCACAGTGTCCTCTGCATACGGTGTAAGGCATGTGCCATGGCGTACACTGCGTTTACCACAAACATGATCTTCGACTCAGGCTCGAAGTTCGAATCATCCACTGCCAGCTTTGGGTCACAGGGTGGTTTCGGAGTTCCTGCTCCTGCCTGTGAGCTTGTGCTTAAAGAGCATTGGAACTTCTGTTCCCAGAAGTCTTTGTACCATGGATTCCGGTGATTGGCAAGAGGATTCAGACTTTGAAAGTAGCGGTTGAACTCGACTATAGGATGTGCTGCGAGTTCTAATGTGATCGCACCATCTGCTGTGAACTCATTTCCTTTGATGATGCTCTCCTGTGCCCCCCAGCCGTCACTGGCCACCCAGAGAAAGGAGGCATTGAGGCGGGTGGCAGCGCCCAACAGCTCTCGCGCATCATCGCTGCGTAGGAACAACACTACCACGCGAGCATTGGGCTTCTGAAGAAGTTGCCGCACGACCGCTTCATATGAAGAGCGCTTTGCATTAGAGCGACCCACCTTTTCTGATGTAGCAATGCATATGTTGCGCATACGCGCCTCTTGCTCAAAGGCCTCGATTCCTGTCTCGCCATAATCACCCTCGGACGCCACTGTAGAGACATAGGTCCAGTTGAAGGCACGGAGGATCTCAGCCATGGCCTTTGCTTGGTAGAAATCCGGAGGGACGGTGCGAGCAAAATAGTCGTAGCGTGATTTGTCACTCAACTTGGCACTCGTAGAGGCGTAGCTTATCTGAGGGATCTGGAACAAGCGCAACAAGTTCGCAACCTAGGAGCAAACAAAAATGTTCAAGCTGTATTAGAAATTTTGCTGAAATCAGTAAATCATCACGTTATGAATGGTTTATCATACAGAAATATTCATCTTAAGAGAACTGATGAGATCAGACAAGGCCAATAAGAGCATACAGAGTGAGGCAGAAACCACAGAAAAGGTTTCTCTGTGGTCAGACTCCGCTTGGCTCTAACATATCACGTCTCGCACACTGAGTGCGGAGGCACAACTGACACGAGTTGCCACTGCCTTATGCTGCTGCAAGACTGAGTTTGTATTGAGCACTTCACTGTCAGCTTGCAGAAATCCAGACTGTCACTGTGTTGTAACCCATACTAATTATTTTTCAACTCCTTGCATCTCATCATGCTGTTTTGTCGCGAAATGGATGAGGCTGGGATGAAAGAACTGATTTTAATGTAATGTTAAATAATCAAACAATTAGATTAGCAAATCTATGCTATCATAAAAACTGAGAATTTACTGTGATGCAGTGACTAACAATGCAGGAAAAATAGCTTGTGAATTTCTGACATGATTTTTACACTGCTAAATGACTCGAGTAATCACTTTGCTTTCTGTAGGTAGTTTTATGGTACATAACCTGAAGCGGGCTCTCATTTCTTAGAAGTGCTATGTAAAAGTATGGCTTGGCATTAAGAGACAGTGTGTAGGAGGCTCTACAGGCTCTCATGAGTGTCTGTCTGGAGGTGAACACAGAAAGGATGGCCAAACAACAGCAGCGGGAAATAAATGGTGACTAATTGTGGGTGAAGAGAAGCGACCGATAAGTAACAATGGGTTTTTTTGACAAGAGATCATGATGAGGTCATGGCCTCACTGCCTTTCTCCAGAAACACACAGCAGTGTATCTGAAGAAATCACAGAGGGTAGAAAGAACAAGGAGACTTTAAGAGGCAAGAGAAAGTGAGTAAGAGAGAGAGAGAGAGAGAGATGTGACAAAAACACAGCTTATGGATTTTAGAACCGATAGGGAAAACTGGCTTTTGTAGAGCCCCAGATGGAGGAGGTTATGTAAAACTATGCAAATTCCCCCAGCGCTGTGCTCGGTTTCCAGTGCTGCAAGAAGGCAGCAACAGACAAAGCACACAATAGCATAGCCACAGTGCTAATCCAGGCACGTATGCATGAGGGAAGCAACTGGAGCAAGCGTGCTGTATTTAAATGGGGAGGAATGAATTGGGAGGGGATAGTTTTTTTTTCTTCTTCCCCCAAACACTGCTCTTTAAATAATGGAACAGGTACGCCAGAGCTGTACAGGGGCAAGGTCTTTACACTCTTGTCTTTTCTCAGTTCTTAGAGGGTGGTGAAATCATTCAGTGGCTTGTAGTAATTCTGTGAGAATATATGATTATTACCTCTGCATACAAAGAGCGCTACAGAATAATTCATGTCCATGTAGCTGTGCCTTCTATGCACAGCTTTCTACAAAGAGAAAAAGCTTTATAGATGGTTGTGAATGTGTATAGAGTATTTATGCACTTTCACTTAAAAGCTTTCATTCACCCAGATTGGATTTTTGGGTAACACATTACTTAGGGGGTTATACACCGATCAGCCATAGCATTAAAACTACCTGCCTAGTATGGTGTAGTTCTAGCTTCTGCTTCTAAAACAACTCTGATCTCTCGAGGCACAGACCTCCACAAGACCTCTGAAGGTTTACTGTGAAATTTGGCACCAAATCATTAATAGCAGATCCTTTAAGTCCTGTAAGTTGTGAAGAGGGGTCTCCACGGATCAGACTCGTTTGTCCTATAGGTGCTCTATCAGAATAAAATTAGCAAAATTTAGAGCACAAGGTGCCATCGTGCAGCAACACAGGGGCTTAGTATTGCCTTGCACCGCCAGGGTCCAGGTTCGATTCCTGCCTCGGGTCTGTGTGCATGGAGTTCGCATGTTCTCATGTGCTTGGTGGGTTTCATCTGGGTGCTCCGGTTCCTTCCACAGTCCTAAGACATGCAGATTAGTCTAACTGGTGTTCCCAAAATGCCCATAGGCTGTGGTTGACCATGTAAATGTGTGTATGTGTGTGCGCGCCCTGCGATGGATTGGTACCCTGCCTCTTGGCCTAAGTCTCCTGGGTCCCTGTGACCCTGTATACAGGATAAAGCAGTATAGACAATGAGTGACTGAGGGAAATGCTGAAAGAGGTCACTGCCATAAGTGAAATCAATGGCAGAAAGGGGTGTTTTTGGTTTGCCAGAACGTTTAGGTGGTGTGTCAAAGTAACATCCACATGAATACCAGAACCCAAGGAGTCCCAACAGAACACTGCTTCTGCTGGCTTGCCTTCTTCCCATTGTGCATCATGGTGGCATCTTTCCCCCAGGTTTACACCCAGCCATCCACATGATTAAAAAGAAAATGCCTAGGTCTAGGTCACCTTCTTCCACCGATCCATGGTTCTGATGCTCACCTGCCCATTGCAGGTACTTTTGGCAGTTTTCCATGGACCACTTTGGGTAGGTACTAATGACTAGGAACATCATACAAACCTGCTGTTTTAAAATTATCTAACCAAGTCAAATAACCTTTACAATTTAGCCCTTGTCAAAGTCACTGAAATACTATTTCACCCCTTGACAGTGGTCATTGTAATGAGATAAACTCTTACGGTTTTAATGTTTCTGCTGATTGGTATAGGTTTTAGATGATACATATGTACATAGAAATTTAATGCCTTATTCCAATTAGTGACAGCTGAGATGACTTTTAGTTAATGTTGATATCATGTTGACACAGCACAGATTTAGTCGCAAAATATCGATTTCTATCCACATACAGTACATTTACATTGCAGCATTCTATATACATTGCATACATCTTAACAGTTGAGAATTCAGGGCCCAGCAATGGCAGCTCTGTGTTGGTGGGGTTTTAATGTGGGACTTTCCGATCACTAGTCCATTGCCTTAACCAATGATCTACCCCTACCTACTGTAATGTTGTTTTTGGACTTTCAGCTGCGCAGGACTTTCGGCTTGGGACCAGCACTGCATCCAGTGGCTGGGGTTTGGGAATTGGCTAGGAATCAAAACCGGGCCTTCAGCATGGCAGGCGAGAAACCTACCACTGAGCCACCAGTGCTTGACCTACTCCTATCACATAATAGGAACATAATGCTGTATTGACTCAAAAGGTGATTGATGTATTTAGACCTGACAATTTATATATATATATATATTTACAAACTCCTCTGTATTTTATCGGTCAAAAATAGGCCAAAAGATTATCGTGTTCCCATTAACATGTCAGATGACCAGTTGACACATAAAGCTAACAACTGACAGTTGTGTAGGTGTTCTGATAATGGCGACACCCTAAGGGCTTCAACTTCTTATATTAAAAAAAAATCTTGTTACTTAAATTATTGCATCTTGATTCCAGATGCCCTTCCTGAAGCAACCTTCCTATTTTCTCTAGGGTTGCGACCAGCTCTATGGATGCCCTGCATCCAGTGGTTGGGTTTGGGACATTCTCATGGCAGATGAGAAGCATACCCTTGAGCTCTTACTATGTGACTGAATTATGGCATGAATTAAGACTAAATAGCCATTTGGATTTTGGTGTATTTTTAGTAGGAGTATTCTTTGACGAGATTGATGCATAACTGCATCTACACCAAAGATATTCAGTTTATTAAGCCTCAAAAGAATTTTATTTTGCATCTTGATATTAAAATTGTTATTGTTATTGTGATATTAAAATTGCAATGTGGGAGTTAGTTAGCTGTGTTTCATGTGAGACTCTTGCTAGTGGTGGATGGCTGAAGAAGGGAAATCTGTGGATCTTTTTTTTGGATTTATTAAACTTTGTGACCATTGTGGGTGAGATTTCCCAAAGATCAACAATTTCTGAAATAAAAGGAAATGCTGGTGGATTTATTAAAGCCAAGGATCACCTGTATGGTCAGGTCATTGCCCTTCTTATTCAGAATGAATAAAGGACGGATTTTGGTTTCAAGTAAACAGCACAAGCGAGGTCAGTATATTTCATTAGTTTTTATTGCTGCTGGTTGTATGATAAAACTAGTATGTAACTGTTTTGTCATTGGGTTCTGGGTGGTGCATTTTTAAATGTTTGGTGGTTTTGGAGGTCCTCTAAATGCATGATTTTTTTCTCTTTTTTGTTTGTATCTTTTCAGAATATAATCAGAACTATACAGTAGTGCTATTTTCAAGGACTGGAGAGCAGACGTGTATGTACACGGTTAGGTGGAACGGCCTTTTAGGTGAAACTAATTTTCATAGTTAATTAATGCCTAGGCTGCATGGTGGCTTAGTGGTTAGCACTGTGGCCTCAAACCTCCATGGTCCAGGTTCAAGGTCAATTCCTGCCTTGGGTCTGTGTGCTTGTTTTTGCTTGTTCTCCCCGTGCTTGGTGAGTTTCCTTCAGGTTCTCTGGTTTCCTCCCACAGTCCAAAAACATGCAGATTAGGCTAACTGGCATTACCAAATTGCCCATAGTTTTTGAATGAGAGAGTGAGTGTGTATGGGTATCTGCCCTGTGATGGACTGGCACAATGTCCAGGGTGTACCCTTCTTTGTGTTCTATGTCTCCTGGTTTAGGCTCCAGGCCCCCTCCGAACCTTTATACAAGATAAAGCGGTATAGACGGGTGAGTGAGTGAGTGAGTGAGTGAGTAAGTAATTAATGCATGAGTTGATGTTGTGAATCAGTCAACACCTTCAAATTTACTATGCAACTTAGACCATTGTACATTATTTTATTGGTTGTCTTTAGTGGTGATTGGGTTTTTAAGCGCTTCTTAAAATGCTCATGGTTTTCAACTGTAGAATGAACATAATCTATCTATTCACTTAGAGAAATAAGGCAGAGTGTTGTTCCAGTTTGCCACAACAGCACTGCACCTATGAATATAATGCTTGTTTTTTAATATAAACGCCTACGGGCTGTTCTGATACCTTTCTGTCATGGCCAGCATTGTACTGTAGCATTTTTTAGCCAATTTGTGCTGCTTTGGTTTTTCTGTTGGATCGGGTCGGATGGTCCGGCTTTTAGTCCCTACGGGCATGGGTAAGCCTTGTGTGCCCATGATCCTATCAGCAGTTTACTAGTATATAGTTGGTGATCAATGTTGTCAGTTCAACTGTCAGTGGTGTCAACTCAACTGTCAACTCGTGGTGAATCATGATGAACCGTACTTACGGCAACCGCACGAAAGCGTGTAGGTGAGATAGGGGTATTAGTAGTTAATAGATTATGGGCCAATTGTCGCTGAGTGATGATGGTAGAATAGTTATAAAGGTCTTGACTAAAACAACATGCATGAGGAAGCACAAAGGGGTTTTCATTATCTGCAATGGAAAAGTACTCGAGCTAGTTACTTTTATCAGAAATTAATGCAGTAATGTAACGGGTTACTTTTTGGAGACAGTAATTTTGCAATGTAATTAGTTACTTTAAAAGGTAAAGTCCCCCTACACTGGTCAGGATCTTGCCTATATTGCCCTTATATCCTCTGGAAGCCTTGCCCAGTTTCTCCCATGTCACATTAGTAAACTTGTATTAATTTCACTCATCTCTGGATTTTCCTTGCTGTGTTCTCGGATTCTGTCAAGATAAATCACCAATGTTTTGAGTACATTAATGTGAAATTAAATGCATAAAGTGTTTAACTTATTTAACAGTAGATGATTACATAGCCAACATTAGATATCCATATGTATTAAAGAAGCCATTGAACATTTAATACCCATAATGCCTTCAAACAGCATGGCCAAACCTAGATACGTTTGTGTAGAAAGTGTTTTATTTTAAAAACTATTAGGAAAAAAACTGCCTCTTCTCTGATTTTGTTAAAATGTAGACACTATAAAAGTTTTTATGCTCTGCTTCCCTGACTGAAGTTTGCAGTTGATAGTTTTATTATTGGGTCTAGTAGGCATTTATATCACGGTTAAGTTGATTTGGTTATGGGTAATTTAAAATGTCTTTTCTTTATGAAGCCATTACCTGGTTGGCTAAATGCAGCACAGTATAGCGAGACAAATTACACTTCAATGTGAGCAGAGTGTTTCGCAGATGACTCATATACAGAGAGGCGAACTAGCAGGTAGCCTGCACTGTAAGCCAACATGACAGAATGAATCTTTGCTTTAATTAGATATTTAATGAGGCATAAAAACTTTTATGCAGATGGACCATAATTTAATGCATTACCAATGACTGTTTTATCATAAAATGGGACTTTACTTACATATCCAACTTGTTTAGAAGCTAAGGGTCAAATAGTACATTAAGTTATTGTACTGTATATCATCTCTGAACCAATTAAAGATTAATGAGCTTCTTCAAGAGCACAAACAGAAAATGTTTTCCAGAATCTGTAGCTTAGCACTAACCTGTATGGACACGCTGCTGTAGGATCCTCCAATGACTCCAGCAATAGCCAATGGGCTGTCCTCCTGAAACGCGTATGAGCCATCAGGACAGATAAACTCAGTGTCGTCCACCTTGGTCAGCGATGCTCTGACAAACTCTAGTGCTTGCTCTAATGCGTAAGTGTCTCTGGAGCATGTGTCAAGGATGTGGACACCCAGTGAGACCCCAGGCAGCAGGCTAACATCTCGGTTGATCTGGTCTATGGCAAAGAGCATGGCTTCTAAACGCTGAATGCCCCGGTCCTCATTTATTCGCCCACACTCGTCCATGCCCAGGCCCTTCTCATGTATGGGAAAGAGGCCTCCGAGAACTAGGTCTCCATCTATCTTAATTTCTCGGCGTGGAGAGTCACCACTGGACAGCAGGACCCCGGCTCCTAGTAGCACAAGCAACAGGGCTCGAACTGCAGATGACATGGTTACACAGCGACAAAGCGAGAGCAGGCGAGCAGTTTAATGGTTTATGAGGGAGTGCCAGAGGCGCAAGAGAGCCATGAACTGGACACTGGGAATGGCGTTTGATCACACATGAAGATACTCTAATGAGGAGTCAGCTTAGGACCTGGGGAGAAAGAGAGAGAGAGAGAGAGAGAGAGAGAGAGAGAGAGAGAGAGATGTTAATAATAGGCATGCATTTGCAGAGAGAGATGAAAGGTAAAAATTTTGTTGTTAAGTCTGTGCTTGGATGAATGCTTAAGCGCGCACACACACACACACACACACACACACACACACACACACACACACACACACACACACACACACACACACACACACACACACACACACACACACACACACACACACAGAATCCAACATCTCAGCCTCATTTGTGAATAGACATGTCAGAACAAATACAATAAGATGAAGAAACACACAAACATATAAATCGATATGCACACAACATCTGAGAGAAGGAGAAGGCAAGACTACAACAAGAGAATGGAAAAAAAATCTTGAATGAATACAAAAAATGTGAATTTTAGAAGCAAATACAATCCATCACTGCTGGGCAGATTGCTAAGCAAAATCTCAATAAAACCTCACATTGAAAATCTATTCTATTCTTGTTGCACATTGCAAATGGATATAAGGACTGCTGCTCAAAGGAACAATTTGTCGCAATTATCTGTAAATACAGTGGCCTACAAATATATGAGACACACAGAGAGAGAGAGAGAGATAGAGAGAGAGAAGGAGAGAGAGCACTAGTGAAAATTTAAATTCTATTTAGCAAACATTTTTTTATTTAATACAACAATATTCATCACACATTATATTATTAACAATAATGTGAGAGAAAAGTAGTTTCTTAGTACAGTATTTGGTACATCCCCTACTGTACAGTATATGCGTGCACCAGAGTTTGCATGGACTCATTTAAGATCAAATCCATTAGAGTGTCACCTGAACACATGCTCCAATAGAGAAAATTAGAAATAAATATAAATCTAAAGTTACATGCAAACCATTTAACATGATCAATTATTACACACTAGCTTGTATTTAAATAGGCATCCAGAAATGTTGAAATATTTAAGAACGTAAACATTTACTTTCTTATTTACTGACTTATTTGCTTGTTTAAAATATTTGAAAAGTTTTAATCAGTCTAAAAAAGCCCCAGCAAAAACAAATTTTTAATTTGACAAATTCCTTCAGAACATGCACAAATTTAAATGAAACATCACCTTACTCTAGGCAATAATAAGGATAACTGCTGTGCATGAAAACATTATTTAAAAAAAGCTACTGAAATTTAGAATGCTAAAATGCTAGCTGACAAACAGAAAATAAAAAAGTGTTTGGGAAATCAAAATAAATGCTTAGGAGATTTTTTTTGTCCCTCTCACAAAACACAACAAAATTGTTTGGAGATTTCCTTGGTTTAATTTTATAGTTTGTCAAGAATTATTAATTCTATGTAGTAGCAGCTCTTCAGCTAAGGATCAGTATTTGTTTTTTTTTTTTTAGCTCATTAGCAACAGTAATCAGTTTGTCAGCTCATTAGCAGTAGAACCAGTTTGTTAGCTTGTTAGTTTGTAAGGTTGTTAGTATCAGTATCAGTTTTTTAGCTTGTTAGCAATTATATTAGTTTGTTAGCTTGTTAGCAATAGGATCTGTTTATAAGCATGTTTGTATCGGTATCAGTTTGTTAGCTTGTTAGCAATTATATTAGTTTGTTAGCAACAGTATTAGTTTCTTAGCTTGCTAGCAGCATTAGCATTTAAAAATGTTTCCCTCTTCTTCATATTCAGTAATATTCTGTCAATTTCCCTTAGATTTTCCAGGAGTATGGAGCAGCTGGAATGCTATTGGCTGTTGTCTAAATCAATCAAGTAGTTCTACCCTGTATTCTAACGTTCTGTTTCCACAGTAAATATGTCAACATACGGAATCATTTCATGGGGACTTTAACGTCTGGTTGTCTAACGGTAGAATGTATGATTGAACCCTTAGGGCTTAATTACACTAAACCTTGTTTTAATCACATTTCCATGTTAAAAACTAATAATGTAAATTGATCTGTTCTGATCACACAATACTGGCACTTGTGAGAGAAGTAAAGCCACCTGTTAAATCAACTTAATCAGCTGCATACGATTAAATCAATCCCAGGGCCAGTTTACGGAAGGCAGCATTACACATGTACACTGAGCTACATCTCAATAACAACAACAACCACAGCACAATCTTTTGTGTTTATGCAATCATAAACGCAAAATACAAAACCACGAATAAAGAGGATAAACAGGAAGTGTAAATGAGTATTTAGGATTTGCTGGAAACAGTAAAGAATTCTAGCGAAGGAAATTCGATTGTATGGAAGCTTTTTGCAACTTATTGGAAAGCTATTTTGAGGATTACTAACAAAACTACTAAACCTAATCATGAGAATATAACCAATCATGGCATGTGAACAAGAACAGGTTCTTTAATCGGCGGTATATTATTATAAAGCTCCTAAGCGTTTGTTTCTTTCTTTAACAATACTTACCAGATACAATTGTAGAGTATATTACAGTTTTATATACTAGGGGCATTTAAGTAAAACCGGGACTTGTAATGAACTTTATTGTGAATGATGACGTAAAAGCGATTGGCATTTACAGAAGACTTCATGCACAGTACGGTAATTAAACTCATAGCCACAGTGAAACACTTCAATGGTGCAAACATTTTAAAGAAGGGTGCACGTCTGTGAATAACGTCCCAGTGAACATGGCTTCCCGGGAACCTTCAAACGCCTCATTCATGACAACCAATTGTAAGGTACAGGAACTCGGCTGGGAGTTATTGCCATATTCCTCGTATAGTCATGACCTCGCTCCAAGCATTTCAAACATGTTTGGACGATTAAAGGAGTTCCTGGGAGGCCAGCGCTTCAGACATGAAACAGGAAGTCTGATCATGGCTATAGCATACTGAGAAAACTTTCAACATTAATGGTATCCAAGCACTAGTGGAACACTGGGATAAGTGCATTATTATAGCAGGGGATTATATAGAAAATTAAAGACTAAAATTACGCTCATAATTGTGTTCTGTTATTCTGCACAAATCATAAGTCCCCGTTTGACTTGAACACTCCTCATAATTATAGTTCATTATTGTACTTGTAGATATAGTGTACCTTACTTTTATTTTCTATTTACCAAACATATTTTGGTATTTTTATATTTATAATTTTGTTATATATATATATATATATATATATATATATATATATATATATATATATATATATATATATGCTAAACATACTGTATGACAAAACAATATTTAATGAGTTTCTTAAATGGTTCCATTAATAGTTTTATTTATTCCCTTATACTTGTGACGTCTCAGTGATATGTAAACGAATAAATAAAAAACATTTTTATAACATTTCACTCAGGATGCTCTAGGATGATGACTCAAATATATGCTTGATGTTCCCCTCCTGGCGATGAGATGCTGAAGCTGCTCAGATGATATCTAAGCCTGTGTTTTGATCTCGGAGCTTAGAGAAGCTTCTCTAATCTGGTTTCTTCTTCCACATTCCCCTGTGAAGGAGGCATTTAAGAGGGTCTGCGAGAAGCCAGTTTTGCAGCATTCTGGCAGGCTCACAAAGCCTTGAGGACTGCACTGGAGACGGTGCCAGATAACGGTCATCCCCTGTGATGCTATCTTCAGCGCGTTTGCTGCACAAACGAGGCCTCTGGTGACTGCACGTTAACAGCAGCTAGCCTTGTTATCTCTCCGTACCGATTCGGTCTACCAACCACAAACTTCAGGTTCTGGCCAAGCTGCCGCAAAAGTTCTCACACTGATTGTGTGCAATGTGTTTCAGTCCGTGACCTTTTGCCTTTCTTTTCCTCACTCCCCTGAGTGATCAGTAGAAGACATTAGGGGTGAAATCTTTTGATTTTCGACAGAAACTTGGACTGTTGACTGGTGTCATTTTAGCACACTGAGACTGCGGAAGTCTGACTGTTCGACTGACTGCTCTTTGTTGGTGCCCAGGCTGCCCTGAACGTGCAAAAAGGCACAGAGTGTACTTAATTCATACTGGTTTCCAATGGAAAAGATATGGTCAATGCACAAAGCACAAAGAATTTTCTATCTGTGCAGAAAAAACACAATGTCAGTCAAATTTTTGGGTGCAATCTGTCCTGGTTTTTGCCCATTGTATTTATTCCCATATTTACAACCATGGTTTCAAACTTGCATTCACACACTACTGTACCAGCAATTTGGGAAATCCAATCAGCCTAATCTACAATCTTTGGAAAAACGCATACTGTGGTTCATTTCATGAACGCTTAAATCTGGTGATTAATTGAGAAGTTGTATCAGTCATAAAATCATACAGACATACAGTATAGGTAAGCAACCTTATCATACACCATCAATATACTGTAAAACTCAGGCTCATGCAAATCACCCATATTTACAACAGTTCTCCAATCCAAAGTTTAGAGGAGTTTGCTAACTTTTGCCAGCAAGTAATCAAATGCTTCCCCTGTCCCTCCCTGAGCCACGTTCGTTTAGCAGTTCCCCTTGGTTAATCGTGTTAATTAGCTTAGTGGGGTGGGTCAGGAGGGGGGGTACAGAACTTTTTTTGGGTACAGAGAATATAATTGGATTTTTGCTTGCAGGCAGTTCTTTAACGCCATGCTTAAATCAAACAGTCAGCTCACAAAATCAATTCCAAACTCAGACGCCAAATCCCCAAGTACTGCCTCTCACCACAGCAACAATGTTCTTTAGCTGCGCTCTTTTGCTTTGAATATTACATTTATTTGTAAAGAGAAAATCCCATTAGACTTGAGGAAAGCAGGAATGGATGATAAGCCATTATTATACTTCACTGATTCGCCATCCTTGTTGTCACCAAGTAGCAACATTTAAAAATATAAATTTTGAAAAGTAACAGGATGCCTATGAATTATGAATATTAAAGTGACTATGAATAGACCTATTAAATCCATTGTTGTCAGTTCCTGAGTAATTATAACACAAAATATTGTGCTGCTGCATCCATTAAATAATTAACTAACACGCTAAACAACAATGCTTTAAACAAAAATATTTGGTCAAAATTGAGTTGAGTTATATAAGAGTGAATTTTGTGTGATTTTTTTTTCTTCAAAAATCTATAATTCCAGATTTAGTTTCATTTCAGCATCTAAGGATAGCTTCCTTTCATGACACAAGTATACGCCGTATAATGTCCGTTTGTGTATCAACCAACTGTGTGTTCATCAGCCATCCTTTAATGTTTATATCATTACAGTAATAGCAGACAGAACCAGCCAAACAACTTCAAACAGAGATACATATCAGCTTCCAACACACAGTGGGTGAATCTCATGTTTTTTTGTACACAAATCTCTCATGAATGCTTCACCACAGTGCTTACATTACAGCCTCCCATGTTCAGTATATTTACTTTGTAATAAGTATATAACATAGAGTTCACACAATATCCAAATCGCATGTCCTGTTTCACAGAATGTACAGTATCACGGACATACTGTACACAGTACCTGTCCTTTATTACTGCTGGAATGACTGGAATTTCTTGGCTCAAACATTCTCCAAAAACCCTTTGAACACATTCAAATCATTCACAGCAGAAGCTCTGTCGCACATGAAGCGATGTGATTGGTGCATCACAAAGCCTCAGCTCTTGCTCGAAAATCATCAATCATGTTCAAACGTAAGTTGCCCCCACTGTTAATTCCATGTGTTTTTGTGCAAAACATAAAAATCATCTGATCACAGTTGGCCTTATATGACTTATATAACAACATAGATTTTTTTTTTCACCGTTTCATTATTTATTTATTACCAAAAAGGGAAAAAAAAACATGTAGGCAATACTAAGTACCTCCTTACTGCTTCCACAGGATTTAAGAGGGTATGTTGCGGCCAGCTATTAATCATCAGCCTTTGATTAATTGATCATCGGCAGGTGTGCAGACCTCTACAAAAGCAGAAGTTTTGGCAGGTTGCAGGTGTGTGTTAACACAATGCCAAGAGGGAAAGACATGAGCAATGGTCTTAGAGAAGCAATTATTGCTCCACATTAATCTGGAAAGGATTATGAAACCATTTATAAAACAATTTAGAGGTAAATGTTCTACAGTGAGAAAGATTATTCACAAGTACAAAGCATTCGACGTCGAAGCACGTTCCCTGGACGTTCCCCTTAAGGTCCGGCTTAGAGAAAAACTGCTAAAGAGTTACATCTCAGACCCTACAGGCCTCACTGAGCATGTTAAATGTTAAAGTTAAATGACGGCAGAATTAGAAGAAGACTGAACAAGTAGTTTGTTGGGAAGCGTTGCCAGGAGAAAGACTCTTTTGTCTAAAAACAAAACAAAACATGGAAGCAAACTGAGGTTTGCAAAACTGCATCTGAACAAAGCACAAGGCTTCTGGAACAATGTGCTATGGACAAGGAGGAGTTGTTCGGTCTTAATGTCCAGTGCATTGTATGTATGGGGAAAACAAAACAGCATTTCAGCAGAAACTCCTCAGTATTGTAGTGGCAAATATACGGATATCTGTGTGACAGCTAAAGCTTCGTCAAAATGTGGTCATGCAACAGTACAATGACCCAAAGCACACCAGTAGCTTTACATTAGAATGGCTAAAACATAAAAGAATCGAGGTTTTGGTATGGCCTAGTCAAAGTCTAGACCTTAACCCAAGTGCAATGCTGTGGTGGCACCTTAAGAGCGCTGTGCATATGCGAATTCCCAAAAACCTCAATCAACTGCAGAAATGTTGTGAAGAAGAATGGGACAAAATTCCTCCACAACAATGTGAGAGACTGATAAAGTTATACAGGAAATGATTACTTTAGGTTATTGCTACTAAACGTGAATTTACAGTACAAACTATTGTATCATGGGGGTATTTAATTTTGCCCATGTTTTTTTTGTTTTTTTTTTTGCTTCATTTTTGCTAAATAAATAATAGCACGGTTATATGAAGTTGTACAGTATTTGCCTAATACTAAGACCAGCTACGATCAAATTATTTTTTATGTTTTTACAAATAATAAGAGTATAATAAAAAAAGAGAATAATAATTTACAAAAAAGAGTAAAAGGCTTCTGGTAAACTGGTAAAAAGTTTAATGTAATATATATATATATATATATATATATATATATATATATATATATATATATATATATATATATAAAACCATAATATTCCAAACCAAAACATTCAGCCCAATATTATCTAGGTTCCCCAAGTACAGTACAGATGGGCTACTCTGACCCCTTGGGGCATGACTCCACACGACCTCTGGGGGTGTGCTGTTGTGTCTGGAACCAGATCCTTTGGGTGCTGTGGTGTTGCAGGGTGGGGACGTTGTTGTTTGTCTCGCACATTCCATGGATGCTCGATTGGATTGAGAGCTGGGGAATTTGGAGGCTGGATGAACAACCTTAAACTCTTTGCCAGCTAATCCCCATACATGGCAGGTTGTCATGCACTAGGTTGAAAATGGAGCATGAGCACAATGGCCATTGACTATGGAGCAATTTGTGCTACAAAGGTTATTCTGTGGGATTAGAGAAGATGGGAAGCCTTTGGTCCCCAGAGGTATAGATGAACCTTGGGTAACCCATAATCCTGACATCAATTTACTTGTACTGTATATAATTGATAATCAATGTTCTTCAATTTACCTGGCAGTGGTGCTAGTGTTGTGCCTGATCGATGTACCTGTATATAAAAAATACCAGTACACTGATGAAGCTGCTTTGTGACAATGTCCATTGTTAAGCGTATATTATTGTATATTGCAAGCTTACCAATGGACATTGTCACAAAGCAGCTTCACAGAAATATATACATTCTGGTTGTCAAGAGCAAGTCAGATATGATGGAAAAAGCAAGCAAAACCCGCTAAGATGACATACGTAAGAAATTTTGAGAAGAACTAGATTAAAAAAGAGAACCTATCCTCACCTGGGGACATCAGTCAGTGATACTGTAAACCATTTCCCTTTTACAGCCTTATCATATATAGTCAAAAACACATTAGCTGTGTTAACAGGAACATGCATATGAGCATCAATATCATTTTAGAATTTATTACAGATTCAATAATAAGTCTGTTGTATAAAAACATACAGTAGAAAGTTATTACCTGATGATGAACTCAAAGTTCAAAACAGTTCTTTGCCATCGCAGTCCTGAGGCTTTTCCAGGAAGAACATTCACAGTCATTCTTATGGTTTCTATATGGTACCCTCCATAGCAATTTTATGACTGAAAGGGATTGAGGCCAAATCAAGATCAAGTCCGAATGAAAATGAGTCAGGATTAAAACCAACAACCATGAAATACTTTTCAAGGCCAAGTTTTCCCATCAGCTAATTCTTGCACTGCACCAATAATTAAGCGCGGGTTTGTACAAGAACAAATTACTTCTTGTCAAATTTGTGCATGCGAAAACAAAAGCGAAATGAACATTAGCTCTCAGCAGAGGCCAAAACCATCTTAATCATTAAAGCAAATGTTTCATGACTCCACCACACCTCTGTACAAATATTAATGTGAATTGTACAACTCAGTAAAGTGCCTCATTTTAGTTCCCAGCCATAACATTAAAATGCATAAATATAATCTCAATATTGTGTGGGTTCCATCTGTGCCAACTCTGGTCTTTCCCGGGCATGACTCTACAAGACATCTTGTGGTGTGCTGTGGTGTCTCGCACTGGGATATAAGCGGTGGGTGCTGTGGCTTGCTGCGTTGGTCTTCCATGGATCAAAATTATTTGTCTAGAACATTCCATGGATGCTCGATGGGATTGATACCTGCGCCATTTGGTACCCGAATCAACAACCTTGAACAGGGGATGTTCTGATTTTTTATTGTGGCCGGCATTTTTTTTTTTTTTTACCAATTTGCACTGGATTGTCTTTTCTGTCTGTTCCGGCCCAGATGGGCCAGCCTTTAGTCCCCACAGTCATGAATGAGCCTTGGGTGCCCATGATCCTGTCACTTGTTTACTGGTATATAATTAATAATCATTAATAATCAATGTTATTCAATTGACATATTAGTGTTATGGCTGCTCGGTGTCATCTGTTAATGAGTCTAATTCTGTAACATTACAGTACTACAGTGACAACACCTTACAGATTGTAGGCTAGATAGTGAATGAAGTATGAACTGTCCTCCTTGCCCCGCTTCCTCCAGCTCATGCACAGGAAATGTAATCTTGTTTGCTGTGCTGTGCCCATCTCCAATAATCACCCTCATTATGCACAAGTGTGTCTGAGTGGAAGCAGATTCATCTGTTTTTCCAAAATGTGCATTACTATCTGGCTAAACCATCACCTCTTCAAATGTGTACTGATTCATCACCTGAAAGCAAACTCTTTAATCAAGATACGACAGCTAAGTCCTCTCTTGTTGAACCGCTTTCCGACAAACACAATTGTCACAGCAACAGGCTTGGCAGAATATTGGGAAATATAAATTCGAGGTGAAACTTCCAACACAGACCTAAGCTGAAACGCACTTGCACATGTGAAACATGTATTTAGCGTGTAAAAAGCTTAGGCGTGCTTTAAAGCCGAACGACGTGAGAGCCATACAGAATGGGAAATGTGAAGCTCTGCTCTGCACCAACAACACACAACACCGCAACCAGCACCCCACTCCACCCCACACACCCTACCCCCCCCCCCCCCCCCCCCCCCCCAAAAGACCCAGAAAAAAAAAATTCTACAACTACAAAGCTGCTCTTCTTTTTGCTCAGATTTGCTTGGCAGCGAATGGGACTGACAGGCTGCTGAAATCTCTTCACACTTCTGCTTGTGCACACCCACAGATAGACGCATACCACCACAGCGCTTTGTTGATTTGACGCAAGACTTATGCAGCATTGCCGCCTGTTTGGGGTGGAAATTTAAGAGCTTAATTTACAGAACCATTTTCAGAAGGCATTCATCATTCAGTCTACATTGAAATGATACTTTCTCCTCAGAGAGAGAAGAAAAGTAGCATTTTAATACTTATAAATAGGTATATGTATGTATATATGTATGTGTGTGTGTGTGTGTATATATATATATATATATATATATATATATATATACATATATATATATATATATATATATATATATATATATATATATATATATAATATGTGTGTGTGTGTGTATATATTTGTATATTTGAGAGAGAGAATGACATTGGAGAGAGAGACACAGAGAGAGAAGGTATTATATAATATCTTATAGGACTATATGGTTTGATCCGGATGATTTATTACAATATACCATCTTACAATACTAAGGTCTTGATATAACACATGCCTAAGGCACTGCTTTCTCACCGTAATTAGAAAAAAGGTACAAGCAAGCTGATGCTCCTTCTGAGTATGTGATTAAGGCAGAATTGATAACACCGTTCTGCACCCCGAGGCTTCGTCTGAGGCTAACATGAAGAAAGTGACAAAGGTGGGTTACCTCTATTAAGAACATGCATGTATAGGAGGAAGAATATTTCTCATGTTCTCACAGATGAATATAAATGAGCATATGCTGTGATCAAGACTTGTTCATAAATTCAAATATTCATTATATTTATTCTTATCTTTCTACGTTATAGTCCTATTGTTTTTTTTTTCATGGTGCTAGTGTACTGTACATGAACTCCTATAATGAGCGCTTTCTTGTTCGTCTGGCTAGCTGAAGTGTCTTAACTGTGTTTTAGACAGATGAGTTTGAGGCACTTATTTATATGCACAATACATGCTGCGCTCTTGAACAGAAAATTATTAGAACACAGTCCGTTTACTGCTTCATATTGAGCATGGTCTTATTGAGTGTCGCTCCACCTTCAAGAAATTAAATACACATCTGGGTATGTAGACTGACTAAGATAAGGAATCAAATACAAACATGCTTGCAAGTAGGTGATAAATTAAAGAGAAAAAAAAAGTCATTGGCACTGCAATGCTGTTGGGGTGTTTACTGGATTTTAGTTTTTTTTACTTAACTTTTTTTCTGTTATCTCAAATGCAAATTCATAAGTTCCTAGTACACGTGATGATATCTTGATGGAAGTGGTCTCTTTCAGGTTGACTCCCGCCCTCTCCACGGGGCTTACAGAAAACTTTTAAACAATTAAACACTTTTATGTGACACTTTGGACCGGGATTCAAAACCCAAATTAAGTGCATATCTTTTGTAAGATGAGTGTTCCTATATTACCAGCAATTTGTGATATCAGTGCTTGACGTGGATGAAATCTTTTCTATAACTGCTTCATATACATATTGAATATCTTATTGCATGGTGGCTTAGTGATTTGGCGGCATGGTGGATCAGTGGTTATCAGCGTCGTCTCGCATCTCCAAGGACCGTGTTTCGTTTCCCACCTCTGGGGGTCTGTGTGCATAGAGTTTGCATGTTTTCCCTGTGCTTGGTGGGTTTCCTCTAGGTACTCTGGTTTCCTCCCACAATCCAAAGACATGCAGATTAGGCTAATTGGCATGCCCGTAGTGTGTGGATGCACATGTGATTGTTGACCGGAGTCATAAATACACTGGTCACCACTGGCCTCCACAGTCCCTACTTGGACTACAGAGGTTCCTAGATGGATAGATGAATTGATGGTTTAGTGATTAGTATGTTCGCCGCACACCTCCAGGACGGGGGTTCTAAGCTTGCCTCTGTTCTGTTCATGGAGTTTACATGTTCTCCTCATGCTTGGTGGACGACTTCTAGTCACTTTGATTTCCTCCCATAGACCAAAGACTGCTTGTTTTGGCTGACTGGCATTCCCACAGTGTGTGTTTATTTGTGTGTGCTTGTGTCTTTGCAGTAGGTTAACCCTCATCCAGTATGTCCCCTGCCTTGCGCCCTGAGTTCTCTGGGACAGACTCCAACCCTAAAAAAACGATAAGCGCTACAGAAAATGGATGGAACTTGATGCCTGGGATTCGGCTGTCTACTATATGGGGAGTATGACCTGAGTAGGCGATATTCATTGGTACAAGTTTGCCTGCAGCATGTAAAATAAAAAAACATCCCACTTTATCCCACAACATACACACAGAAAGCGCAGCTGTCCAAGGCCACCAAATGCAAAACTATGCACACATTATAATGCAATTGCAAAACTTACTGCTCATCTCAAAACATAAAACACTGTTTGAAACCCTGGAATTTTCTACAAGGTTTATCCAAGCAATAAAATCAAGTGAACATGAAATGAAGTGTGTAGGTGTGTAGACACCGCTAGGGCATTCCCTCATGTTAACCAAGCTGCACCTTTCCATCTCCAAGAGGAAACCAAGGTTGTGCTTATTCCTGTTGTACATTCTAGACTCCGGAGTTCATACATTTAACGCTGTAGGAGAATGCGAGTAATTCATCACTGCTTTATTTCTGTGTGTTTATTTTCCGCGCCCGGTTCCCCGCGGTGTAACGGCAGCGCTGCTGTGTAAACAGCAGTATTAGCATTCAGCTCTGTAACACACCGCGCTTCTTTCTCCACACACACACACACACACACTCCCGACTAACCCGACCTGAGGTGTTTGGATCGATTCCCTCCTCGCTCGATATTTTCAGGGTTTCTCATACACACTAAAATCCCAAGTGATGAATCCATGTAACCAACATATTTCTTTTATTTTTATTTTATTTTTGCTTTGTTGATAAAAGTCTACCTGGCAACACTGTAGGATTAATATCAGAAGTCGGGATTTTTTTGTTGTTGTTGTTGAAAATTTACACACTAATTTAGTCAAGATTTGAGTTGGTCACCAAAATCAGGTAGTTTTATTTTTATTTTTTAATTTTTTAAAAATGTATATCTACTGTGGGTGATCAAGCTGTGCGCGCGAAAATATTTTCGCGCTCACCTGTGCGTCCGCACGTGCAGAGCGGCATTTAATTCCCCCCTATATAACACGCGCGCGCGCACGCGCGCACAGACAGTACACGACATGACTTGACTGCCTTAAAGTTAGGCTAACAAGTTAATTCATGGGAAATTTATCTCGCAGGTAATAGGGACGAAGGACAGGGACAGGCTACAACCGTCCCTAAGCGTCCCCACCAGGCTGTCATGGGCATCCACATCAGCGCTCCTCTAATTGAGTTGGAGGCGATCAGAGGAAAGTTTACTCTCGTGACTCTCTCCCTCTGCAACTTCAGCACTCTATCATTGCAACACTTAATCAATATTATACAGAGAATAATAATAACAATAATGATGATGGTGATGAAAAAAAAAAACACTTCATGCCATTCATCCATACTGATTTGCTTAGTTTAATCTAGAGCATCTTGTATGGAATTCCCGCACTGGAGATTACAAAGCGATAAGAACTAACCTTATTATGAATAATAATACTGTAGGAAGAAGATGAAGAAAAAGAAACTCTGTACCTGAAGCAGAGATCCCAGAGGGTGACATCCCGCATTTCTCCGTCTTAACTGAGAAGATAAACTCCAGTTCTGTGGGTGCGCACACGGGAACGCACTGTAGCCACTGAAAGAGAGAGAGAGAGAGAGAGAGAGAGGGAGCGTTGCTGTACAGGGGGGGAAGCGAACGCGTCTGGCATTGAGGAGGCGGCCTCGCCTCAGGATGCTTCTGTCTCCTAGCAACAAAAGCTGATGTGGTTGCGGATGCGCTTAGAATCGAGAAGTCGTTCAGACTCACCTTTGCCAGGTTACGCACGGCTTCAGGTACAAGCTCAAACATTAAACAACTGGATCAGACTGTTTTAAGTGAGCCAGGGATCGGAAGTGATGAATGAGTGGATGTGAGTGTGTGGGTAGGCGAGAGACAAAAAAAAAAAAAAAGGAAGAAGAAAAAAACGAGAGAGAGAAAGTATTCCACCTGCCCAGGGTATGTACTCAGAGTGGGCGTTTGGCTGCAAATAACTATAAACCATGGTGTAAACAGAGTATTGTACCAATCGGAGTGAGGGAGGATAATGTGGTTGTATTTAATTTTATAACCTACATATTATGAAAACAGAGACTGTGAACACCACTGAGAGAAGACACCAACTCAACCAGCCTCCAACTTTAACTAGTATAACTTTAAGCACAAACTGAGTCATACACATGGTATAGTATAAGTGGAGACCAGAAGAGAGAGGGGGGGTCCTTTTATGACATCACTATAAATAAACTCATATACATTCTGTCTTCATTGCACTATGGTCATATTCTTCATTCATATCATACTCTCTTTTCATTACTTTTTCAACTTGCTGGTTTATTCTAGTGGCACGATGGCTTAGTGGTCAACAGCGTCACCTTGCACCTCCAGGGTTCGGGTTTGGGTCGGGTACTGGTCCCGCCTCAGGGCTGTGTGTACCTTACGTACAGTTTCGTTCCTGCCTGTATATACAATCATCATGCATGTGTACAGGACATTCGTACTATTTGACACTGTTTTACCTCGTTAATGTACAGTATCTTAAATTGTAAACAGTGTATCTTTGATGTGGTTGATGTTGTTAACTATACATTTTTCTCTGCAGTTCTTGTTTGTTGCTTACTTGGTGTATAATCTGTGAACTGGCTGCTGTAACAATACAATTTCCCTTTGGGATTATAAAAGTTATCTATCTATCTATCTATCTATCTATCTATCTATCTATCTATCTATCTATCTATCTATCTATCTATCTATCTATCTATCTATCTATCTATCTATCTATCTATCTATCTATCTATCTATCTATCTATCTATCTATCTATCTATCTATCTATCTATCTATCTATCTATCTATCTATCTATCCATCCATCCATCCATCCATCCACTTATTAGGGTCTGTTTTTGTGATTTGATAACCTGCCTGAACACACTGAAGAACCACTGCTCTAGGATGAATAAAATGACATGGAATACACTTTTTATTTTTTTTACTGCGTAGGAAAATTCTCAAGGGTAGATTTGTTTCCCTATCACACACACACACACACACCAGAACAAGCTATTTTTAAAACACCCTTTAAAGGTGTAGTGGCTGATGGAAATATATGCAATCTGTCCTTTTGGTGTTTCCCCAAATCCCTGCCTGAATGGAAGTAGCTTTCATAAGATTTAACATCTTAAAGTGTCTTTTCCGATTCCTAAAAAAAGATTTAGAGTTTAAAAATAATAATAATTGAACCCTTTGACATTTTTTTTGACATAATTGACATTTGTATAGTACACCATACATCCAGAGTACACTATACAAATGTCAAATCACTTCAAATTATATAAATTATTTTATATCAAAGAATACTAGACTGTAAGTTTGATGGAACGGTGGCTTAATGGTTGGCGCTATCGCCTCGCGCCTCGCACCTCGCACCTCGAGGGTCTGGATTTGGTGCCCGCCCTGGGTCTGTGTGCATAGAGTTTGCATGTTTTCCCAGTGGTTGGTGGGTTTCCTCCAGATTCTCCGGTTTCCTCCCACAGTCCAAAGACATGCAGATTAGGCTAATTGGTGTTCCCAAATTGTCCATAGCCCTAAAATAGCCTCATGCTCTGGGATAGTCTGTTGGGATTGGCTTCTGGCCACAACGACCCTGTATAGAGGATAAAGCGGTATGGATGATGAGAGAGTGAGTGAATGATGATACAGTAGATTCTTAGTATGTAAATTAGTCTATACTGACAATTAGAGGGTAAAATAGACAAATAAACATGCCCCTATGTATCATCTATGTGAATGGGCATCATGTCCTATGAGTGTGTTCAGCTACACTCTGATATAGCATAATCAGCAGTTTGGAAAGATGTGGGTGGCTGGCTTTATCTGTCCAGAAGTAAGTAAGTGCTAGGTTTCACCCTCTTGTCCAGCTAGCTGTTATGTAATTGTGCTAAGCTATCTAGTGCATGGGAATTGGAAATAATCAAATTGCAAAAACATATAAACAAACACAGCAGTATAAAACAATCAGTCTGTCTAAAGATGTCTAAAGTTTTGCTAGCTATGTGTGATTTCCACACGGAGTGAATTTCAGGCTTTGATCAAAATGTTGAAAAAAAAAGCACTGTTCTCCAGTGAAAGATACATCACCCTAATCAATTCAGTTCATTATCAGGTACGGAGATGATGCTCCCTCGCCTCAGTCGGAATGGAATATTTAAAAGTCAAATTCTCCTTTTTCACACTTGGAGTTTATTTGTGGTTATGATGCATGCAAAAAAGGAAATGTTCCAGTTGAGGAAGATCTGACCAGCAATTGATCATGTGCAGGATTTTTTCCGGAGTACTTCTCAAGTATTGCCTTATAATGATAATCATGGTCTATGATAAGCCCTGAAACGCAAGCCAGAAGTCTATCCCAGGAGACATAGGGCATGAGGTGGAGTACACCCTGGACAGGGTGCCAATCCATTGCAGGGAATACACACATACACACACTCATTCACACTATGGGCAATTTGGGAACGCCAATTAGTCTAATCTGCATGTCTCTAGACTCTGGGAGGAAACTGGAGTACCCGGAGGAAACCCACTAAGCAGGGGGAGAACATGCAAACTCCACGCAAACAGGGACAGGAATCGAGTCTGGCAGGGAATCGAACCCGGACCCTGAAGGTGCAAGGCTACACCACCGTGCCCCAAGCCCTGAAACATCCATCCAAGATGACATAATTTACATTTAGGCATTTGGCAGACGCTCTTATCCAGAGCGACTTACAAAAAGTGCTTTAAGGTTTACATCACTGGATAGATACTTACACTGGGTTAACTAGGTTAATAACATCACTTTAGACTTTAGCCCTGACGTGAGTCTCAAAAAGTCATCCGGACAATTTAGCAAGAGCTCTGTGAATGAATTTCATAAATGGTCAAAGGTAGTATGGACTTAAAGTCCCTCTCCAATCTTTTGCTCTCATCTCACCTCATCCCTCCATTTTGCTGGTCATCAAGGCAGAACTGCTTAGCATGTGTCATTAAAATGCAAGTATTTAAGCCTGCGCTTCCTCTTGAATGGGCCGCGATTGGACGAGCGAAAAAGGCATGCATGGCTGAACACGAGTGCACTCCCCCCTCCCACTTTTGTCCATGTTCAACCAAGTGAAAAATACAAAATGTTTATTTCAGGAAGAAAATGTAATAATTCTCTCTGTATTAATGATTTAGCACTTTGTGAAGTTGCTGAGGTGTGGCGGGGAATCAGAAATTAGCATGCCTTTTAATTTCTTTTCCATGTGAAATTAAAAAGGTTGTGTATGTGCGTGTGCGTGTGCGTGTGTGTGTGGTTCATTAGCTGCTTCACATGCATGGTGTGTTGTTAGTGGACCTGTGCTCAGCATCCACATCTCGAGCATACTGTGAGCATCAAATGCATGTGAGAAGAGAAAATCTCATTTAAAGTCTGGAAGGGGATCTGACAAAATGTCTTTTTAAAAAAAATTTATTTACAGTCATGTTCAAAAGTTAGTACGCCCTCTTTTAATTATATGCGCAAATGCTTTTTTAGTTGTGAGAAGCATGTGAGAGAAAAGAAAAATCCCATGCACTCACATAAAAATCAGGAGTTTTTCTTTTATGCAGCACTTGTTATTATTGTGTATTAATGTATATTGTAATAGATTATTAATAAATACCAATATGGGTGTGTTAATGTATTGTACCTTTATGCACACACACTGCAAATAAAATTAGATAATACATTTATCAAAACATCAAGAAAACTCTATCTTGGTCAGGGTTATGGTTAATCTGGAGCTGAGGTGATAGCCAGGAAATACACCCAGGATGTCATACTGTATATGAGGTAACTAAAAGATGTAGAGACAGCTGTACAGTACATAAAAAAAAATATAAAAAAAACCCATGGACTCCTTATGGCCTGCTTGTGAGAATGTGTGCCACTGTGCTGGTGACCCGGTATAGAAACGTCTGCTTTAGATGAGTAATGTACAGTGAGGTGGGAGTGACAGGTAGTGCTTATTAAACCTGTACTCCCCTGCATCTAAAAACAATGAAGCTGGAAAGGCAGCATTTCAGTAAGGACCCCCTGAGGGATATGATCTCTCTCGCTCTCCCCCCTTCTTTTTCCCTCATCTGTTAGATAATCCTATATGCCATTTATAGCTAGACTTGACATATACGAATGCTCCTGTTATTGCATATGGATGTATGTTATTTTAAATGAACGCTGACTTTTGTTGGGCATTTATGAGAAGCTTCCTAATATATATATATATATATATATATATATATATATATATATATATATATATATATATATATATATATATAATTTAATATAAAGTAACCATCAAGGGTGCTCCGGTTTCCTCCCACAGTCCAAAGAAAGGCTCCAGGTCCCCTGCCACCCTGTATACAGGATAAGCAGTATAGACGATGAGTGAGTGAATATACTGTATACTGTATACATGGCACCCGCTGTACACTGGCGGGTGCCATGAATAACAAAGATCATCAACTTTATACAAGGAAACTGGTGATAGCATCAAGTGCACCCATGACTGTGGGGACCAAAAGCTAGCCCATCCGGTCTGATCCTACAGAAAAGCCCATGCTGCACAAATTGTGGAAAAGTCAATGCTGGCCATGAAAGAAAGACACTATAAACCCCCAGCGCATCATAGACTGCTGAATATTCCATGGGGTTTAGCAGACAAAAATTTCAAGGATGTTGATTCTTCTTTCAAATTTCCAAGATCTCAATCCAACCAAGCATCCATGGAATGCGCCGGACAAACAATTCCGATCCATGGAGGCCCCACCAAAGGATTCAGTGCTAACATCCTGGTGCCAGACACAACAGAGATCTTCTGGAGTCATATCCCAAAAAGACAATAGTGGGCTTATGTTTTTTGTTGTAATTTTGTGGCAGATTGGTGTATGTACAGTACTTTACATGTGGTTGATCATTTATTCAGTCTTCTATACCTCTTATCCTGTATACAGGATCTCGGGAGGTTTGGAGGAGCACAACTACGGTATAGCCTATCCCAGGAGACTTAGTGCATGAGTAGGAGGAATCCCACCGAGCACGGGGAGAACATACAACTCCATGCACTCAGATCCCGTCGAGGCGGGAATCGAACCCTCGACCCCGGAGGTGCAAGGTCACAGTGCTCGCCACCGTGACACCACATGTGGTTGAATTTTAGATTTTTGTATGAACATGTGCTTTAAATATTTTAATAATTGTTTTATCCAAAGGAAAGTTAAAATAAAACAGAGGAGATTGGGACTTTACTCAAGGGCCAAACAGTGGAATGTTGGCAGGCTGGGGATTTGATCTCACAATATCGATTAGTACCTCTTAAAAACTGAGCCATCACTGCAAAGTGAATATTATGTTTGGTATAAACACAATAGTGCAATTTAAAACATATTAACCTGGTTGGAAAATGAACATGAGGTGCTGTTAAACGTTCAACAGCCTGCAAAATCTTGCAATGCTAATATAGCCATATTGATACCATATTGATGCCATATTCAAGTCATTTTGTTGGTTCGGATAGTGACACTACTGTATGTGTTCTATGACACTACACTAATTATATGCTTATCAATAAGTAACAAAAATTAATTACTTCTGCTGTCATAGGAAAATAATCAACAATAGGATGATTTGTAATTATTTGATTGTTTGATGTGATAAGTGCAGCAACATTATACGGCAATAAAATGAAGTCAGAGCATGACTAAGTTATCAAATCAATGCATTTTCCTCCCTGATGGAACAGACATATTCGACTCATCGTCTATACTGCTTTATCCTGTATTCAGAGTCACGGGGGGCCTGGAGCCTATCCCAGGAGACTTAGGGCATGAGTCGGGGTACACCCTGGACAGGGTGACAATCAATCTCAGGGCACACACACATACACTCACTATGGGCAATTTGGGAACGCCAGTTAGCATAACCTGCATGTCTTTTGACTGTAGGAGGAAACTGGAGTACCCGGAGGAAACCCACCAAACACGGGGAGAGCATGCAACCTCCATGCACACAGAGATGGGAATCGAACCCGGACCCTGGAGGTGCAAGGTGACAGTGCTAACCACTACACCACTGTGTCGCCTGTTCGAGGATTCAAATAGGGAAAAAGTAGTTCTGGGAGCAGAAGGAATCATTTTCACACATGAACTGGCCACAACATTGTGTTTTTGGCAGGGACGTGTAGCTAGTGTTCAGAATTAGTCATGAAAGAAATGTTTTTTTAGAATTTCAGTTGAAAAGAAAGAAAATAAATATTTCTAAATGCTATACAATCATACCGTAAATTCCAAAGATATAACTGTTTTATTGTTATTTTATGCTATTTATATTCTAATTATGTTACAAATAGCAAAACCTGTTTAACTCTTGACTTTTCCACCTCGACTAGAAGGAAGTGCTCTGATCTGATTGTCACTCAGAGACGTTTCCAGTCCTCTTTCTCAGAGCCCCGCTGTTGGCTTGGAGCTTTGATGAATCAGTTTTAAGCTATCCTCTGCCATGCACGCTGGGACTGTGAAGAATGGCAGCCTTGTGTGTTTGCATGCATGTATGCCGGACAGAAGTGCTTTGTTTGGTCAGAAGCCTCTCTCACAGCGGAACAGGAGCAGGCGCTTTTGTGCTGGTGGCTCTTCATAGGCTCCAACTGAGCTGTCAGTTAAGGAAAGGACAGCAAAAAAGGGATGCAAACAGGGTGTCTATGCAAAAAAATAAAAAAGATCTTGAGGATACAGAACAGGGAGAAAAGAGGAATGGGGAGAGGGACAGGAGAATTAGAAGTAGAGAAGAAAACAAGATTGAGTAGACAGGATAGTGTGTGTGTGTGTGTGTGTGTGTGTGTTGGGGTTGCATTGAGAGATAGAGATAGAGAGGGATGAACACTTCCCTCTTATAGGGTGAGTCCATCTGCTGTTCCCTCTGTAGACATGCACAGCCCAAATGTTTAACTAAGCAACCGAATCTGAGTATTAACACAATTATCAATGCCTCATTTATTGCCAGTGCAATGGCAGCCATGACCCACAGATTGACGATTATTCAGTAGAGGCTTGCACACACATACTCCTTTTCTCTTTATGAACAAAGTTAAGATAAAATAATCATCATAAACTGCATACTGATCCAAAACACTCATCCTTTAATATTCCCTTAGGGGTTACGCATTCTGTTGTTTTTCAGCATTTAGAAAAACCATGTACGGTGGCGTAGTGGTTAGCACTGTGGCTTTGCACCTTCAGGGGTCCGGGTTCGATTCCCGGCCAGGTTCGATTCCTGTCTCTGTGTGCATGGAGTTTCATGTTCTCCCCGTGCTTGGTGGGTTTCCTCCGGGTACTCCGGTTTCCTCCTACAGTCCAAAGACATGCTGATTGTTGTTCCCAAATTGCCCTTAGTGTGTAGTGTGTGAATGAGTGTGTGAGTTAGTGTACAGTACATGTGTGTGCCCTGCGATAGATTGGCACCCTGTCCAGGGTGTACCCTGCCTCGTCCCCTAAGCCTCCTGGGATTGGCTCCAGGTCCCCCCTTACCCTGAATACTATACTGAATAAAGCGGTATAGACAATGAGTGAGTGCATGTGTGAGATGTACGGTGGTGTAGTGATTAGCACTGTCGCCTTGCACCTTCACGGTCTGGGTTCGATTCCCGTCTCTGTGTGCATGGAGTTCTCCCCATGCTTGGTGGGTTTCCTCCAGGTACTCCAGTATCCTCCCACAGTCCAAGACATGCAGATTATTCTAATTGGTGTTCCCAAATTGCCCATAGCACCCTGTCCACTGTGTAACCCACCTGGTGCTGTAAGTCTCCAGGCCCCCTATGACCCTGTATACAGGATGAAGCGGTATACCGTAAATATGTAAAGATGTCGATGATAAAAATCATTACACAGTATTAAACACATCTTTACTGTGCATATGTGCTGTTCACATCCATTTCGCTTCCTTTGTATTAATCCACATTGTCAAGATGTTGATTCCTCACTGGTCAGACAGACTCGTGTTATTTAGCAGCATGGAAGGAAATAACCAGGTGGTTAAAGCGATTGTGCCTGGCTATCATGACTGCCTGCTTTTATTGAAGACAGTTTTCTGATTTGCTTTTGAGAACACAACAAAATGCGAAAAATTCATGAGGCATGTGTTATGTAGCATGGAAATGGACCCCGCATTAAACGGGCTAAATCAGAACCCTCGAAACGTTCCGACTTGTCAGTGTTCGGCTTCGGCAGAGAAATAGATAGCAAACTGCATGATTTATGACTTTTTATGGATGGCTGAGAACGATTTGCTGATTGGAAGTATCCATTTCTGCAGAATAATTAGTGCTTCGTTCTGGATATGCCCTAAAGTCCTACAGTGCTGCAATGTTGTTATACACAGCACAATAGTATATCCATGCTAAAAAAAGCAAAATCTTTCATGCTACACAGCAATGCGGTTAATTTCTTATATATTATTAGCAGAAAGGCATTTCGTTAATTATCCACAGCAGCACAGCATGGTTTATATTAATATGCCTAACATATTATTATAGTACCTTACATACAGTAGCAACTTACGGACAGATTTGTACTGCAGATGCTCTATATAAATAGCTAAAAATAAATGTGTAGTTGTTGATGTGGTGACATTTCCTGGAGACATTTTTTGACACAGGGAAATCTTCAAGCTGGATTAATGTATGAGCAAAGTTTATTTCATTCCTGGGTATTAACAAAATATTGATTGTACAGTTCAGTTAATGTGTTGATCTGTTTAACACTGATGATATATAAATGCAGTGCACTGTGGCTTAGTGGTTAGCACTGTAGCCTTGCACCTCCAGGGTCCGGGTTCGATTCCTGGCCAGATTCCATTCCCGCCTTTGTGTTCGTGCATGTTCTCAAAGACATGCAGATTAGGCTAATTGGCATTCCCAAATCGCCTGTAGTTTGTTTGTGTGTGTGATAGATTGGCAGCCTGTCCAGGGTGTACCCCGTCTTATGCCCTAAGTCTCCTGAGATAGGTTCCAGGCCCCCGGTGACCCTGTACACAGGCGTCAAATACTGTAAATAAAGCGGTATACTGTACAGTATCTCACAAAAGTGAGTACACCGCTCACATTCATCACTTTATTCTCAAGGGACAATTCTATAGAAATGAATATACTAGTCAATGTGCAGATTGTATAGCAGTACAGATTTACTGTCTTCCAACAATAACTCAACATGAAGACTTTACTGTCTAAATAACTGACAATGAAAATGAGTACATGAACATGTCAAAACTGTGTCCACAGTGTCAATATTTTGGCATGGCCTTAATCCTCCAGCTGCACATGTTGTTGCTGGGATCATCTTCTCATCTTCTACTCCTTCATAATGACATCACAGAGCTGCCACCTTCCCCTTGAGGACGCCTCACAGGTGCTCAATAGGGTTCAGGTCTGGAGACGTACTCGGCCACTGACATGCACATGAACATGATGAATAGGACATGTGACTTTGCATGGTTAAAAATGTACAGCTGTTATTGCATAGGGTGTACTCACTTTTGTGTATACAAATGCGACTATACAACAGTTAATTCAAACCGAGTACAAGTAGTGATGTAGAACATAAGTTTCACTCACATTACAGGTGTTCTAACAGCATCCACCTTCCAAAAACCCACATTCAAAACCAGTCATGGAAGCAGTTTTCGCAAGAAAACATCTTCGGCACTACTTTGTGTGCGGAACAAGGGATTGAACACCTTAGTGCACTAGATTTCCATTTAAAACTTTAAAACCCAGAACGTTAGCTGATATTTTAAATCTGAATAAGTAGAAATACTAAAGTAATCTCATAAGTCTCTCAGGACTGTCACCAAGCATGGAAAGACATACTGTACAGTATGTTGGCAGAGAAAAAAAAATAGCTGAGCAGTTGGGGTTAAGGGCCTTGCTCAAGGGCCCAACAGGGACAACTTGGTGGAGGTGGGACTTGAACCTGGGACCTTCCGAACCGTAGTCCAATGCCTTAACCACTGAGCTACCCCTGACCCTGCATCACTACCATGTTGATATTCAAGCACAACAGCACTCCCTCTTGTGTAATATTGACTAATTAAAATACTTAAATCAGTAAAAACGAAGCATTGGTGACTCAGTAGTAGGTTTCTTGCCTTCCATATGGGTTCGATTCCCAGCCAATGCCCAAACATCCAGCCACTGGATGCAGTGGCGGTCCAAAGTCCGGATAAAATGGGAGGGTTGTGTCAGGAGGGGTATCCGGAGTAAAACCTGTGCCAAGCTTTTTTGCGGATCGGATGGTCCGCTGTGGCGACCCCTTGCCGAGAGCAGGCGAAAGACCAACAACAACTTAAATCAATAAAAAAAAATAAAAAATTACAAATAAAAAAGTTAAAATGTCCTGCCCTCATAAAGGATCATAGAATAGTTTATAAATTAAAAAAATCTTAGTATCTTGGTTTCTAGCAAATAACTGAAATCAACTCTATTATGTCCATGTAGTTTCAATCATATACAGGATCTTTAGAACATCTTAACCTCTGGAGACCTGAATATCATCATATGTGGACATTTTTGTTTATATACCAGCTGTATATCCTTGTGTTTGATTAGTTATCCTAAGGGGTAACTAATTTCTGTTTGAAGATGAAGCTCATAAATATGAAGTGCTACTAAAGAGAAAGAGTGTCAGGAGGTTAAGAATAGTTGTAAATATTGGGTAAGGAAAAAAGACATTTTTAAATATTAATGTCCCTATATCAGCTGTGTTTTCCATGCAAAGGCTAAGAAATAAGATATGGGACATAACTGTTTTGGTTTAGTTTGAGGTCTTTTCTGAACAGAACAGAATTTTGCTGAAGAATTTTAGCCTCTAGCATATTTATATGTTAAATTTTAATGCTAAAAATATATGGACTTCAAGTGCTCCTGCAAAATAGATAACTTTACATTTACCCTCTCTTTACCCAAGCACCCAAAACTAGTGCCTGATGAGATATTCACAAAATTGATGACCTTTAGCTCAAGGTACTCTGGTACCAAGCACACTTGGTATATTGCTGGCTTGCACAAAAGATCCTCCCAATCTCACCCCTCCAGCATGAACACTGAAATCCCACAGGAGCATCATGGAGGCAGAAAAAAGTTCAAATTGTGATTGGGTGCATATGCACATGCAACAGTTAGTGTTTTCTTACCTGACACTCAAAATCTCATTATGGCAACTCGCCTGTCCACTGGGAAAACTCCATCAGCCTGAGCAGTAAATCTCCCAGGGACTAGTTCTCCTGTGGGGATTCCAAGTAGCTCTGATTAAGACATTGGGAAGCACAGCTCTTACTGTGTGTGAATGTAAGAGCAGTTATGAATAGTCCATCGTTCCAATTCAATCTTTTGTTGTTGTTGTTGTTTTTTTGTTTCTTTGTTGTTGTTGTTGTTGTTTTTTGCCACCAACCAAATAGTCAAATTCAGCTCACCAAATTCCTAAATTCAGCTCACATTCCAAGGGTCCATGCAGTGCCCCACTGGGTAAATTTCAAAGCACAAAAATTAAGAAAACAGGCTTTAAATACAAAAATACATAGAAAAGTCAAAGCACAAAAATGACAAAAATGAGCTGTAAATATAGACAAAAAATGTGTTTCCTCTAATGCTTGTGTGCTCACTTTATGTGTTTTGTCTTGAGGGGCTTACCTTTCAAATGACCTATTATTTAAAAATACATATGCATGATAAAAACAAAATGTACATAATCATGCATTATTTTAAAAATAAGCAAAAAATGCATGCAGGCAAAGTCCAGAGTGTACCTTTTTCAGTAGTGTTTTACTAAATAAGACAAGCATGTATTAAAATAATAATAATAATAATAATAATAATAAAAAATAGCAGATAGCTTCTTTTTATTATTATTATTATTATTATTATTATTATTATTATTATTATTATTATTATTCTCATTTTTACTGTATACATAAAAAAAGCATGGATGCCAATAATTAAATAGGTAATATCAGTAGTCATATATAAAAACAAATCTGAAAAAAAGGGAGTTAAATTGGGATTTAGTAGACAGAGAAGCTCAAATTCTTGTACAGTTTTGAATGTGCAGACGTCTACATTGTTTAAAATAGCTTTGTTGAGGTTCACCTCAATTTAACCCCTGGTCAGACGCGGTTTTAAGATGTCCAATTCAGCTTGCACAGTCATTTATCTTGCTGTTTTCTGAGTGATAGAGTGACTGTTAGATGCTGCTTCAGCGTAAAGGAGGGACAGACATATACTGGTGCATCTGCCTTATGGCAGCTGTTCATTTTTCAAAATATCAAAATAACCAGTTTAGTCCACAAGCATGTGTTCGACTACAGCTAACCATGACTAGTGGTCGATGGAAGTAAATTTTACTTGATGCAAAGTGACACATGCAAATCACATAATGTACCTTAAATATGCTTAATAAAACATTAGCTATTGGAATAAACATAAGCTCTCTGTTAAATTCCTGATCTTGGTTGTTCAGAATGTATGAATTCATTTTCTATAACAGGAGCTGTAATCCAATTCGCAGGGTTATATTAATGCTGTTGTTTGAATATGTTATTGTTTCTATAGTAACAACCTACAAAGTGCAGGCATAGTATTCTTGAAGTTATGAGGTATTCTTGATGTTAATATGTATATTATTCTTGATGTTATGAGGTTTTTCCTTAAGGATACACTCAAAATATTTGGAAGGAGTCTCCAGTGCACAGCAACCATTTAAAATAAAGGTAAGTTTTTATTTATTTATTTATCTATCTATCTATTTATTTATTTATTTATTTATTTAAACAACTAAAAGGAAAGATTTGGTTATAGCGTTTATTATATAAATAAAAACTGAACTAACTTGTTTATTAAACATAAATATAAATAAATGTTGTGTGTCATTTTTTAATAAATAACATTGTTAGCATGATAAACAAGAAATATGAGTTATTGGAAAATCTTTAACAAGCTTTATTACATCATCCCATCATTTTTATAACATATTTTTATGTCCCTTTATTAGTTATACTCAGAAGCATAAAACTGCCTTAACCTAAATATTGTGCAAACGCATAGACAAACGTTACTGTCGATTATTTCGTTGTTCTTTTCTCTTAGTATAGGACAAGTGAAGGAGAGGAGACATATGTTAGCTGCTTATGTAGATAGATTGTATGGCTGCAGGGCTGGACAGTAATTAATCCTGGTAACACAAGCATGGGTGCCAGACTGAGGCAGTAAAAGTCCTTCGCAGGGTGCATGTGACCTCAATCAGAAAAAGCGTGGTGAATTACTGCTCGCTTCACTTCTAGAATGGTAGAAAAAGGATGGTAGAAAAAGAGAGTTACTTACGTTTTTACATCCTTTTATACGGCTTGTACTTGAAGCTTTTTCAGAGAGGAAAACTAATATACAGGTCTATATAAAACCTTTAAGCTTTTGTACAAAGACCAACTTATGTAGAAGTCTTGCTTAAGCTAGTTTCTATTGTTCGTCTTATAGTTTGTTGTAAGACAACAAGACTTGTTGTAATTGCATTTTATATATATATATATATATATATATATATATATATATATAGTTTTTATTTATTTATATTTATTATATATTTTTTATATTTTCTTACCTTTTGTTCATATTCCTACTGCTATTTCTTCATACTGAATCATCAGTGACCCCCCATCACATCTTGATGAATATATTAAAACATTAATTAATAAAAAAAAGAAAAAAGATGATACATTATTAATTAGAACAACTATAATTAGCAGTAATGTTAAACATAATATGTGGTTGATACAGCCTATTGCCTGACAACTCATCTGTGTGCAAGCAGTTATGAACTACATTCATACAAACCTATTACTATAAGATTTACAAATAAACATACACTAATACTTGCCTAATTATAATTTAATACTTGCACCAATGATTAATGCTTCGGGAAATAATGAAGCATAACTATTAACATTTTCTGTTTACACATTCTGTTAATTAATACATTGATTTATGCTGTACCAATAAAGTTCACTCGCTGCATCAACAATAAACTTTTGGGACAACTACAGTTTGCAATTTTAAGTTTATCAGGTGAGGTCACATGATCAAAGTCAAACCATGCCATACCATGGCATGATATTATAAAAATGGTGGTGAAGATGATCTATCAGGTTGATCCATTCACGCACACAGTTACAGTACGACTTTAGTATATGTTGTTAGAGCCTAATGTAGAGTCATGCGCAGATACTGTATACAGCTTATTTTATACCATATGTGAAAAATTATTAACATGTACCTATATTTGATATGGTATTTATAATACGAGGGCTTGGAAATGGCATGGAGAGAGGTCAGGACCGTGTAGGGGATGTGACAATAACTCCCAGCCGAGTTCCTGTTGTGAGGCATTCCACTCGCTGAATGTTCACAGGAGTGACTGCAGTGGGCTCTGAGCCACATCGGCAGGGATCATCATTCACAGATGTATAGCTTTTAAACGCTTGCTCAATTCGAATGTTTTACTGCAGCAGAGTCTCATCACCGTACTCTGTTTGAATTCTTTTGTTAATGTCAATCGTTTCTATGCCATCATTCACGAAAAAATTTCATCACAAGTCCCGGTTAGACTTGAACACCCCCATATATTGCGTGAGTTAAGTTTAGATTAAAGGGGACCTCTAGTTCTTTCATATCCTATTACGTGGGTCAGCTTTCATTTCAGTTAGCTTAACTCCTTCTATACATATGTGACTCAAATGCTCTTAATATATACGCTTCATTAGCTCCTGGTGCACTAATGAATAGGGCATGTATAAATTCATTACTGAGCAAGCATTACTAATATATGTTTATTTGTGGAAGTTACTGTATATTAAAGCACTATGATAATTTGTGGTAGATTATTCTTGTATATATAATTACCAGGTCATTTACAACCCATTGCACAGAAAAATTGTTCCTAGAACACAACATAAAATCTATATACAGTTACACCTCCAGGTCCTGGGTTCAATTCCCACAAAAGTGCTTTGTGCATGGAGTTTGCCTGTTCTCCATCTTTTTGGTGGGTTTCCTTCTACAGACCAAAGACATGGAGATTACTGTAGGTTAATTGCCATTTCCAAATTGCCATTGCATGTGAATGTTGACCGGAGGTCCTACCATGGTCAAAGAAAATGAAAATAAATACAGTGGTCACCATTGACCTCTACAGTCCCTAGTTGGACTACAGAGGTTCCTAGATGGATGGATGGATGGATGGATGGATGAATGGAATATGTATAATAAAGAATTTTTTTCTGTCTAGCTAATATTTTAGATATTATGATTAGCTGTTGTTAGCTAGCCTTAATTGACGTTTTGACAAGTTTTCTTGATCCAACCTTGATTTACCTGTCTATCTTCACTTTCATACTTCATGTAAACCCTGAAGAGTTTATACATCTCACCTTCAGCTTGAAAAGACTTTAAATGTGTACTTTAACATTTTACCAGAAAGTAAAGAATGTGTGTACTTTATGATCTCTGTATATAGAATAAGCATATATCAAATAAATAAGCATTTTACAAGACTGCCACATATTACAATATGTTTCTGTTATAGTGACTTGCATTGACTAGAACAAGGTCGTTATTCAGGAATACATGGAGGGCAATGTGACATAACTTTACTTTTGATTAAAACAAGATTTTTCAATTTCAAACCAAGACACACACTGATAGAGGATAATTTTCTCATGGATTCTTAAATTGTTTTGATTACATCAATGGGAATTTTGTGTAATTTAGCATATATGCATTATGCAATATGCTACAGCTCCACTTGTCTGAATCTACTGTAAATGTATTAGCATGTGTGTGTGTGTGTGTGTGTGTGTGTGTGTGTGTGTGTGTGTGTGTGTGTGTGTGTGTTCATCAGTAAATAAAAATATATAAAATTTAATTCAAGTAATTCAATTCAAAAAGTGAGACCCCTATATTATATATACAGTATTCATTACACACAGACTGATATATTTCAAGTGTTATTTCTTTAACTGATGATTATGGCTTACAGCTAGTGAAAACCCAACATTCAGACCATTATTCAACCTCAATTTATTGAGATGCACATGCAATCGAGAGATTATTAAAGGTGTGTCTTCTATTTATGATCTATAAAGCCATCATAACGGCTCTAATCTGGTGCTGTTTGTTAATTGGTGATTTCTGAGGCTGGTAACTCTAAATGAACATCTCTGCTGCAGAGGTAAGTTTTGGTCTTGGTTTAATGAAAGGTCTTCATGAGAGCCAGTTTTATCATGGTGCTTGATGGGTTTTGCAAATGCACTTGAAAATACTGTTCTTGCAAGAACATTTCCAGAATAGTCTTAAAATTCAAGTCTTAAATTTAAGAACTGACTGGTGTTCGAGACTTAACAAATGCAATGGTTTAACAAATGCTCCTAAATGGAGAAAAACCAGTGATAGCAAGAGCATGAGGAAAATAAGATAATAATCAATGTGGAAGTGAACTAGAAGTTTGCACAATAGTATCCCACATATGTTTGATTAGTATACAGTATGGTGTCACACATTTAAGTGATGCATTCATTTAGACCGTGAATGATGGTGTAACTGCTCTTGGCTTCAACATTTTAGTTTAGTTAGTGATCATTTCAACAATATGATTGGCTTTTCAGAACATGTCGTCGTGTGCTATGTAATGCAACCATTCCATTTTGTGACTTTCCTAAAACATGAAGGTTCACATCTTTTAAAAGAAGAATACAATGTAGCAATTTTTAAATGAAAGATTTGGTTATGGAACACTTTGTCTAAAGATAATATTTTTAAAATATTGGATATTCGGATATCCATATGGGATTGATATTATCTCCCTGTAAAACTTGAAATAAATGCCTGAATGAATACACTGATTCTGAGCTTGACTTGCTGACTGATGGTGATTTGCATTTGGGGGAAAAGTATACACGTCAGTATGTGTAACACAGCAGCGTATCGCTATGTGTTCTCACTCTGCATTTGCTCTCTTCATCAGGTCTCGAGTGAACACAGCTTGCTAACCAGCATGGCCACTATTCATTAGCGCTTGACCACAGAAGCCCTGCTCATCAATGATTAACACTGGCGTGCTGAATTATTGATTCATCAAGATTACTGATACAGCAACTCTGCGAGGTTTCATCACAATGTGGGACATCAGTAAAATGGTAGTTTCTGGTAGGAGTGTGAAATCCTGTGTTGATGTATCAGTATGATCCACAGTGCACAAACATGACCTAATGCTGCAGACCATGCAGTGTTTCCGAAGTCGAGGTAACAAGACAAACTGTGAAAGTAGCAGAAAAGAAACTGCAAGTCTGCATGATGTAACTCATCCTTTATCACTATGTGCAATGACCTGCAATGTTTCGCCACATGCTTGCTCCTCAAGATTGAGAAAATGAGGTGGCTCCTGTGGTGGGCTTGCGCGGACCCAGAGAGGGTCATTAGCTTCTGGAGGTGGCCCACAGAGAAGGCCCTAAGCTAGCGACTCAAGCCTGGAGAGAAGGTGCCGTGCCCGCTTTGCTCTGTTACTTTTGTCCCTTAACCTCCTGTAGGGAGGACATCTGTCCCGCAGGCTGCCCTTACTTTTCTACAGAACATTACCTTCAGTTAGTCTAACCATAGCCCTGCTTACAATTAGAAAGGTTATTCAAGTTGAAATATGCCATAACAAATACGTTAAGACCTATAAACTATAGTATCTGATTGTTACACTGTGTATTTCACAATAGCTTGACATTTATTTTTTTTATTACTTTTCAACAAACTCTTTTAATGTTAAAGTACTCATTATACTCTTCAAACACTTTTCAAGCTGCCATAGTATCTGCATGTTTAAGACTGTCAAAATGATTGCTTTGCAATATTCAAGACATTTTAACACATAGCCAACCCACCTACCAAAATTAGTTTTAGAGCCCGGACAAAACCCAAGCACACACAGGGAGCACATGCACAACTCCACACAGAATTTAACCAGAGCTTAGGACTGAAAAGAATGTCCATGGAGTTGCTATATTACAATGCCTTACATTAATAACCTGATATTTTAGTTTTTATGTTTAGGATACCTAAATGTTTAGTCTAGTCTTAAGGCATCACTTAAAATGAATGGCATCAACTCAACTCTTTGGGCATAAACTTGATTTAATGCTAAGCCTTGGGATCAATGTGGAATTTTTTTTAAATTTTCCCCACACTGAGATTATCTCATTACCTAAGGTCATTATCTTGATTTGTATTAACTGTGCTTTACCCATAGTGTCTTTGCCTCACTCCCACAATAAGTGTGGTCTACCATGTCTATCACTCCTACCACAGTAATCAGCTTCTTGAATGTACCCAAGATTTTTTTAAATGTAAATATCTGTTTTTAAGCCTTTCAACTTCACAGGATGGCTCATAATGGTTAGAGTTTACTTTTAATTTCAACCTGGATAATGTTGCAACAAAATGCTGCATCATAAGCACAAAAAAAGAAAAGAAACTTTCCATACTGCATGTAAGAACTACAGTATAATAGGGCTCTTATTGTTCAGCAACAACATGGCCTGACAGGGAAAAAAGATCTAAGATAATTATTCAGTAAAGTAGCTAAATTAACTTGAAACCAAAAATCAACTAAGGCATGGTACATACATATGCCTCTAACCACATCTGACCTTATTGCCAAAAGGACCTACTTTAACAAAAGTAAATAATATAGCTAAATCAATGTTGAGATCCTTTACTCCAATCCAAAAGACTAATAACGTTTGAATGATGTATTCCTCAAAATAATCAACTATTAACTAAATCTGATCCCCTGCATTTGCTTAAGGATGGTGCCTGAAATGATCAGAACATAATACATAGTCAAATCTCTAGTGTTGACTATACACATGGTATACACATTCAATGTTGAACCTATATAAACACAGTATGGTGACAATTCTCTTCCTTCAGCCTTGACTATATACCAAAAACTTTCTAATTAGCACTTATTAAGTAAATAAAATAAATAAATAAAAAATAAATAAATAAATAAATACAACTGACTTTGACTCAAGTGATGTTTTAATCCAACCAAACAGCTACTAAGTGCATATTTCCAGTATAAAATAATTGATAAAATATTTCACTTTACGTTAAGGCTTCAGAAGGCATCTAGTTCACAAAGATTTTTAGATTTTATATATTGTATAATTTGTAAAAGAAAAGTTTGGTGTGCCACTAGGCTCTGTTCTAGGCCCATTTTTTAAGTCATTACATACACTATATGTAAGGAATACAATTGTTGGTATTATATATCTTGATCATAAAAAAGCTGCATCTTGTTCACAATGAACAACTGTATGTTTTAACCATACCATTTTATAATAATTAAAGATATTTTAGTTTTTACACCTGCTTTAAGTAAAAAATAAAATAAAATAAACTAAAATAAAAGCTTTTTCTTGGTGAAAGTGTCTTTGGCTGTATCACCTTTTGGTGGAATTTTAAAACCACACATTGCTGTATGAATGCTCTTGAACCTTAATGAACTCCAATTTATAGAAAATGTAGAAGCAACTCATCTTAAGAACAAGACATTTTATTATGATTGGTTTGATTGCATTGACTACAGACAGCTACTGCTTATTTTAAAATCTGTCAGATCTTGCCCACCTTACTCATTGTACTTGAATCAAAAGGTGCAGGTTCTTAATTAGCACCTAGAATAAAGAAATTGCAGCTAGCCTCTCTAGCTATGGAGTAATTTATTGTGATACAGGACTTAATCAACTCCATTCAATTCTAATATAAAAATCTGCATGAATTTGAACTCTATATAATAGTTTTAATACATTATTATTCTTAGAATGATAGAATTTCACATGGTCCTAAGGCAGGAGTTTTACATTACGTTATGTTTTCTGTGGGAAGAGATTTATTTCTCATCAAGAATCTCAGTTGTCAACACATTATGTATTCCAACACAGTAAATCCAGGATGGTGGTGCCTTGAATTTTGGTTTCATAACAAGCTGCATTTTGTCTTATTATTATTGAAAGACAGAAAAAGAGAGAGCGGCACTTATATCTTTATAATGTAAGTGATAACAGAACTAACTGACTAAATTGTTTTCTTGATGTTCCACACCATTAGCGTGATACTACAAATGGTTAAAAGGTAAGATGTGACATTCTTTGATGAAATGCTGTGACCATTTTTATGCCTCTTTTACCTTTTGGTTGCTTATAAGTTTAGACCAAGGTTTTTGAACCATTGTTTTGTGACAATGTCTATTAAAAGTGTTTTACAAATTAATCTGGATTGAACTGAATTGTGTGACTGGTGAAGTATGATACTAGAGGTCAAAGAGTAATAGAAACAAATTCCCCAGGTTTGGCTTCAGATTCTGATAGTGTCACTCTTTTTTCTTAGTGTGAGGAGCACACAGAAAACGCCAGAGATCTGAGCTGCAGATACATTCTCAATAAAGCACAGCAGTCGCAGAGGTAATGGGGAAAATGTCACACACAAGGGGAATCTTTTAGACTTTCTTCAGCTCAGTATTTAGCTTTTGTCGCTGTTTTAGCACACAATAGATCCAAACCCATTGGAATTCTTTCATTTTGTTCGCATAAGCCTGTGCACTAAACAGGACGTATACATCTGTCAATCGTTAATGCTCGTTTGATATGATGGTTATACACTCCTTATAGCAAAAGGTAAATAGAAAACTATAATAATGTCTCCTATACTGTAGATGGTTTTGAGAACTGGGTGATTGTCATATTTGACAAAACTGCGAAGATTTCAGAGTTCAGCATAAGGTACAGTGCAGTTCATTATCTCTCCTTTTAATATTTTATTCAGCGATCTGAAAAAGTGATGTAACATTTATGAAGCGATCTGTCTCAGGGTCGCACAGACACATTAATTTCAGCTGCATTTTCCTCTGACTGAAAGACGTTTTCTTCAGCTTTTTTCTCGGATGCAGATGACAGAAATGTTGGCCCTGTTTAGCCTTTGGATGCTGAATTGCCAGAGATGTGTGTGTACTGTATGTACGTGCGTGCTTTTCCTTCTGGCCAGTTATACACCATTAAAAAAGATGGGAGAGTTCGGCAAGGTTGCATATACAGTAGGCAAAAGTATGACTTCACACTTTGCTCTGTTTGTTTGGCATGCATGTGTGCATAGAGCTGTGTGTGTGTGTGTGATAGTAACAGTATATTTGTTGTTATATTAAAAGAATATTAATTAATTCAAATCTTATACATTATAAAAATTTGCTTCCTCTTAACGGCCACGGAGAATATACATTACGATCATTTAAATCTGATGACATGGTCATGCTGTGTGTGGAGATGTGATGCTATTCCCAGGTCTCAGATGTCTACTCTGTGGTTGTCCACGGTGACCGTGCTCTATCCTCTGCTCATCTGAGAAAGTGATTTACACACTTCAGCACACTCCACTCATTAAATGGGTTAATTACCATCTCTCTCTGTGTTCCTCTGGCCTCTACAAAGCTTGAACAAGGCCAGCAATTCATCCCTTGTTTCACCCTTCATTTCCCTAACTTCATCCTAAGGTGTCAGAGAACTCATGAAACTGAACGTCAGTGCACTGTTTCTTTTCTTAAAACTAATAGATGACTCTTTGGATAACCCAGCATAGTGTGTAACTAAAGCAATCCAACATGTATCATGATGCAAAAGTGGTCTATATCATGTATAAACTGCTTCTGAACACACCAAGTCAGGGATATCAATCTGTCCATTTAGAAAGCTCAAGTGGTTATTGCTTTCACCTGCTTTGGGGCAAATGAGGTGCAATGAGGTGGCAAAAGCAGGACAACCCCCAAAAAGGGAATACAAGTTTTCTTTGTGGTGGTCACAGACAAATGCTCTCGCTTTATTCTTCCTGACTGATTCTTCTTCACATATTTTGCTAGTGTCCTTGTCACTATTGGTTGCATGAGGCAGTACTTCATGCTCAATCATTTTGCACAGGCAGTCCAGTTGCTCCAAGATGGCACATCCAAATGTGCGGTCACGAGCAGGTTTGCTGCTTCTCCCAGATCATTCTCAGGAGCATGGAAGACATACATACCAGGAGACCAGCGATTATACCAGGACAGCAAGAAAGGTCTGTAGAAGGGCGGCAAGACCAGGATCTCTACATTTCTGCAAGGATGAACAAAATTACATTCAGCAGGCTACTGGTGTTCATGTTTTTGATCAAATTGTCTCCATGAGGTCGGCATGAGAGCTTGATGTTCTGTAGTAGGATCTGTGCTCACAGTCGAGCATAGTGCAGCTCGATTGGCATTTGATAGAGAACACCAGAATTGGAAGGTCTACCATTGGCACCCTGCTCTTTTTAGATGAGAGCAGGTTCACTCTGAACACATGTAAAAGATCTGCCTGTAACATCATCAAGCATGCCTGGTTTGGTGGTGGGTCACTGATGGTCTGGAGGGGCATATCCTTGACATAACCAATGGTACCTTGACTGCTGTGAGGTACCAGCATGAAATCCTCAGAGCGATTCTCAGACCTTATGCCGGTGCAGTCTGTGCTGAGTTCTTCCCGGTGCAGGACTCATGTGGCTGGAGTGTGTAGGCAGTTCCTAGATGACAAAGGCATTTATGCCAATGACTGGCCCTCACATTCCCCTGACCTAAACCCAAGTGAGCACCTATGGGACATTATGAATCAAATACCAAATGCCACCAAAGACTGTCAGGGACCTCAGTGATGCCCTGATCCAGGTCTAGGAGGAGATCCTCCCAGGACAAAATCCCCAGACTCGTCAGCTTGCCCAGACGTTGTGCATACATGAATGTGAGGGCCATACACTGTTTTGAGCTACATTATGATTTGCTGTGATGGAATTCATGCAACTTGGAGGAACCTGTGATTTCAATGCTTCACTTTGATTTTCAGTGTGATTTGGAATACAGCCATCCATGGGTTGATAATTTTGGTTTCCATTGATCAAAATGTGTGTTACACATTTTTATTCTGAACAAATTATACCATGTACGTACATTAACAACGATTTTCTTGAATTATTTAACTTGACAAACATAAACAAAAATGTTCTTGAATATTCACGAATATTCACTGTGTGCTTTTAAATGTTTCTTTAATTTTTGAGCAGTGTATATGATACACATACTGTACTGTATACAGTACACACAATATACTACTTAGCCTGTGTAGCCCGCACTGTATCCTAGGGAACTACAGGCAATTTGGAAATGGCAGTCAACCTAGACCGCACTTATTTGACCTGTAGTAACCTGTAGTAACTATATATACACATATATATATACACATAGAGATCTACAGCTTCCTTTATGGAAGAGTGTCAAGAAGAAAGCTATTGTTGAAAGAAAGACATAAGAATTCCCGTTTGCAGTCTGCGACAAGCCATGCGATACAGCAAATGGGATTTCTTATGGCTTTCTTTCAACAATGGCTTTCTTCTTGACACTCTTCTATAAAGGCCAGATTTGTTGAGTGCACAACTAATAATTGTCCTGTGGACAGATTCTACATCCCGAGATGTGGATCTCTGCAGCTCCTCCAGAGTTACCATTGGCCACTTGGCTGCTTCTCGGTTTAACGCTCTCCTTTGCCGGGCCATATCTAGGTAGGTTTGCAGTTGTGACATACTGTTTCCATTTTTAGACGATGGAATGAACAGTGCTCAGTGAGATGTTTAAAGCTTGGGATATTTTTTATAACCTTTATAAACTTCTCCACGACTTTATCCTTGACCTGTCTGGTGTGTTCCCAGGACTATATGGTGCTGTTTGTTTACTAATGTTCTTCAAACAAACCTACGAGGACTTCACAGAATTATACACTGGTAGATTAAATTCACTAATTAGGTGACTTCTAAAGGCAACTGGTTCCACTGGACTTGAGTTAGGAATATCAGAGTACAGCGGGTTAAAAGCAAATTGCTGGCCACACTTTTCAGATTTTCATTAAAACCATTCATTATTTTCCTCCACCTGACAAGTTGGTCTATCACATACAATTCCAGTAATATACCGGGTGCAGTATAGCGACAGTGACAGCAGAACCACTAGAGGATGTACCTTGTGTTATTTTGGGGTACATGCCATTTTAACCTTGTGAGACATGAATTCTTGACATTTTCTCCCAGCTCCATGGTCTATATATCCTTGTATGATCTCATACTAGTATTTTTGCTGAATTTCCTCCTCTTAAGACATCAGTTAATTAATTAGAGTCCAGTTTAATGACCAGTAATACGTGAGAGGAGTAAAGCCAAATTCCAACTTTCACGATTTTTGCTACAGATTGCCAAGAATTTACGAATCACGATGAGCCTTGCGTAGTTGCATAGTACGATCATGGCTTATCTGGGTGTGCTGAGATGACCTTTAGTGATCTGCAGCTCGCTGGCCATGAATATTTTGAACATGCTAAAAGAAAATAGTGGCAGAGCGACAGATTTTTATGTCCCATAGGTTTCTCTTCGGTCCACTTTATGTTTCCGTAATCCTATCTATTCTCTTTCTTGAAGATCTTGAAAGTGGGAACTGCTTGAGGACGATGAACACACACACAGAGAAGAATATTAAATGTGGTGCAGGTCATATTTCTGCATTCTGGACCTCAATAAAATGTTCATCCTGGTTACAAGCTCGATGGAGGCATCGAAGTATATATATAAACACACACACACACACACACATTTTGGCACCGATTTTTAAGCTTTACCAATACATACAGTAGAAAACTGGGTCGTTGTAATTTGGAGTGCTCTTGTCTTTTTGTGAGGGCGGAGGTCCAGCTCACGTTCAGCTGAAATCTAAAGTCAGTATACACAAACGATAAAAGAAAATATGCAGAGGAGCCGTGTACGGTATTGGAATTGTTTATCAAATTCAAAACTAATGTACCTCGTCTTATGTTGTTGTTCTTATCTTGTCTGTCTCGCTCTGAAACAGGCTTCTGCTGGCTAAGACACTCAGCCTACACAAACTAAGCTCTCATGTCTTTGTGAAGACTCAAGCTGCTCTCTATGAAAAGAGCCTCTCCAGAGCGGATGAGAAGAAGAGAATAGCCTGAATCCCTCCTTCTCTCTCTCTCTCTCTCTCTCTCTCTCTCGCTGTCTGTCTCTGAGCCTCATAGTGCTGGACTCGTTCCCCTCCCAGCGACGGGCCGCCGTGCACTGAGTTTGCAGGGCTGTTTCTCTGGAGATATCGCTTCTGTGCTCCACGAACACTACTCTCTCTCTCTCTCTCTCTCTCTCTCTCTCTCTCACACACACACACACATATATATATACGCACTCATGAGAAACACCACTCCGATCGTGACCTGAGTAATTTATTGGCATGTGGAATTCCATGGGCAGCTGAAACACAGCTGAAATAAATGATGGATGGCTGTTTTGTTGCGGAAACAGCTTGTTCTCTCATATTTAAAGATAGTTGGACCGAATCAATCATACGACTACACAGAAGAACAAGGCCAACCCCCCACCCCCACCGAGATGATGGAAATAAATGCCCCCAATATGATTTAGATTGATTCCTAATAAACTCAGCACTTCATTATCGGCACCGTGCGTTGTAGGACATTTGAGATTTCATTTCCTGTAAAGTGTCAGCTTGACGGAGTGAACGCGGGAGCGGTTTATGAATTTTCTCCTGCGTAATACCGACGTGAGCGGAGAGGCAAGCGGCCTGGCTAGCATGCTAATGCAGTCAGAAAAGTCTAATTGGCATATAGTGATATAATAGGTTGAGTCAAAAAAAAAAAAAAACGCACGGCGTCCGCGGTGACAAACGGATTATGCATCGGGAAGACGGGTAAATAAATTTAAGCAATTTAAATCGAACGGATTTGGCACTTATTTGCTCGGGGAAAAAGCTGTTTGACGTTGTGAAATGCGTCGCGGTGGCAGCTTTCTGTTAGCGCTGCTCTCGAAAATGGCACCGTTGGATTTTTCTAAGAGAGAACTGGGACAACACTTTGGAAATTGCCTTTCTGAGCAGACCTGCCTCGCTGTCACAGTTAGATTATCTTATATCCCAATACACACCATTAGAACTCATAAGCCTGCCTCCATCTTCTTAATGCTCAGCTGAAAGCGTGGGCTGTTTGTTCTGAGCTGGCACAAATTGTCTCCTTTAGAAAGCAGTGCAATATCATTGACATAAAGCATTCAATAACATTTTAATCACACACGCTGAGCCCTGCCAAAACACTTTCATTGCTAAATATAGAGGAGAACAGTGCACGCGCGTGTGTGTGAGAGAGAGAGAGAGAGACAGAGAGAGACCGCAGCATCCTTTAATCAGTTTAATAAACCGGCACATAATGTGGTTAAAATGTCATTAATAGGATTTTAATATCGGCTACAAATAGGATGATTTCTCAGCCTCATTTCACCGCTTGAGAAGATAAAACGAAGCCCCGTCTCGAATGTACTCGCACCGGATATGTACAACAACTGCAGAAACTGTGAAATCCTATGATCCCATTAACCCAAATGTCAGAAATTTACATATGCTCCATGACATGCTCTGAAGACAAACAAATATGATATTGTGCACAATTGCACATCTTTTTTTTCTTCTTCTTCTTCTTCTTCTTCTTCTCCTGAGCCGCTTCATAAGTCTAGAAGAAACGTCTTTGGTATTCAAGGTACTGCGGAATTCAAAATCTATTTTTCATGTTTACTGACATTCTTTGAACTCTCATTCCTTCATTCATCCCATCACTGATTTAACCCAACGAACGATTTCTTTCTTTCTTTTTTTTTTTTTTTTTTTCCCCGGAGCATTATTTCGTGAACGTTCTAGGTCAGGAGGTTTTTTTCTGCAAAAACAGCAGCAGGTAGAAAAATATAGCTGGATGTCTGAGAAAGATCATGGATCATCTCTCTCTCTCTCGCGCGCGCGCTCTCTCACTCTCTCACACACACAAACACAAACACACTCAACACCACAAACTGGAAAATATCCCATGCCGCAACATTATGGCTTATTTCCATTTTCTTATGACACTAAATGCCCACAGCTGTTGTGAATACCATGAATAGAAACAATTTTCCTAAAATGACATTTTCTAACATCTTATCTTATTATTAGGTTTTTCTCATTTTGTCCTTTTTTTTTTTTTTTTTTTAACAGAAGAGCTTCTTTCACAGTTCACCCTAAACCTCAGCCAAGCCTTTAAAAATCTGTCTTCTTGTTGCTGTGTTTTTATTGCCAGTTTTTTTATTTTTTTCCAACGCTGGATAATCAAAGCCTGTAATCCTCTCCTGTCAGTTCTGTTTTTTTTCTATTCCATCCATGTTTGTGTTTTATCCCGTTTCTGCCACTGGCAATACCGGGTATAAACCATGCTAATTTTATTTTATTTTATTTATTTTTTCAGCTTTCAGCATGGAACGTTTTCTGATAGAATCATGATTTACATAAATAACCGTGACGCTTTTGCCGAGCCCAATTCGACGTTACCGAAGGCGGTTAACGTGTTTGATTGCGAGCCACTCTGCTCCTCGTATATTTTGAGTTTGTTTAAGAAGACAGCTCCATTATATCAGTATTGCAGTGATTGTAGAATGTTTGGACAGTAATGTGACAATGATTGCGTGAGTTGGTGAGAAACCGAAATCACGCTTGACACAGAAATGCACAGTGAGTCTTTAACAGATATAAAAAAAAAAATAAAAAAAACAAAACAAAATGACAACACAACATTGGACATGGAGGAACATGGAAATAGAATAACACTCAGAAAATGTGCACAGTGATAAAAAGAAATCTTGACTCTCATAGCCGTTATGCAAATTAAAGCAAACAACAATACAATAGAAAACAAACAAACAAACACAACAATGATTCAGGAATGTGGTTAATATATAAAATCCTGTACTTGTGGTTAATAAATGCATTATTTATTTATTGTTATTGGATGCCCCACTTGTGATATGCATAAACGAAATGATTAATATAATTTTTTTGTGGTCTGCGGGTGTACCTGGTGTCTGATGGAAAAGCATAAACAGAAGTGTTTGGATAGCTGCAAACTAAATTTAGACCAATACTCTACTCTAAGGAAGGTGAAAGTTTCTTAAAAAGAATCATTACTCATGATGAGACATGGATTTATCACTACAAGCTTGAGAGAAAATGACAGAGTCTGGAATGGGAACATCCTCAATCACTGACTAAAAAAAAAGTTCAAAAATCAAATACCAGTAGGAAATTCATCAATGCTTAAGGTTTTCTGGATTCCTTAAGGGCCAGAAGTATTGGAACATCATCAGAAAAAAGGTTCAACAATCAACAGTGCTCGTTACAGTCAGATGCTTATTGGAGAAATTGCAAAAAAAAAAATGTTTTGAGGTGTTAAAGCATCCCCTCTATAATCCTGATCTTGCTGCATTGGACTTTCACCCGGTCGGTCCCCTGAAAGCAGCCTTACGAGGACGATGATTAACTTCTGATGAAGCGGTTCATTTGTTCAACCTAAAACATTTCTTAATGAGCGAATACGAAAGCTTGTTGACAGATGGACAGAGTTGATTAAAAAAGCAATGACATGATGGCATAAAATGATGTCATTTTCTTTTCTAAAACAAAAAACAACAACACAAAGCCAGTGTGTTCTACAGCCAGTGTACGAATCGGTTTTGATTCACCCTTGTATGTCTCTAGTTAATTAAAGGTCAATGTTAATCTAATGCTGAAAAAAAAATGAACAAGAGATATATCAATCTATAGTCTTTTTTAAAATCATACTGTACAAATACATCAAAACATATTGCAATTATTTATAACTTTTTTTTAATGCACCAGAATCTACTGTATATATGTGATGAATGAACATTTAAACAGGAAGTGGATAATCTGATTATTGAGTCCATGTGATGAGAACATTGAAGGCACGTCAATGAATGTGTGGGTGTAACAGTTGGGGTCTCAATGTGTTGATTATTCATAGCAGGGGGAAAAAAATGCTCTGTTGACTGTTGAAAACGGTATTGTCATTTTTGGTCTCAAAGATCAGCTTAAAAAATAATAATAAATGTAAACACCAAAAAAAAAAAAAAAAAAACCCAGAAAAAACAAACCAAAAAAAGCACATCCACTTGATATAGATCAGTGAAGCTCTTACGTGTGTGATTTCCGGCTCTGATGTGTGTACTGTATGTGCCTCCAATTTTATGCACACATGTATTCCTCATGGAGTTTTCGTGTGTGTGTGTGTGTGTGTGTGTGTGTGTGTGTGTGTGTGTGTGTGTGTGTGTGTGTGTGTGTGTGTGGGTGTGTAACTAATCAATGCAGAGTGAAAACGGGAGCTAGGCATCTCTCTATGATACATCGCTTTATGGTGCCACACACTTTAAACGCCTGCTATTCATGTAGTGTTGGAGGCGGTTCAGGGAGATATGTGTGTGTGTGTGTGTGTGTGTGTGTGTGTGTGTGTGTGTGTGTGTGTGTGTGTGTGTGTGTGTGTGTGTGGGTGGGTGGGTATGATGATCACCCTCAGGAGACCCAGCTCTTAAAGTGCTTGGTGGGTGAAAATGAATAGAGAAGCTTTAACAGCACATAAACATGAATGGATGTGTCACTTTATAACACAAATCTCTTCACAACGTCACTTCACACGGGCGGGCCAGCACCCTTTTGTTCTCTTGCTGCCTTCATGGGTTTATTGGAATTATTACAAAAAAAAAAGACATATTTCCCATTCAAACGTTGTACAGAGATGTTTCAGATATGAAATGTTTTTCATAATTCCTTGTGGTGCCTTTTTTGACTCAAAAATGCATTTTCTTTATGCTGCAAGCACACAAAACACTACTGTATATACAGTTTATAAGTATAAAAGTAGTAAAGTATATAAAGTGCTGGTCCATTGTAAGCTTCCCGAAACATCTTCACTGCTTCTTGATGTGGATTCTACAATCACTAGAACTCCTCTTTCACTATACAGACCATACATGATACTGTGCCGTCCCTGGCGATCGGTAAGAACCAACAAATTCAGCATTAAGCCGCCTTGATGTGTGTTTTCAAACAGCTTAAGGCTGAATTTATTGGTTCTTACCAATCGCCAGGGATGGCGCAGTATCATCTGCTATCAAAATAGGCCTTGCGTTTACCATAACAGTGTCGGTGTCTAATGTAATGTATACTACATATCATGCATATCATTGCTTTTAAAGCAACAAAGGCAGGTGAACTGAGGTGCCAGCCATGCACATTTACACCACTCACCAAACGCAGTGCTCTGCCCAGACATCAGTGTCTCCCCAATTCAATATAATTTCTCACTGAGCACCAGAAAAACCAGCCATAATGTTGGAACTATCCCACTCACTCACTCACTCACTCACTCACTCACTCACTCACTCACTCACTCACTCACTCACTCACCGTCTATACTGCTTTATATTGTCTACAGGGTCACGGGACCTGGAGCCTATCCCATGAGACTTAGGCCACAAAGTGGGGTACACTTGGATGGGGTGCCAGGGCACACATTTACACACATGCTCATTCACACACTAGGGGAAATTTGGGAATACCAATTAACCTAACATGCATGTTTTTGGAGTGTGGGAGGAAACCCACCAAGCACAAGGAGAACATGCAAAACCTGAGGCAGGATTCGAATCCGGAACATGGAGGTGCAAAGGATAATACTAACCACTAAGACACAGTACTGCTTAGAACCAGCCCAGTGCTGTCATTGCACCTTGAACCCTAAACATGCAAATAGTTTTTAAAGTGAGCCTGGCACTGCTGATCAGATTCAGTCTCAGCTGATGTGTAAGTTCATTGTTTTTGATGCACTACAGGTGTAGCACTAATTAAGTACAGTGAGTACTGTATGTCTGATCTACTCGATATAAGAGTTCAGTGGGTTAGCTGCTGACTTACTAACTTACTGTTTCTTAACCCTCCTGACGGTGTGTCTCACGCATCACGCGTCCCAGTCTCCTCGTTCCACAAAGAGGAAATAACCTATTCACATACTGTAGATCTCATCTCACACTCTAACTAAGTGGATCAACATCGAACTCCACATCTGTTTCTTTCATACAGAATGCTTAGGGTGGACCACTAATGCACTGAACTGTCTGTGTGAATAAGTATTGATTATTGGTGTCTAATTAGCCTGCGCTGACTGCGTAGAGCAAAAAATATAAACAATTCAATGAAATACACCTTACTTCTCATTCTCGTCAAACCATTAATGCCCTTGTGTCTTATCCTTGAACAGACCCCTCCCATCAGGATAGAAATGTTTATCTTGTGGTAAAGGTTATCAGTCAGAAGAACTTTGTATTGATTTGCAGGGGACAAGTCATTCCAAACCACCCTTTCACATTATAACAGCTGATATGTTGCTTTCTGTTCTGATGTGTACTCTCTTGATGACGGGTTTGCCTACAGCAGGCACACCTGGTTATAGAGCACTGCTGAATATTTGCTTACATATTTGTTTATACCCCACTCTTCCTACTATTTTGGTCATCTCTGTGGAAGTAAATGAAACAGATTAGTCTACAGCTTCTGGTGTATTCCTGCCCTTCATGCTTTTTTTCACCCCCCCTTGGTTTTTCTCATATTATCCTCCCCAATTTGCTCTCCTGCCAGTTCCCTACTCCCCAGCAAGCTCTTCTCTGTCATACAACAGCTACCAACTAGGAAGTGTGAAGGCTAACATTTGTTTCCTTGGAGACGTGAAGCCAGCCAAATACATCTTTTTGAACTTCTGGTTACGCTGCACCACAGGAGAGAGTAACAAACTCAAAGGGGGAGGAAAGCACTATCTCTTTTTCTTTTCCCCGCATACATGAGCTCAGAGAATCCTGTGATTGGATGCCCTGTCAGTGAAGAGACAATAATTCCTCCCATCTGGAGAACACAACCAGTGTTGTTCTCTTGTGTCCTGGACACACTGGGATGCGAACCCCTAATCTTCTAGTAATATAGAGAATATTTTGCATTTGCACCACTAAGGAAACCCAATGGATTGTTGTTTTGTAGTATGTACAGTACTACACTCAGAAAAAATACAATTAAATTGCTGGTAAAACTTAATAAATTATGACACATTTCCATACATTTGAATGATGTTGTTTCAACTTAATCCATGTAAATGGAATCCAATAGCAAAATTCATCTTGAGCGAATGAAATTAAATCATTTTCATTTGAACACTCTTGTAGCTTTAGCTTCTACTGTACGTAATTTAATCTTGTTGAGCCAATTAATTTTAAGCACTTAATTTAGACAACTACAAATGTTTTAATTCAACAACGTTATTTACTTTATACCAATTTCTAATAAAATGTATCCTATAAATAAATACAACATTCTCAGTGTGAATTTCTCAAGTCTGTTTAATCCAATTTCACAAACACCATTTTCTGATCTGTGCAAAACTACTAATCTTAGAACAGGACAGATCACAATTCTAGGATTTCTATAATGGGCTTATGCTATATATATATATATATATATATATATATATATATATATATATATATATATATATATATATATATATATATATATATATATATATATATATTCATTCATCCATCTAGGAATCTATGTAGCCCAACTAGGGACCGTGTTTATTCCCATTTTTAATTCGTGGTAGGACATCCGGTCAACATTCATATGCGTACTCACACACTGCGAGCAAATTGGGAATGCCAATTAGCCTAATCTACATGTCTTTGGACTGTGGGAAGAAACCAGAGTACCCGGACCCACCAAGTATCCACTAAGCACTGGGAGAACATGCACACAGACCTCGAGGTGGGAATTGAACCTGGACCCTGGAGGTGAAAGGTTAAGTTTCCTCCTGAAAATTTCCCAAGTTTCAACATTTAAGTCAAAGCCAATCATTAGCAAAAACTGCAAGAAAAAACAAAGTTTTATTGCATGGTTGAGTCGGTGTAAATATTACAAGCAGGAATAAATGTATTCTGGTATATTGTTAACCAACAACTACTAGCTGCAGCTACCTACTTTTCTAAATTTGTTGGCTATTAAATATTATCAATGTAATATATGTAATAGTAATATTAGTAACATTAGTGGTATCTAATTAGTTATGTTTTAATACAGTATGTGTTCATAGTTCATAATATAGTAACAAGGTGTTAAGTTATTTTAAAATATAACCGATAATCAGGCTGTTTTCTTATTATAAAGCAAGTACAGTATAATAAGCTTTTATACAGTATAATAAGCTTTTATATAGCTTTTATAACAGAAGAGATAAAAGAGACATGCTTTGCAGACATTCCACAACATTAAAAAGTACTATAATCACTATCACTATAATCAAAGTGTCAAAGTGTCAAAAATAAATTGAAATTGTATTTCTGAATAAAACACTGTAATAGAAGAATATCACTTTGAACTGTGTTGTAATAGGTAAATAATGTAAATTACTAGATTTATTCATTATTTACATATTACCCATGTGTTTCAAAAGGCTTTAAGTGCCAACCGTAAAAATACAATGTACTAATATAAAGAGACTTAAATCTATGTAACTACAGTACAGTACATACACAAGTGCATTTGAGTGACATCTTTAACTACTATGTTTTTACACTGTACAGTGGAGTAAAAAGAATAGCATTTAGTACTGTATACAGGATAAACTAGTCCAGCAAACAAGCATGCTATTTCAACACAGCTTGTGTTTTTGCAGGGCAACACCAAAATGTGTAGGGCTGAAGATATTCCTGCACTGGAGCTGAAGCCTTGAGTTAGTGTACAGCAAAGTAAAATCAATACCCCAGTGTACCCAGACATGTGAGAAATAAATAGACACTCACACAGTTTTATGGGTAAAAAAAAAAAAAAAAAAATCAATGAAATTTGTTTTATTTTTGAGCTATTCATAATGATATTTACCTATTAATACCTTATTAATACTTGGTGACTTTCTTTTAGTGTTTTTAAAAGAATTAACTCATATTGACAAAGAATGTATTTTTGTAATTGTCACGAAATAGGTATATTTCAATTAAAAAAAAGCAAACGAAAAAGTCGCAATAACGGCAATTCATTTCGCTGAGTACATTTTTGTGTGGATGTGAAATCATATTTTAAAGTTCACTGAGTATGTATTTTTCCTGCCATTTTTCTCATGTTCACAAATAAACAAGGGCACCTACACAGCAAAAGAGCCAACTATATCCTTAGGGGTGCACATCATGTAGCTTTATTGTGCTACATGTGCTAAAAGCAAAGAAGTTTCACCTGAGAGAAGGTTATGAGTGTCTGTGCTGGAGAGCCGAGGACTAACACGCTGGGAATATGGCTGTGAACATGAATGTGTCTGTTTAACTCCCCAAGGGGACAATCGGGGTGAGGACATTATGAACAGAGGACATTGTGTGCACCCACTAAAACAAAGGTGAGAGATAGAGAGGGAGGGAGAGAGAGAGAGAGAGAGAGAGAGAGAGAGAGAGAGAGAGAGAGAGAGAGAGAGAATAAGCTCTGCCTGGTACAGTAATGTAACATCATTCTTTTGTGAGATCCTCTTGTGGTGCGGCAAAGTGAGAATACAGAAAGCTTACAAGGTTAACTCTGTCAATAATAATAATAATAATAATAATAATAATAATAATAATAATAATAATAATAATTTATTTGTCATGTTTTAAATTGCCTTGGTTTTCTCCCATATTGTTGTGGAAATACAGACTCAACAGACAATGATCATATGAAAACCCGAATAGTCTTAACTGTGTTGATGATGGAGCTGGTGAACGAGTGCAGTCAATCGGGTGAAACGTGGAAAATGAAACAATCACGAACCAGGACACGAGGCGAAGAACCAGGAGAAGAGACGTGGAGCAAGGAGACGTCAAGGAAATCCGGCATCACTTATCTCAAGCAATTTCAAGATTCAGGTTCGAGGTTGTAGGTCATGTTTTTTTATTTGCTGCAGAACTGTTCATCAGGTCAATTTGCCTTATTGGTGGTGAGCTTGCCCCATATCTCCTCACTCCGGATTGCTGGGGTAGTTCTGTGTATATTTTGCCCATGGAAACATTATGCCTAGTATCCTTGGTTGTTGGCACAGAATGTGCACAGGGAATTGAATATTTCTTGATTTGCCCTCTAAACCTGATGATACCCTGATGCCTGATGGCTCACAGAGATACCAAGCTTTCCCATGATAGTTTTTCAGAATTTAGAAAGGAATTGTGGTTCCTGGTCACTTACAGTACAATATATTTTCGAATACCAAAGTACTTGAAAACATGATTGAATAGCAACTGTCTCAGAGGCTGATGGGTGGTTGTGGAGGGGTGTAAGGTGCACTGACTGAAAATCTGTCAATGATTACCATTATGACAATGTTCTGCTAAGAGGCGGGAAGACCAGCAATGAATCAAAGGCAGATGAGATCATGATGAAAAGGGTGTAGGGGAAAGGGTGTGAAATACTTTGGCCTGGACAAACCAATATTTTCCTTGTTTGATGCGTTGTTCTGTGACCATTGAGTTTGGCCCATGTGATTAGTATGCTTTGGCAACTGGGGTGGAGGGCACAAACTTCCTTCCCATTGTGCATGTTCTGTGGATGCTTTTGAAATATATCTGGAATACAATGAATCTCCTTATCCAAACTCCAATTATCACTTCCACAAAGATTTGATGGAAAAGCCTGGTTTGGTTGATGGCGCCCTTAACCAAATCCCTTCACTCCTCCATGCTTGACTGCTAGAAGCTCAGATGCTGACATCATAAATTGTTTCTGCATACAGTATGTTAGGTTTCTGAAAAAGCCCACTAGGTGTGTGAGGGATTGGAGTGCTTTAACACCAGGGCAGAGGTTAAAGCTTTGTTAATTCTTTCAAAGGGCTTTACTGTAGCGGGGTTCCGCTGGAGTCACTTGCTGCCGTGTATTAGACGTTTATTCAGTGCGGATGTTGGCATGCATGCTGTACCCCCTGACTAAAGAATAAAAACCCAAGAACTTCTACTGGTCCTATATTATGGTGGGAACTGGTCAGTTGGAAACTGCAGACACTTTGTCCTGGTCCATTAGCACTACAGCTGGCCTGATAGTGTCACCTAGGGAATTTGGAACTCACATGCGTCCGCTTTGAATTAGAGATTGGGTCAGAACCTTTACATGGGCAACATGCTAGAGGAGGTTTGGAAAATAGATTAAGATGACTTTGATGCAGACAATGCATATCCCTCAGCACTTAGTTGATGAGGCCAGTAGGTTCCAAAGATAGCCAATCTAAAATGACAAGATATTCATATTTGCCAAATGTGGTACTGTACACATGGATGGAGGGATATGAGGTATTGCAGTAGGAGGATGAGCATGTAATTCTCGCTCCTTCTGTGATATCCATGGGTTGTGGGTTTGCATCCCCAGAAAATTTTATGTCACAGGAATCTTTCTAGTGACACTAACAAAGAATGAGCTGTCTTCCCTTTGCAGTGCACTGATGTGAAGTGGATAGGTACAGTACAGTACCTTTGGTAAGAACCCCCATGCCTCCTTTGTTCAGCTAATGCATGAGGGTGTAGTAAGGGTTGCAGTGGCAGCTGGAGCCTCTCAGCAGTGGTATGGTCAATAAAGTTGCTGACTGCTCCTAAGTCAGTTACTGCTAGAGAAGATGTCCCTAGATGTTCAAACTGGACTGGAAGCAAGCATTACTGAGACAAGTACAGTTACCAGGTTAGAGTGAGGCATGGAAGCTGCACACATCTGCGACTGTCTCATTAGTAGCACACTCACTCCCATGGCATGTCCCACTGATGTTGCATGCTCTTATCCAACTTGACCCACCACAGATGCATGCATTCTTGATATGTGATGCTTCAGGGGCTGACACAGGTATATACAGGTCAATGGTTCTTCTAAAGCACGTCGAAGTAGGTTGTCTTTCAGGGAGTCAAGCAAGACCTGGTCTTCGCAGTGTACTAGTGCAGTGAACAGTTTATCAAAGAATACAAGCATTGGCTTGTTTAAGCTGTTTTTACCAATCATGGGGTGGGTGTGATGGGGCCATTCCATGGCACTTTGGTCCTTTGGCAAGGAGGCATTTTGCTACTTCCTTGTCCTCAGGAGAATGGACAAACATTTACATGAACATTTCAAGTAAATTCTTAAAGGAACTTATACTCTCTCCTCTTTGACTCCAGACAGTGACCGCTGAGGCGAGAACTCTATCTGTGAGGAGGTTTATGAACTGAGTGACCACTCTCTTTTTTTTTTCAAAGTAAAAGAAGTACTCCAAAATGAAAGGCCTTTTTTTTACAGGCTTTTTGGAGCATTTTTCTGCCTAGCTGGTGAGTGTTTGGGTCACAGACTGGGTGGGTAGCAGGGGCTGGTGTAGCAGCTTGGAACTGCTCTTTGAGATGACCAATACCCTAATGCATCTCCTAGTGTTTGATGCCAGTACAAGTTCTTATGTGCTGCGAAGTATTCTGATAAAAAGAGAAGGATGCAAGTGCAGATGTGAAGCAAGTCGATAATGGGTAGCAGCTCATGGTCAGGCGATGAGCAAACAGCATAAACAGGAGACAAGATCACTCACCAGGCTATACAGGACATTTCAAAGCTTGCTGCAGACTGGTGATTACAACACAGAGCATGAAGTTTTGCCAAGTGTGTGTAACCTGAAAGTTCTTTTTGTGAGGATTAAGGATTAAGTCCAGGTTAGATACTGTAGAACAGCATGTGCTGGAATATGCAGTCCCTGGTGGCTATTCTGTATAATCATATAAAGAAATTTGTTTGATATTTTGACAAATTTTTACACGTAATATAAGATGGTTTTAATTGGGTCTAAAACGTACAAGATAAGGAATGACCCAAATACATGTGAGAGCTTTGGAAGTAGTTGTCATGCCAAGCTGTTATTGCACTTGACTTATTCATCATGGTGGGGGAAAACCTTTAATCATTATTTGCATTATTTATATAAATGTATGTGCAGTATGAGGAATATAGGATAAAATATGAGAAAAGTAGCTTTTAAGTCACGAATATTAAAGCGCTCATCCTTGCAAGTCGCAATCATCATTGCATGTTCTGGCTGACCTTACTCTGGGACGGGTGGCATTACTTTTTCTACCGTGAATCATTTTTCCGTAGAAATCGTGGTGTATGTAAGTTATGTAGGAGGAAGAGTGCAGACAGTATGTTATGTTAGATGTGACGAAAAAAGATGCTGAGGCTGGTTTTACATTTTTTAGAGGAACCATGCATTTGCCCTACTGTCTCTATTTGGTAGTTGTGATTGGTGGGGAATGGACAATTGGGTAGTAACTACTGGTTAATAAGCTAAACAGGGAGAAAATTAGGGGAAAGCAAACAAGAACCACTAACCCAAAAAAGACCAGGATAACCAACAAGGCAGTAATGTGCTGAACTTTGTAATTACAGCTTTCAATGAAAAGGGTTATTCTGTAAACATGTGGCGATATAGCAAGTTTCTCTCTCATTCATTGTTTTGTAAGAAAACTATATATTTGTTAGAATTTATACACCAGGCAGCCCAGTGGCATAGTGGTAAGCACTGTCCCCTAGTTCCTCCAGGCTCTAGGTTTAATTCCCACCTCATGTCTTTCTACAGTACATGGTGTCTGCATGTTCTCCCCGTGCTTGGTGGGTTTCCGCTGGGTACTCCGGTTTCCTCCCACAATCCAAAGACATGCAGCTTAAGTTAATTGGCATTCCCAAATTGTCGTAGTTTGGTGTGTGTGTGTGTGTGTGTGTCCTGAGATGGATTGGTACCTTGTCCAGGGTGTACACCGCCCTTTGGGGACAGTGGGGATTTTGCTGTGTAGCAGCAGGTGATTTAGATGCTACAATTCATACATGTGTAATTGACTCTTGTCAGCCTTCCAATGCTTTCTGCGCTATTTAGTTTGTCAGAAGGAAGAAAAACCTTTCTGTGTGGCTTAAAATCCTCCCCATAGTGTAGCTCGATCATGATCTCGTCACTGTTATAACTCACACTTTATAGCTGGTACATTATAAGGAATTATAATTCAATCAGGATATCATCGCTATAACAACATATTCTAATTCGCAAACTATAACTCACACTTTATAGCTTAAGCAGCATTTAAATTCAATAATCATAACCCATGCATTGTAGCACATATATTATAGAGAAGTCATCTCTGTTATAGCTTTTTAAAATATTTTATCTATTCCAGAAAACGAGCACTGTAAGGATTGTTAGGGGTGGGGTGGGGGGGGGGGGTGGGGTTGGGGGTTAGAGGAGTAGAGAGATCTCAATGCATCATCATATATTTCTAGGGTTTTTGGTTCTTTATGAGCTCTGAGCCTGATGTTACAATGACAGAAATGACTGCACATAATGGCACTCATTCTCATCATCACTGTATCCCTATTAACAATTTAAGCTCAGCTAATCATTAATCAGGCCAGCTGCTTATTGAGTCTAATATTTATAAGGCTGAATGTGGAAATTCATATTTCAAATGTGACTCAGTCTCATCTCTTTGATTGTATTTTAAATATTCATCTTATTACATATATGTGACAGGCCGAATTACATCAGCGATAACACCCTTTGTGAGGAGACTTTCTTCTCCAAAACTTTTGAAGAGCTTCCTTCTTTATTCACTGTGGTCAGTATTCAAGATTCTTTCAATAAAACATAAATGGTATGTTGCTACAGGAAAATAATAAGTGTTAGGGTAGTGTGAGGCAGCCCGACATGACCTGGAATTACCATTACCGCTATTAAATTTATTATTTTCCAACATATGCCAAAGCCTTTAATTAATTTTATACCACAGCAATGTTCTACAGTTAAACTGTTATTACTAATTACCAAAACATACACTATAATTTCTCTGCATTTGTATTTACTTGTAAAGTTATGTACATCAACAAAACACGTTCTGGATGCTATGTGCATTAGAATAACTATAACAGTTGTTCCCGCTCTGGTAGCTCCCTTTATACAGTTTGTCTTGTTAACAAGAAACTGCAACATCCTCAGTTTGAAGACTTTCCCATAGCAGAGATCTTAATGTTGCAGCTTACCTGCAATGCGCTGACACTGGAGACTCCTTTTAAATATGCCAAGTAAACAACTTCATCATATAAAAGATTAAACACTTTTAAAATGTGACACAATTTTCAGTGTAGTTGGATGCTATAGAGACGATAACTTGTTGACACAAGCACATTTCAGGGTCAGGGATAGCTCAGTGGACTACGATTCAGAACGTCCCAGGTTCAAACCTCACAACCACCAAGTTGCCACTGTTGGGTCTTTGAGCAAGGCCCTTAACCCCCAACTGCTCAGATGTATAATGAGGTAAAAATGTAAGTCACTCTGGATAAGGGCGTCTGCCAAAATGCCTAGATGTAGATTTCAGATGTAAACCTTGCAGCCAAACACCTGTCTAAATCTAGCTTCAGTGCAATGGTATACAGTAATCTAATTAGGAATAGAAATGACATTTATTTTGATAGTCAAGTTTGACCCTCAACTACATGACTGAATGTTAAGGATAGCAAGATTACATGTTGAAATATCATGGATTCATCTTAGCATAGCAAACCCCTGAAAGCAAACGTCTTTAAAAAGAAAGAAGGACAGAGAAATAGAAAGAGGATTTTGTGGGTAATTGGGAGTTTGGAGTGCTTCTGTCAGGCCTGGAAGTGCTGGCCACACACACTGTAGTGTTGCACAGAGAACCAGAGCATGGGAACCGCTCCTGGGTGTATAGTAACTCAGAGAAGCCCACCTTAACAGGCCAGTATCACTTCAACACACAATGCTCCTGGCCTCTCACAGAGCCCCTCTCCTCCTGGCCGTCCTCAAATCCTAACACAGAATCAGCACAAATGCCGACGGCCACGAATACCAATGTCCAGATTAGAAAGTGCGGTCCTCACCCAAAGTGGAAGAATTCATTCATTCTGCACTTTAAAAGCACATTTAAAGGACCTGCGACAAACTTTCCCAACTGCTTGAATGCTGGCTCTGTTGAAATGAGGAAGAACGTTTTTCTCTAGGTTTTTTTTTTTCTGACTGGATGATTCATTCCTGCTTGCTTTAAAAACATTGTGGGACCACAGGATTTTTATTTCATGATCCACAACTTTCTCAGAGTTTTGAATAGAGGAGTTATGAATAAGAGTAGAAAGCTCTTACATAACGTCTGAGATCTTAAAACACGGCTGTTTGAGCCAACAGTGCTGATATGCTTAGCTACTTAAAAAAATAAAAAAAATTCTGAACAAAAGCATAAGTGCTGTAAATGTCCAATTGCACAAAACGTTCCAGTGAAAATTTAGAGTTTTTATATTTTCATAGTCACCAAAAAAAAAAAAAAAAAAAAACAAGTACATAGAAGTACATACTGTATACTATAATAACCGGTATGTGGACTTAACTTTGTATCTATCTGGCACATATAGGCGCATTTTTTACTTTAAGCCAGAGTGTAATGTAGGAATAGAAATATTATAACACAATGGGATGTGCTGTTATAGAAAAACAATGAATGGTATGTAGTGATGGGAGTAACACATTACAAAAGTAATACATTACTGTAATACGAGACTAAGTCAAAAATAATGAGCACTCCGGCTGTTAAATAATACATTTTTTGAAAAGACAAATACATAATTTTTCAACATAATCTTGCTTAACCTTGGATTTTGTCCCTCTGTCAATAAGATTTTGTAATTACTAATTATAATAAATAAATTATGGTAAATAATTATAAAACATACAGTACTGTGCAATAGTCTTAGGCGCCATATTATCTGTAGTACACATTTTGTTATATAAGTTTATTATGTCTGTACAAGACTATTCCCTACAAAGATATACTAAAATTAATGAATAAATAATTATATTACAGAATATTGCAGAAGAATATTTGCATGCCTGTAAAGAAAGTGACATATTATATGACAGACCAGTTTTCAGTTTCCTGTTTTCAGCTGTTTTATTTACAGTGCTGTGCAAAAGTCTTGGGAAGACCCCCCCCCCCCCCCCCCCCCCAAAAAAAAGCCATATGTAATGATGCTTTTGAAAACATTTCTACATTAAAAGAAAATTCTATAAAAAGCACTAAGTAATAACATAAACAGTGGCGGCCGGTCAATACGGGGCGCAGGGACGCCGTCCCCATTAAAGTTAGGCAGAGAAGAATGCTACTTTAACATGTAATTATTTAACATAATAATTACTCATTTTAATAATGAAATAAATTCATTTAGTCACAATATTCCGCTGTGTTTCTTAATTTCTTAATTAAAAAAAATCTAAACTGTATTACGTTCATTTGTGTTTGTGTACGCGGGGCGCCGGACAAACGAGTGTAGACACGTAAATCTTTGAAAAGCATGTGACCTGAGGCTGAGCTCTGATTGGATCTTTTCAAATCATCCTGGGTCGCAGCTCTGTGCGCCCTGAACCCTCCCACTTTTGTTCTTAACGAATCAATATTGTTTTAAAATATTTGGGCTCATGTGATTGGACCATTCTCAACGAGTCTTTTCCAGCACTTCTTATGGCAAGCGGAGCTGCTGACTGGATGCGATGTGAGTCATGCCTTTATTTTATACTAGTAGTAGTGATCAATGCATAATCACCTGATAAATACCTATATAATACCCGAGTATTAAAATTTACATTTTGTTTGCACCAGCCGCCACTGAACATAAACAATAAACGGTCAATATTTGGTGTGGAAACTCTTTGCTTGAACATAAGCGGTAGAGTTCGATACAGATGTGTGCAGTATTCTAAATAAAACAGCTGTTAGGTTTTACTGAGTATGCTGGAGAATATGAGTTCTTTTGGTAACTTCGTCACACTCGCTCCTTTCTATTTTCATGCAAAACCCAGACGTCTACATTATTGTTTTTTTCCCCATCTGAAAACTGGTCTGTCATGTAATATGTCGCTTTATTACAGAAGAATATTGGCATGCCTGTAATGTTATTTATTCATTAATTTTAGTGTATCTTTGTAGGGAATGGTCTTGTACATAATAATGCAGACATAATAAACTTATATAACAAAAAACTTATATAACAAAATGTATACTAAGACTTTTGCACAATACTGTATATGTTTGGATTAATCTAATAAAATAGAATTAAGTTAATTAAAAATGTTATGTATTTCAATAAAATAGACCTAATATCACAATGGCGGCATGGTGGCTAGCACTGTCGCCTTGCACCTCCAGGGCCCTGGGTCTGATTCCCACATGGAGTCTGTGTGCATAGAGTTTGCATGTTCTCCCCGTGCTTGGTGGGTTTCCTCTGAGTACTCCAGTTTCCTCCCACAGTCCAAAGATATGCGGATTGATATTAGGCCAATTGGTGTTTGCAAATTGTATGTGAATGCGCGTGTGAATGTTGACTGGAGGTCCCACCATGGTTGTTCAAATGGGAATAAACACCAAATGTTAAATAGACATCTTTTTCCAATAATAATAATAATAATAATAATAATAATAATAATGTTTTGAAATCAATTCATTATTAATCTAAGAGCATTTTCAGACTTGGTCCAAAGCTTAATTCCACCATCCATGACTGTTTCTAGACATATTTGTGGGGAGAAAGCTCATAATCAGAGGTTTTGTTTGCAAAAATTTTTGAAAGTTCCAATAACTTATAAGATTTTTAATAATGCAGAATGGCATGCGATGATGTTCAAAGTGCAAATGGACTATCTTGTTGTTGTTAATTAATTACCTAATACCATATGTGCTTAACTTAATGGAATAACTTAACAAACTTAATGGAATTCAGCTATGTTTATTCTTTTATGCTGTTGTTTAACAATGAAATTCAACATCAATTCACATTTTTCTGCCAAGAAATATTTCTAATATTATTTCCCTGGTGTGATGTGTTCTGCCTTTCCTTGAACACATGATCCATAGTTTACTCTCCTATTTATTTATTTATTTATTTATCTATTTATTAATTATACCACTAAAGTCCGGTCCCAGTACCAAATTGAGCTGGACTGTTGGTTCGTGGGATATACTGTAATCTTACCATCACCCTGATTGACCTGTAATAAGTTATTATATAAATCATGATTGAGCCATAATATATAAGTAATCATATTTATAGTGATGTTAATATTTCTACTAGTATACATCAGCCCACCCTATAGTAAACAACTTATTACCTTCTTTGAGATAAGGGGTGGGAATCACTTCAGGAAGAGAGAGAGAGAGAGAATGTTAAAAAGCTTGATCTAATCACTCTGGAAACTTATTTTTGGACCAATGTACATAATTTCTGTGTCTAATAAAGCACTACAGAATATTGTCAGATTTTGTCACCTACAGCAGGGATATATTTATAACCTTCTTAGAGGCCACTTAAGCGATAGTATCTACCTGCACTCATCATGCATTAACCCTCACGACAGTTCACGTTATCCCGCATTAGTAAGTTCAACAAGGCACTTGACTTTATAAACTCGGCCAGTCCATGTAAATGTATGAGGAAAATATGAATAGAATATTACAGCAGGAAAAGGAAGTTTATTCTTCACAATAGACAAATGCATATACAAAATGGTAGTGGTCTCAAATGATTCGTTTTAATGTTATTAAAGCTGTTTGAGGTTGAAATTCAACAAGGATAAAAGTATTCATATGAACTTCATACTAATTCACATTGTACTGCAGGTGTGGGTAAGCACTTGAAAAGATAAGCTGCAGCATAAAGATAAGCTTCACTGTCACACCATAAGCTTGGTTTAACGACTTTCTCTGCAGTATTATTAAGCGTGTAGTCGACTCCAGCAGTCTGTGTAGGGAGGCACGTCCCAGTGGGTCATCATCCTGAGCCTCTGCAGCGCAGGTGCTCCGTCTGTCGCTTGGTGCGTTTGAACAGAGATGAAAAAGACACATCAATCCCTCTCTTTTCTTTGCTCTTCAACTTCTTCTTTTTTTTTTTTTATTAAACAAAGGATGCACACTCTAGTAGTGTGAAACAAAATAGAGACAATAGAGATACTTTGTGTGTGTGTGTGTGTGTGTGTGTGTGTGTGTGTGTGTGTGTGTGTGTCACGCAACACTTATCCTGGATTGATTCCCAGTCATTTTCTGACCTGAATACACTTTTTTTTCCTGCACCATATAAAGCTGTTATCTTTAGTTTTCAGCTCCCATAACTACAGAGATGCCTCCGTGGCAAACAGACAAGCAATCTCACTGGGAGAGAAAACATGAAATGCAATACACAGGTGGTATTGCTTTTCGTTCGTGACATGAGGACGATGTATTATTAAAGCATCCACATTTAGAACATAAGCAGATGCCTTCTTCATGATGTCTAAAGATACAACGATGCTGAAAGTCGGCGAAATTTGATAGAGCAGCTCCTAAGCCCTGCGGTCAGGTGGAAGCATTTTTTTTCTCTCGTAGAGATGAACACTTCGTATTTTAGTACATTTCGTCTTAAAAAAAAAAAAAAATCTTGGTACTGTAGGTCTGAAAAGGTTAATGATTACAGTTTCTATTCAGTCTGTGAAAGGCGTTCCTCCTGGAAAATGATGCTTTCATGAGTGCGGCTTAAAGCTGTGATTGGACAGTGAGCACCTTTCAGTACACCACTACTGCAGCACAGTGATGAAACTGTAATGCAATGCAAGACAGAATTACATTATTCTGTGTTTAAAGATGTTTTTCATCCATCTTCTACACAGCTTATCCTGTACAGGTTCGCATGTGGGCCTGGAACCTATCCCAGGAGACTTTGGGCACAAGTCAGGATTCAGCCTGGACACACACTGTGGGCAATTTGGGAATGCCAATTAGCTTAATCTACAGTACATATCTTTGGATTGTTGGAGAAAACCAGAGTACCCGGAGGAAACCCACCAAGCACAAAACTCCATGCGCACAGATTTCCCCCCAAAACAGATTTATTGACATAGGATCTATTCCGTACTGGTTTTTGCTTTTCACTTTGCCAAATAGCAAAAAAGGCATTGCACGTTCTTCCCTTCTGCTTTTCAACTGACACAGAATCTACTCCATAAATAACTCATCTTCATATTAATTCTTGCCAGCTTACTTATATCTAATATTGCTTATATACAGACATATAGTTTTTTTATTTCCCTTACAGTCTCTGAGGCATCAGACAATACAGGTTTGTTGAGGATAAATAGACTATATGATATATTTCCTCTTCTTATCCACTCTCTTCTTGCCAGCATGTCATCCATTTAGACAATATGCAAATAGGCCTGTTTGTTTGGAAATGTGAGGAGGAATAGCCTGTAATTGCCTGGGATTTATATTCCATTGACTTAATGAGGCTGCACATTAGAAGCCATGTGAAGTTTGGGGTTAGGGCTGGATACCAGAAAGCTGCTCATTAGTATGTTGCTCTGTAAAAGCCAATATGACAGGGTAATGTCTTAAAACAATGCAACGTTCATCCTGAAGCATGCAGTTTAAAGGCTGGGAAAAGTGCAGTAAAGAAAAAAAATATGTTGCATTCTTAACAGAACCCTAATTGTTTAATGTTTTTGCAGGTTTTTGGCATGAAGATGACAAGAAATTTGAGCACAAATCTCGATAAATCAAATATGAAATTGAAGATTGGCTTGGGCTTAGGGAATGATCAGCCTTCAAAGGGTGTAAATATTATTCCTCTGATCAAAACTACCCCTTCTTCTCCTTTGCAAACTGTTTGCAGTTCATTTTCGTGGCTGTTTAATTCACTGTTACACAATGTTCACCTCTTTCCGAGACAGACCTCGTCTGCATTCTGGTAAAACATGAATCGGCTTGCGGGAGTGAAGTGATGATAATGCGATTCTGATTGTGATAAAGTAATAAAGCGAAAAGCTCGATTTCAGTTCCAGACCGCTATCACATTGCCGTAACTGAAAGGCCCGAGATGGGAAGAGGATACGCAGCTAAAGCAATACAAAACATGGCGGGACAACATTACAGCCTGAGTTAATTCTGATCATCACAGCGAGTCAAAGCAGGACATCTCAACATGCGCTGTGATACAGTATGCTGTGGGGTGGACTTCAAAATGATCTCATCGATGCTATCTGACACTGTTCTTAATGCGATTTTGATGACAAGTGGCCCGGACCAAACCGTGTCACAACACACTCTCTCCCGCTTTGATTTTTTTTTTGTTTTTTTTTTACATTTTATTTACTCTTTTTTTTGATAATAAAAAAAGACACAGCTGCCACACTGGAAAAAAAAAAAAAAACAACAACATATTTTCACTTGCTAATACGGTGGCACTGCATCAGTCAAAAAATGGCTTCATTATGAATTCTCTCTGACCCTGCTTTCATTGTGTTTGCACATTAGACCTGACCTGGCCAGTCCTACTGATTTAAAGCGGATCATGATTTCACATTAATGCTAATTAAGGCTAGGCTAATTAAAGCCAAACCTATGATATGTTAAACAGGAGCAATCTGGAGATGGACATCAATTAAGAATTACTGGGTGTTAATGAACTCGTATTCCTGAAATAGTGTTTGGTTTTCAATTCAAACAGGACGAATACTAAAGCGTCATGTTGAGATGCTAATATTTCTGAGCTGATGTCTATTGAGTGTCCAGCTGAATGGCCTACCGTGCCTGTATAATGCAGATATTATAGCTAAAGACACTCAGAGAAAGAATGCAGCAGGTGTGGTGCTCTAGAACCTTTCTCAATACACACTATTGTTATAGAATTAGCATCATAATGTGCTGTTGTTGTTTTTTGTGTTTTGCCGGATCTGTATCATCCAAACAAATCCAAATTTCTCCAATTCTTATTCACTATTTTTTTGTTTTTTGTTTCGCCATCCAAAGCACAATTGTAAATTCATTTTAACCCTTTTTTATGTAAAGGAAGAACGGGATATACAGTACATAAATATAACATGAAATATAATTAAAATAGTAAAAGTGTTTTATGGTCAGTGGTCCTCATAAAAAGAATATGATTGCTTGTGACTTGTTCACGTAAAAATCATTGCATATTTGTGTCGCGTACCAACGGAACTCAGAAGAGACAGTCTCTGATGTTGGCCCGGCAGGGCGATTTATTCACAAAGTTGGGGATAACAAAAACACGGGGTACAAACAAAATGTGGCAATCAACACTGAAAATGAAATGCTGGGATAAATAGGAAACAAAAAGCAAAACGGAAACCAATAAATAAACAGGCAAAAGGGCGGAGCTGGCAGGAGGGAAAAAACGGGAGTGCATAGGAGGGAGCTTGGAACAGAAGGGGTGCACGGGAGACACGGAAGTACACTAAAACACGGAGACACGGAAACACGGAAGTACACAGGAGCGCGGAGCGAGGCAGACAAAGAGAAACTTAAACATACGGAAAAAACACGGAAATAAACACAGTCTTAGTCCTTATCTGAAGAGTTCGGGTCGCGTGATCAATCTCGGACGGCGTGCTGGTGAAAGAGTGGTGCTTTTATGTGCGCGTGTGTACATCAGCAGAATACGGAGCAGCTGTGTGTGTGGGTGTGTGTGTGAGGGACGTGCGTGCATGCTAGAACTCGGGTGACGTAGGACGTTGTGCAGGGGCGGAGCCTGGTGTGCGCGTCACAGAACCCCCCTCTCCACGGACCGCTCCTGAGGGCCGGAGAGTACGTCGTCGTGGTGGGCGACCCCTACCCCTGGGGGCCGGCATCTGGGGCTGAGCCTGATGGAACTCGGCGAGAAGGGTTGGGTCTAGGATATCATCCCGAGGAACCCAGCTTCTCTCCTCGGGACCGTACCCCTCCCAGTCCACCAGATACTCCAGATGACCACCTCGGCGACGGGACCTCAAGATTTCGCGGACGGCGTAGATCGTGCCGTCCTCCAGGTCGAGGCTCGGTGGGGGCTCCTGTGGATCGCCAGACTCTGGGGAAACAGAAAGTGAGGGGGTGTGGTATGGTTTCAATAGGGAGACATGGAATGTGGGGTGTATTCTGTAGGTGCGTGGAAGACTTAACTTAAATGTGACTGGATTGATCTGGGACAGGATGGTGAAGGGACCAATGTATCGGGGTGACAGCTTCTTGCTGGGCAGACGAAGGCGGATGTCCCGGGTTGACAGCCAAACTCTTTGCCCAGGTCGGTACGTTGGGGCCGTAGATCTCCGGGTGTCGGCTGTGATCTTTTGCCTTCTGACTGCCCTCTGAAGCTGCCGGTGCGCTGATGCCCAAACCCTCTCACTCTCCTGGAACCAGTGATTCACTGCGGGAACCTCGGAGGTTTCTCCGTTCCAGGGGAATAGCGGGGGTTGGTGACCGAGTACGCACTGAAATGGGGTTAAACCAGTAGCTGGACTCCTGAGAGAATTTTGGGCGTACTCGGCCCAGACGAGGTACTGGCTCCAGGAGTTCTGGTGGCCGTGGCAGAAGGTACGTAGGTATCGACCTATCTCCTGGATCTTCCTCTCGGTTTGGCCATTGCTTTGTGGGTGGTACCCAGACGACAGGCTCACCGTCACTCCCAGGAGCGTGAAAAAGGCCTTCCAGAACCGGGAGATGAACTGGCGACCCCGGTCTGAAACGATGTCTTCCGGGATGCCAAAGTTACGAAAGACCTGTTCGAACAGGGCCTCCGCCGTCTTTTGTGCTGTCGGGAGACCTGGGAGTGGGATAAGGCGACAAAATTTTGAAAAGCGGTCCACAATGACGAGCACACAGGTGTTACCTTGAGACACGGGGAGGTCCGTCATGAAGTCTATGCCCAGGTGTGACCAGGGACGTCGAGGAACAGGTAGCGGCAGCAGTTTTCCTGTGGGTAGTTGCCTGGGTATTTTAGACTGAGCACATGCCCGGCATCCCCGTACGTACCTCTGCACTTGTTCTCTCATCCGTGGCCACCAGAAACGCTCGCGGAGAAGGGAGAGGGTTTGGGTGACCCCCGGGTGACCGGTGCCAAGTGAGGAGTGTACCTGGTGGATAAGATGTTCTCTCTCTGGTTCGGGGACAAAGGAAAGCTGTGGTGGACAACCGGGCGGAGAGGCGCTGGGGGAATGGCTCTGGGAATCGGAGCTGCCATCCTCCCATTGTATTGGCAAGACGAACAGAGTTGTCGGGAGGATGTTCTCTGGGTGTTCGGCCGTTTCCTCGGGATCGTGGACCCTGGAGAGCTCGTCGGCCTTGACATTCTTCGTTCCTGGCCTATAAGAAATGGAGAAATGGAATCTCGTGAAGAACAAAGCCCACCTTGCCTGTCTGGAGTTCAAACGTTTAGCTTCACGTAGATACTCCAAGTTCTTATGGTCAGTTAGGACCAGGAACGGATGGATCGCCCCTTCCAACCAATGCCTCCACTCCTCCAGGGCCAGCTTGATGGCGAGAAGCTCACGATTTCCTATATCGTAGTTCCTCTCCGCCGGTGACAGTTTCCTGGAAAAGAAGGCACATGGATGGTAAGTTGGATCCTTCCCCTGCTGCTGTGACAATACCGCTCCCACCCCGGTTTGTGAGGCGTCGACCTCTACGAGAAAGGGATGGTTAACGTCTGGAAGGGTGAGGATCGGGGCTGTGGTAAAGGCCTGTTGCAAGTGTGACATGGCCTGTGTAGCCTCAGGTGACCAAACTAGCTTCTTGGGCTTACCCTTTAGGAGGTCAGTGAGCGGGGCGACTTTCATGCTATACCCCTGGATGAATCGGCGGTAGAAATTCGCGAAGCCCAAGAAGCGTTGGAGCTGTTTAATATTGGTTGGGGTAGGCCACGATCGGACAGCCTCTACCTTCCTCTCATCCATCTGAATCCCCCTTGGACTGATGTTATAACCCAAGAAGGATATGGAGGACTGATGGAAGAGGCACTTTTCCGCCTTGAGGAACAGCTGATGAGATCGGAGTCTCTTAAGCACCTCAGTTACATGTCGGAGGTGCTCCGAGGAATCCCGTGAGTAGATAAGTATGTCATCGATGTAGACGACCACAAATCTGCCCACACAATCCCGGAACACCTCGTTCATATAACCCTGAAAAACAGACGGAGCGTTCACTAGGCCGTACGGCATCACCAAGTATTCATAGTGACCCGTAGGAGTAATGAAAGCAGTTTTCCACTCATCACCTTCGCGAATGCGAATCAGATTATATGCGCTCCGGAGGTCTAGCTTCGTGAAGATAGTAGCTCCACGGAGCTGTTCCAGAGCGGAGGGGACGAGAGGAAGGGGATAACTGAACCTTACCGTGACCTTATTTAGCGCCCGATAGTCGATGCACGGCCGAAGGCCTCCGTCTTTTTTGGCCACAAAGAAGAAGCTAGAAGCAGCAGGGGAAGTCGAGGGTCTAATGAAGCCTTGCCGAAGGGCCTCCTCAACGTACGTCTCCATTGCCTTCTGTTCCGGGAGAGAGAGAGAGTAGATCTTACCTCTTGGCACCGGTGCACCTGGAAGGAGGTCGATGGCGCAGTCCCATGGCCGGTGTGGAGGTAGTTGTGTGGCTCGGACTGGACAGAAGATGTCCTGAAAGCTGGAGTATGCCTCTGGAACCTCGTGATGAGGCACTCCGGCTGGACTCTCCACGGAGGTCGAGTTGAGTGGTAGAGCTGGGACCTGGGAAAGGCAGTGAGAGAAACAGCCGGCGCCCCACTTCAGGATCTCCCCATCCTTCCATGAGAGGATCGGCTCGTGGAGAGTGAGCCATGGGCGCCCTAGAATCAGGTCAGATGTAGATTTTTCGAGGACCAGGAATCGGATCTTTTCCTCATGCAGCCAGCCGACCTGCATATGCAACGGAGGAGTGATGTAACGAACCAACCCCCCAGCAGGGGGTGCCCCCGTCACACAGCAGATCTGAAGGGGAACAGGGCGGAGTTCAAGGGGAACCTTGAGCTGGCGGCAGAGTGTTTTAGAGATGAAGTTTCCAGCGGAACCCGAGTCCAGGAGAGCCCTTACTGTGGGAGACATGGTGGCATGGTGGACAGTGACATTCATGGTGAGTGGTTTGGCATGGGGACATTCATGAATGACGTTACTCACCAGAGGTCTCGCTGGGCGCCGAGGGCATGATGGTAGTAGGTGCCCCCTTTCGGCGCAGTATAGGCATAACCCCGAGTCCAGCCGGCGTTGTCTTTCCTGAGGAGAAAGTCTGGCTCGGGTTTGGTTAATGTCCATTGGTTCGGGTACTGACCTGGGGTCTGGTGAGAGAAGGGCTGGTTGGAATTGAACCGGTGCAGGAAGTTCGGCAGCGCAATCCTGCAAACGGTTGGCGACTCTGAGGGTGAGCCGTATGAACTGCTCCAGCCCAACAGAGTCGTCGTGGGTCGCCATCTGCAGCCTCAATCGTGGTGCTAGCCCCTGCCGGAATTTGGTTAAAAGGGAGAGCTCGTTCCACCCACTTGGGGCTGCAAGGGTTCTAAAGGAGAGAACATAATCGTGAATGGAACCCTTACCTTGTTGCAGCCGGAAAAGTTGGTCCCCAGCGGTGGTAGAGCTCACCGAGTAATTAAATACTTCCCGGAAATGCGCAGTAAATTGCGCATAATTGTGGACGACGGGTCCATCCTGTTGCCACATTGCCTGTGCCCACTGGAGAGCGCGTCCCGTCAGTAGGGAGACAATGTAGGCAACCTTGGATCTGTCAGATGGGAAGCGCAGGGGCTGCATGTCAAAAAATATTGAGCACTGCAGAAGGAACCCATCGCAATTCCCCGCTTCACCAGAGAAGGGCGTCGGTGTAGCCACGGGACTGGTAAGCGCACCGGGGGAAACCGGGGCAATGGCAGCCGCCATGGGCGCAGTGTGGGGAGCCGGGGGAATCGGTGGAGTGACTGTGGGTGCAGCAGGTGGTGTAGTGGCGGAGGTTTGTGGTGGCAGAAGACGCTGGAGGGTGGTGATCAGCTCCGAAATCAAATTAGCACTTGCCGGGTCCATAATTGTGTTGGTCCGAGATTCTGTCGCGGATTCGGAACTCAGAAGAGACAGTCTCTGATGTTGGCCCGGCAGGGCGATTTATTCACAAAGTTGGGGATAACAAAAACACGGGGTACAACCAAAATGTGGCAATCAACACTGAAAATGAAATGCTGGGATAAATAGGAAACAAAAAGCAAAACAGAAACCAATAAATAAACAGGCAAAAAGGCGGAGCTGGCAGGAGGGAAAAAACGGGAGTGCATAGGAGGGAGCTTGGAACAGAAGGGGTGCACGGGAGACACGGAAGTACACTAAAACACGGAGACACGGAAACACGGAAGTACACAGGAGCGCGGAGCGAGGCAGACAAAGAGAAACTTAAACATACGGAAAAAACACGGAAATAAACACAGTCTTAGTCCTTATCTGAAGAGTTCGGGTCGCGTGATCAATCTCGGACGGCGTGCTGGTGAAAGAGTGGTGCTTTTATGTGCGCGTGTGTACATCAGCAGAATACGGAGCAGCTGTGTGTGTGGGTGTGTGTGTGAGGGACGTGCGTGCGTGCTAGAACTCGGGTGACGTAGGACGTTGTGCAGGGGCGGAGCCTGGTGTGCGCGTCACAATTTGATTGGTTTTAAATTGGAAAAGCTTATTATATATATATATATTGCGTTTATCCATTGAAGAATAGAACTCAATGGGTGTGCTGTTATCGGAAAATAATCATTGATGGGGTTGTGTGATTTTTTGCTTTCCAACAAGTTGTTCTTTTCCAAAAAACAGCATGTCTGGAAGTGTTTCATTTCCTTTAAACTACAGCATCATCTCAATGGGCGGCATGAAGGCTTAGTGTTGCCTTGCACTTAGGGTCCGGGATCTGTGTGCATGGAGTTTGCATGATCTGTCCTTAGTTGGTTTCCTTCCACAGTCCAAAGACATGCAGATTAGGCTAATTGCCGGTCCCAGATTGCTCATGGTATGTGAATGTGTGTGAATGTTGGCCGGAGATCCTACAGTATACCCACAATAAATGCTGTGCCACAATAGAAAGGCACCAGAACACCTAGTGCACCACAGCACAACGTGCCCGGCAGGCAAGGAGCCCAAAGCTCCTGATCAGGCGTCCAAACCCCCAGATCCCAGTTTGATCGAGCACCCATGCTCAAACATGTCCAATCCATGGAGACCTCGCCTCACAACCTACAGCACCCAACATCTGCTGCCAACATCTTGGTGCCAGACACCACAGCACATCCCGAGAGGTCTTGTGGATCAACGCATAGAGGGGCCACAGCTGCCCAGGGAATCTAAACCTAGTTATGTTAGTGTTTTTTTTATTTTTATGGCTGATTGTTGCTCAGAAAAGTCTGTAAAAACTAGTAATTTTTTACGGACGAGCTCCTAAAGTGCTTGGTATGATTTTCACAAAAGTGCATTATGCAGATGTCTGTTATGTTAAACTTGTGTTTGCACACACTCCAGCTGATGTTTGCGTTTACCCTGCCAAATGTACAACCAGATGCTTAGTGTGCAGCAAAGATTCAATAATGTATTACAAATCATTACAAACTTAATAAGGAAACATTTAATTTACATTGGTATCAAAATAATCAGCAGGTTATATGCTATGAACACACTCATGAAGACCATCATTTGGACTTTACAATAGTTGGAATTTTTTTTCCATACTTCTTATTTTCATGTGTTTAAACACACTCACTCTCACTCACTCACTCATCTTCTATACCACTTCATCCTGTATTCAGGGTCGCGGGGGGCCTGGAGCCTATCCCAGGAGACTTAGGGCACGAGGCGGGGTACACTCTGGACAGGGTACCCATCCACCGCAGGTGTGTTTAAACAGTCACAATAAAATAAACACTGCAGTAAATTAACATATACAGTTAATCCAGGCAAGCAATGCAGAATAAGCAATATAACAATCACAGCCATTAGAACAACAGCTGAAGTTTAGCAGTACCAGATAGACAGAAAGTCAGGATCTCTGTTAAAACTCAAATAAAAAAAAAAAAACTCAAAATGTGTACTTCATAACTGCACTTTCTAATGTTTGCTAACGGTGATGTACTGTAGAAGGTTGACTGGCTCACAATTTGTTCTGCAGTATGACAGAAGGTTAATCAGGTTTTACATGGGGAATCCAACTGCACCCTGGCTTCCTTTGGCATGATTCTGAAATATCACATATTACCAGTGCTATGAAGATAGCATTTGCTGACGGATTAATCTTCTGATTTTTTTCTTCTTCTGGAAGAGAAGCAAACTCTGCCTGACTAGCCTTTAGACTTGGCAGTAAAAGTGCAAGACCTTGTTTGACCACACATTCACCAAATATCTTATAGGGGGCGCTTTACAGTGTAAAATGTACAGTATGTGTAAAATACTCTGTGATTGTCACCAAAACAAAACTGTTAAATGAAGTGTTTCTTTTAATTAAAATGACATGCACAGTATGATACATACAATGCAGTATCCCTTGGCATTTGGGAGGAAATGCCACTGGTTATAACATCTAGAAACAGGCATTCCACCAGTGTCTATGTTCTCTGACTCTCGAAATGAATAAAATAAAAATTATAGCTTGTCATGTTTTTAAAAAACTAAAATCCCCTCCAGAAAAATTTTGAAAACTTTACATTTGCTCCAAAAATGTTAAGTAAATGCCTATTCAGCACTGAGGCTGCATCGACACAATCTCTATTCTAAAACCAAACAAAACAAGAAATGCAGAATAAAGTGTTCTTATAGTCATACTCCGGCATGTATTAAATGGTTATTGGGGACGCTGTCCTTCTGCAAGTTTTACATTTATGGCGGAGGTTTAGCGGTGAAAATAGCTATACAGATTTACTGAGTACTGAGCAAACATGTACAGTATACACCATTACCAACCACCTATTAAAGCAGACCTTGCAAAGTAAGTGCTCAGGCTTGTGTCCTGAACTTCACCAAACTATTTCTAGCTATTTGGATTCAGTGTTTGTCTGTAGGCATACTGTATTGCATCGCAAAGTCCTTCAGGCAATAGCAAGGCCATATTCTCCAATTTGTGAATTTGTGAATGTATGTACTTTGGTCTTTGATATCTTCAACAGTAGTTGTCCCCCTCCATCCTAAGAGGAGAAAGAAATGCAGAATGTCATACATGTTATGACTATGATTTTTTATTTATAGCACATTGTCTATGCTTGTACTGAACATAGTGCAACTATCAAGTTTTTCCCCCCCACAGGCAATAAATAAGCCAGCTCAGTCCTTGTCCCCATGTCCCCTTTCCTAAACTAATCTAAATTGGATCAGCAAGGCTTCGTCCTGATGGTCTAATACCTACCTGTACTCCTAATCGATTGATAATGCCTGTTGAATGTTCATGAGCTACACTTCACTTGAGTAGAGAGTGGAGAGGAAGCGATGCCGTTTGTTTAAATAATGGGAAAGTAGATTAAATCTGATCAAATAGTTTAAAAGATTTCAATCTTAATACACCTGGTATTTTTTTTATTTATCATTGCATTTTTGCCGGGAAAATGGGAGAGGTTTAGGCAGGTTAAGATACTTTCGGCCTATCTTGGGACCAGAAACCCTCCGGGTAGGACCAGATGAGTAAGCATTAACACAGTATCGTTTTTGATTTTTTCCACTCCACAAACACGATGATCAGGAATGATGCCTACTGTACATTCCTGTGTCCACGTAGGTGACATCCACTTATAGGCCCTTCTTTTACACAAGGTTTGTGTAGATAAAAAGATGTGCAGACACCCATGCAAACAAATTTTTACATTTCTTGTGATATGGCAATTGTCGTTTATTTTCGTAAGAAATTGTAAAATGCTCCTTGGCAGAAAATGGCCAGTCCGTGACCTAGAAAAGGTTACATCGTGGGTGTACAGATTTCAGGAGACCTTTAACAAGAACGAGCAGGTCTCCGCGAGCGTACAGTGAGTGTACAGCGAGAGCAGGACACTGTACAGGAGAGGTGAAGGAGTGCTCTACAAAAGGCTCACGACTATGAGGAGAGCTTATTGAGAGCATCAGGAGCGAGGCATGAGAGAATGGCGCTAGCGGCACATGTGCCCTGTTGGCCCTAGCGTTCTCCTCGATTTGGGCAACTATCTCCTTTGGTCTCGGTAGATCACTCATGAACACTCTTCTTCAGAACTCCCACCAAGAAGAAAACGCAAGTAGATTACTCCTCGATCTACCCAGTCACTCGCTCGATCTCGCTGTCGCTGTTCTGGGCCTGCAAGATCGCCAAGAACCTGGATAGCCCCTTGACTTTGACGAGTGTCAGAAGAACACGATGGAAGAAATGTATCATTTTTTTTCCCCTTCTGAAAAGTCTTGGGAAGAATTGACGTGTCCAATAATTCTGTAGCTTTTTGCAGAGATTGGTGGAATTGAAGCGAAGCTTGGAGAGTTTGAAGAGGGCCCTACGAAAGCCCAGGAGAGCCATGAAATTGCATGGAGTACGCCAATTTTCTTGCCAAAATTGCTTAGTGAGATTTCTTGTCATACCCCTGTATGTATTAAATGGGTATTAGGAACACTGTCCTGCTGGAAGTTTTACATTTCTGGCTAATGTCTTGCAGTGTTGCTTTTGGTATTTCTAGTTAATTCTTTCCCCTTATAATGGCATTTCTGAAGTGCACCATTCCCTGTCATAACATCCTGTGTCATCTCTGAACTACATTTCTCAAAATCCTCTTCAAACTTTACAAACATAGCTGTGATAAATACTACATGATGCTACCTTCCCCAGGTCTCACTTTTCTTTCCATTCATATACAATGCTGATGATTCTGGCCAAACTGGACAACAAAACACTCCAGTTGTTTTCCGTCTTAATTCTTAATCATCTGTGAGCTTGATTTTTCACGACTATCTTGCATGACAGCCTTTCAGGGAATTGTAATGCAATACTCTCCAAATTGTGAATGTACGTTCTTTGGTCTCGGATGCCTCCAACTATTTTACCAGCACCATAGATGTTGCCTTGGGGTTCAGTTAAAAGTTTTGGGACCAAAGTTTGTACGCCCCTGGGAGTTAATTTGTGCCTCCTTACTGAATGCGAGGGATGTCATGTCAGTGTGGTCTCACACTTACTTTTTCTTCTGAAATTCCCAAAACAGCCTCCATTAAATTTTTAACCCAAATGTGGTCAATTACATAATATGTGTTTTTTTTTTCTTCTGTCACTGTGGATCTGGAGTATATCTCAGGAACTCTGGATTCACAGACAGTGTGTTTAATTAAATGCATGCAATACATCTAATAAATAAATGTTTAAAAAGAAGAAAAATGGCTTTATTTCTGTTGACTCAAAATTTTTTCTTGGGCTTTGTCCACACATCTGATCAAACTAGGACATCTAGGTTTTATGCTTGATCCTCTAACCATTTTCTAACTGGGCTTGGGAACAGCATTGTATGCAGTGGCTGGGTTGTAGGGGCGTAGGGTTAGATGTCTTGCTCATGGACCCAACAGTGCCGAGACGGTGCTGGTCGGGCGACTTTCCAATCAGCAACCCAGAGCCTCAAGACATAAAGTCCGAGACACCCCTGCCTCATTTCTGCTAATTCAACAAAGACATACAGTAAATAGGGTCTGATCCTTTCACCATACTGATCTGATGATGTTGATGGATAATTGCATAATGGATAATATACCCATCTAAATGACAGATGAATGACAAAAAGATTGTCTTAACATTCCTTTTAGCAACTTTTAGGTTTTACCTGAACATTGGCTACTTGAGATGAACGGCCACAGCTCAGTTCCTTCCACGCCACACTACCTGTTTCCATTACACACACCAATGCACTGTGCACAACCTCTTTTTTACCAAGGCTGTGTCCTATAACAAGAATCTGAGTAACACCGGCCGGTTCAGGCCATAGGAGACGTCCTGTGGATGGAGGAAAGGAATACATTTCCAACAAATTTCAGAACATAAAGGAAAAAAAAAAAAGAAAACAGACAATTACCTTGCATTGTCTTGGCTACTTATTTCTGTTTGCCACAGTGATCTGTGCTTTATTCTTTGTACAGAGGCCGCATTAACCATAGGACAGCGTTTGTAGATTTAAAAAATTGCTTTACTTTCAAATGCTTTGCTCTTGTGTCTAATTTGTTATTCCAGTACTGACAAATTCAGACGTTCAATCCCCAACCTTTTATTCTGGCTCACTGAGCTCTTAAACTATTTCAGTCTGAATTTTGATTACTGCACAGCTTTGCAGAATTTCATTAAAGCCACTGTCTTGTAAAGGATTTCAGCAATATGCAGCTAACAAGCCAAAAGATGTTAGAGGCTTTAGTTATGCAACTTCACTGTTTCTATTTTCAACCCTTTATTTTGGGTTACATTTCCCTCCAAGTGCATTGCAGGCCCTTAAAATACCGAAAAAGTGCATGGCATTGAATATCATGAATAGGTCAATAATATGGAGCAGCCAAATATAAATACAGAATAAAAACGGATAAAACAGAAAACGGTGATACTGTAGCAGATACATTTGCCATGGAGTTAGCTATATGTTTTTTACTGTGATACTACAGTATGTCTGATGTAAAAAAAAAAAAAAAAATGCACTGTGAGATGTACAATAGCTACACCTTGTGTTAAGAAGGAAAGATATCAACATCTTTTTTTTTTCATGCACTATAAATTATTCCTGTTTTACTCTAAATTGCTTGAAGTCTTTATATAATTATTGAGTTAAACTCTTACGCTTGTAATTACGTACATGATGTGTTCTCTTTTATGGAAATGTTTGAACAATATTCTTTGGAATATACCTAAATCATAAGACTAATTATGAATAAAAGTTATCATTGAAAAAAAACAAAACAATGTATATCCTGTGTATTCTCAAGAAATATTGTTGTTATTGAACAAGATAGGGCAGTAAGACTATGGCTCTACACCTCCAGGGTGTGTTTGGAGTTTGCATGTTTTCTCCCTGTGCTTGGTGGTTTGCTCTGGTTTTTTCCCACAGTCCAAAGACATGCAGGTTAGGCTAATTGGCATTTCTAAATTGCCCGTAGTGTGAGTGTGTGTGTGTGTAGAGTGTGTGAGTATGTGAGCCTAGTGCTTCTGTGATAGGCTTCCGTGACCCTGTACAAGCATTGTAGAAAATGAGTGAGAGTCAAAATATGCTCAGAATAAATGTATTTTCTTGTTACAGACAAGTACCTTTGGTATGCACAGTATTTATTACTTTAAAAAAGATGCATGCAATGTACCTTTTTGTAAAAATGAGCAATTGTTTTAGATGAACAATACATATTAATGGTACAAAAGATGTACCTTTAAAGGTATCACTCCAGAAACAAGGTACAGTTTTTTGACAGTGTGTAGCAGTACATTCCTGATTTATTATTATTATTTTTTTTAACCAGAAAATGTTTTAATACCATCAAAAAACCCAATTTGGTTTATTTAGATCAAATCTCACAACTTTGATATAAGAAATAACTGTAATCATTTTAAAGCCTCAATACTGCAAATCAGAGTTAACACTAGAGGGCAGCCTTGGTATGTTTTTAAAAACCGAAGAAGCCGAAAGTCTTAGTTGTCCATGCTGCAGCAACATTAATTATAGCTATGTGTGGGATGATTTAAAAATCTGGACAAGAGGAAGAAAAGTGTGAAAAGACTGGAACATTTGCCATTAAATGCCTATGCCATAATTTGTATATAGAGTATATACACATTATACACATACAGATTTTTTTTTTAAATAGTTGCCCCTATACAGTATTGTGCAAAAGTCTTAGGCGCCATATTATCTGTAGTACAACTTTGTTCTATAAGTTTATTCTGTCTGCATTATTATATACAAGACCATTCCATACAAAGATACACTAAAATTAATGAATAAATAACATTACAGAAGAATATTTGCATGTCTGTAAAGAAAGCGACATATTACATGACCGACCAGTTTTCAGATGGGGGAAAAAAAAAATCAATAATGTAGACATCTGGGTTTTACATGAAAATAGAAAGAAGCGAGTGTGACGAAGTTACCAAAAGAACTCATATTCTCCAGCATGCTCAGTAAAACCTAACAGCTGTTTTATTTAGAATACTGCACACATCTGTATCGAACTCTACCGCTTATGTTCAAGCAAAGAGTTGCCACACCAGATATTAACCGTCTGTCATGTAATATGTTGCTTTCTTTACAGTCATGCAAATATTCTTCTGTAATATTATTTATTCATTAACTTTAGTGTATCTTTGTATTGAATGGTCTTGTACATAATAACGTAGACATAATAAACTTATATAACAAAATTTGTACTACAGATGATATGGCACCTAAGACTTTTGCACAGTACTGTATATATTCTATACTATATACTGTATTTGTGATTGAGGTTGAAACTCCAATGTCCATGCAACTTTCCTTTAAGGAATTTTATGGGCATCCTGCGCTTTTGCTTTGCCTTTTAGCGATGCAAACTTTCATCATCTTCAGTAATCGCTTTATCCTGTCTGAGTTGCCGTTGATCCGGAGCTAATCCCAGTAACACAGGCCACAAGGTGGGAAAAAATTCACCCCAGATGGTACGCCAGTCATCCTCCTGCATGGGAGGAAATCAGTAAACCAGAGTTTAGTTAATGTATTATAGTTGATCCAAATCATAAAAAGGATGGAATATAATCATCATCATCCTCATCAACTGCTTCAATCTGGTCAGTCTGCACCTGGAGACTATCCATCGTAATATAAAGAACTGAAGCAGGAATTTTCCTATGTATTATTGCGACTTTTAATTTAAATATCACCTTTAAGGTTTCTATGGATTATTCTTTTTTAATCATTTGTTGCTTGTTTTATTGCTTCGTTAACACTACAATTTCTATTGACTCAAATCTGTCTGTCCATAACTAAATTATATTTGACTTTATTTGTGGCATATGACCTTATAAAGACTAAAGTGTTCGATTAACGATGTCACGGTGGCATAGTGGTTAACACTGTTGCCTTGCACCTCCAGGTTCGATTCCCACCTCGGGAAATCCCTGTGTGCATGGATTTGGCATGATCTCCCTGTGCTTGGTGGGTTTCTTTCATTTCCTCCCACAGTCCAAGGACATGCAGATTAGGCTAATGTAGTGTGTGAGTGTGTGTATGTTTGTGTGCCCTGCAATGGATTGGCACCCTGGATAGGCTCCATGCCTCCTGTGACCCTGTATACAGGATAAAGTGGAATAGACGCTGAATGAGTGAGTGTTTGTTTAACATCTTGGATTCGTATGTACATCTGTGTGATACTGTCTGTAGTCCTGCACAGTAAACCCTTGTCCCACAGGCAATCACTGTACAGCTAGAACACCTCAAGATGAGAATTAAAAGCTGCTCTTGTTGTCTACAAATGGGATTGGTATTCCAGACATGAGTCGATCTGTCTACCCTTATGTCGGCACGTTTAAGTACTATGGTTGTGCTTTTACGTTAGCTGCTTCTCTGCACTACATCTGCTGTGTGTGTGTGTGTGTGTGTGTGTGTCTGTGAGAAAGAGAGAGAGAGAGAGAGAGAGAGACTGACTATAAACCCGACGCTGCGGCGACTCCATTCTCTTTAGTCTAAAAGAGATATGAGTTATCTGGGGCCAGGGGACTGGAGGCTGGAGCAGGCCTGGTGTCATCAGATTAAGAGGAAGAGACACACTCATGGTTGCACTATTTAAATGGCCAAACAACTGCTGACAGTCTGTGCGTCTGTGGTTGGCCTTGTCTGCTGTTCTCATTAGAAGCACATTTCTTGCACGTGCACATCTCCCATCGACATAGCGATCACTGTGGCTAATTAACGGTATGTTACGCAACCCGCACGTCATTAGATAAAAAAAAAGAAAAGTAAAAACACTGTACTGAGGACCAGGTGATTATAAGGGCAGTCAACATTGTGCTATTATTGTGCATCATTTCTCAATCTTTTAGCAAGTTTATGTCTAAATATTTGCATTGGCCAAACAGAACTCCCATGCGGAGTTGAATAAATCCCAATCCCCCGTATAATTCCAAGCGCATTCACAGCTCGAAGCTCCATAAAAGGCCAAGCTCTTTATACAAATGAAAAGGACAACATGATGACAAAGCATCTAAATCTTACAGTATGCAGCTAAATCTTCCGGTAATGTAGCGCATCCATTACAGTGCATTAACTACCACAGACACGCACTATCACCTCTTTTTATATGGAGCCATTACTTTTGTCATAATTGAACGGCTAGTCTTACTTGTCTTAATATATAGTATAGTATGGGTTGGATTTTGATTGCTTTCTTTCAAGTCATTAGTATGAAGTGACAAGGTTTTGTGAAATTATCCGGAACTGCATGTGTAGAGGTTTGTAATAAATGTGCTATTTAAAGTTGAGAAAAATAATCCATACAGAACACAGGATAAAACCGCATTGCTGAATGATACAATTTGAAGCCGATAAATCCGGGTTCACATTAACGAGTCTCCTCGCGCATTGCTGAATGATACAATTTGAAGCCGATAAATCCGGGTTCACATTAACGAGTCTCCTCGGGTTTCAAATTTTCAAAGACTCAAAGGCTCTTGTAGCTTTTGTAGTGGCAGTGTTTTCTGAGCTAAGTGGATCTTAACATGACACCACCATTTCTTGTGTAAATGTGTTTACAAGCTACATGCTGTACATATTTAGCATGATAAATAAGGCCTATTATGAGGACATTTTGGTCCCACAAATAATCTAAATACATGCAATAATGTACAAATATGAGTATTTCTATTGCTAGTCATGAATCAGGCTGCATCTTTAGGTAAATGTCCTATCTCTGAGTCTGTAAGTTTACTTAGTAGTAGTGCTTACACTGCAGGTTTAGTAATTAAAAAAAGACCACAAAAAAAGAAGCAGCCAGCTTTCTAACAGGGACCAGGGAAAATAAAAGTATCTACTAGTTTATCACTGTTAAATATTCCCTCATCTCTCTCTCTCCAAACACACACACACAAGCGCACACACACACACATGTATGTCCCCATGTGGGGATGTAGTAAAACTGTGATGATACGCGCTTCCTGATATAAGTGTGTGTGTCATAAATTCATGGTCTTTCTCTGGACCCCTGCTGTATGCAGTAGTTTACTTGTTGTGTATGAGTGATGATGAGTTTAAGAAGAACCTACAGTAGCTTGTATCCTCTAATCATCTGCTTCTTCTCCATTCCCCACCTCTATTTCTTCACTGTCTCTGTCCATATCCCACCTGCATTTCTTCACTTTCTCTGTTCAAACCCCACCTCTCCACGTCCATTTCTTCACTGTCTCTGTCCATATCCCACCTGCATTTCTTCACTTTCTCTGTTCAAACCCCACCTCTCCACGTCCATTTCTTCACTGTCTCTGTCCATATCCCACCTCCATTTCTTCACTGTCTCTGTCCATATCCCACCTCCATTTCTTCACTGTCTCTGTTCAAATCCCACCTTTCCACCTCCATTTCTTCACCATCTCTGTCTCCCCACCTCCATTTCTTCACTGTCTCTGTCCATTTCCCACCTCTATTTCTTTACTGTCTCTTTTCACATCTCACCTCCATTTCTTCACTGTCTCCGTCCATTCCCCACCTCCATTTCTTCACTGTCTCTGTCCATTTCCCACCTCTATTTCTTTACTGTCTCTTTTCACATCTCACCTCCATTTCTTCACTATCTCTGTCCATTCCCCACCTCCATTTCTTCACTGTCTCCTTCCATTCCCCACCTCCATTTCTTCACTGTCTCCTTCCATTCCCCACCTCCATTTCTTCACTGTCTCTGTCCATTTCCCACCTCTATTTCTTTACTGTCTCTTTTCACATCTCACCTCCATTTCTTTACTGTCTCCGTCCATTCCCCACCTCCATTTCTTCACTATCTCCGTCCATTCCCCACCTCCATTTCTTCACTGTCTCCATCCATTCCCCACCTCCATTTCTTCACTGTCTCCGTCCATTCCCCACCTCCATTTCTTCACTGTCTCCGTCCATTCCCCACCTCCATTTCTTCACTATCTCTGTCCATTCCCCACCTCCATTTCTTCACTGTCTCCTTCCATTCCCCACCTCCATTTCTTCACTGTCTCCGTCCATTCCCCACCTCCATTTCTTCACTGTCTCCGTCCATTCCCCACCTCCATTTCTTCACTATCTCTGTCCATTCCCCACCTCCATTTCTTCACTGTCTCCTTCCATTCCCCACCTCCATTTCTTCACTGTCTCTGTCCATATCCCACCTCCATTTCTTTACTGTCTCTGTCCATTCCCCACCTCCATTTCTTCACTTTCTCTGTCCACACACCACCTCCATTTCTTCATTGTCTTTTCCCAGACACAACCTCCATTTCTTCACTGCCTTTGTCTATACAGTAGATCTCCTCTGTTTCTTCTCTGTTTCTGTCTATTCCCCACCTGCATTTCTTTACTGTCTCTGTCCATATCCCAACCTCCAATTTCCTTTCTCTGTACTGTACATACTGTACTCCACCTCTATTTCTTTACCATCTCTGGCTATACATGCCTCCATTTTTTCACTGTCAGTCCATTCCTCACCTCAATTTATTTCCTTCCTCTGTTTATCATGACTTCCAATTCCTTACTGTCTCTGTCCATACTGTACACCTCCTTTATTTTTTTCTCTGCTCTGTCTATACACCACAACCAATTCTTCAATGTCTGTTTATATACCACCTTATTGTCTTTGTATTTAGTTGGTAAAACTATTCTTGAAGTTTTTGACCAGGTTGAAGACTATGAACTTTATAATATTTGTCCAATCATGTCCCAAGCAGTACACTGTGGCATTCCAAAGAACTGTCAGGAAGCATCTTGTGAAAGTTGAACAGGTCTCTCATCTAAAAAAATATTCTTCTGATTCTTTAAACAGTTATAAGCAGTGTTGGGCAGTAAACTATTTACTTATCTAGAACAATATGATTAACTAGATGAGAAGATCATGAGGAATTCTGCTTCCCCAAACTTCTATATAAGGGTATTTCTGTCAGCACTGCATGAACTCACGTATAGGTTTCAAAAGCTGTGAACTGCAATCAACCTCACTTGCACACGTGTAAAGCTCGCAGACGGTTCCTCCGGCTCTCCTCACTTTATTTTTTATGCCAAATGAATATCAGCCGCAGCTTGTAATTACTGCTTTTACTCTTTGCAAGTACCACCTGGTTTTACTTATAAGAATAAGAAGCACGTTCTATTCTGGATGTTCTCTTTTGTAATTATGTTTGTAAAAAGTCTTTTTTTTTGTTTGAAAATCATAAATGTTTATATTGGCAATGGTGCATAGTTTTAGTGAAAGAATACAGTATTTATAATACCTCTAAAAATATGTGTGACAGACTTGGAAAATCCTTTAAAGGAACTAAATGTTTTGCTTTCTTTCATTTTTTATTTTTGGTGTAATGGTTAGGCACTGCCTTGCGATGGATTGGCACCCTGTCCAGGGTGTACCCCGCCTCGTTCCCTTAGTCTCCTGGGATAGGCTCAAGGCCTCGCGACCCTGAATGCAGATTAAAGCAGTATAGACGATGAGTTAGGCACTATGGACTCACATCTCCAGGGTTGAGGGTTCGAATCCCACCTCGGATTTGTCTGCATGGAGTTTGCATGTTCTCCCCTTGCTTGGGGGTTTCCTCCGGGTGCTCCGGTTTCCTCCCACAGTTTAAATACTTCAGAGTAGTCTAAATGGCATTTCCAAATGCCCATATTGTGAGTGTGTGTGTTTAGGGAGTACCCTGGCTTTATTGATGCCGTTTGCTGGTCCAGTGCAACTGAAAGATGGTCGTCAGTGCTTAAAATTAACCATGCGAGACTTGCAATGTGGTGAACTGAAAATTCTATTGTATGAAAAATAAGATACAGATGATCACCCTGACATGAAAGGAAATGCTTGTCCAATGTGATAAACACATTTTGGACGTGATCACGCGCAGGCTGTCCCTGCAGGACCGTCCGCAGCAGCAGCAGCAGCAGCAGCAGCAGCAAGTCATTCTCAGGTGAAGGTTTGTTAGTTCACTAAGGTAAGAATGAGACATAAGGAAAATGTTCAAACAACAGTTTAACAAAAAATTACATTGCAGGTTTGTGTCAAGAACTTTGAAGGTCAAAATAAAAATCTTAGTAGTGAAAAGGTGTACTATTTTCTCTTAGAAGTTTCCTTGAAGTCGAGTATGAGCATCGATACAGTTCAAGTGGTATTGTGTTGTTCTTGTGCTATTGTACAGTATAATGATGTGTTGGATGATAAATGTGAGTTGTGATCTATGGGCCGCGTAGTGACCTGGATATTTTACATATTTAAATGTTAGCTGGTTTGGATTATTTGAAGCACTTCCATGTGTTGGGGTAATTAGGTCACTGCTGTTTTACTGCTGAAATCTCTGCTGCTTTATTAACAGAAAATCTTTCTTGTTTTTATATAAATATAATGCCTAAACTAGTCTACAGGCTATTTTCTTTTTATGTGGTTCTCTGTAAATGTATTTATTTTTACCAGCCTGTAAACTTCAGTTTTTGTATTTCATCATAACAAGTAGACCAGCCAGTGTAATAAACCCCAAGAAATCCAGATGGAGATGTTAACTATTCAGTGAGAAGGCATGGAGTGGGTTAACTTCTGCCATCATTTAATGAAGTGTGAATGGGATTGGTCAAAGGTCTGCGAGTGTTGAAACTAATGAAGTGCTAATTAGCTCAGTGGGCAAGTCCTAAGGGTCTGAAGCATTATGCAGTTGGGGATGGCTCTTGCTGTGGTAGTGCTTTACTTCATAGTTAACTATGAGCTGAAAAATTGCTTAATTATCTGTTGAATAAATCCTCCCAAGGTGGAGCTGGACAATACTCGGTGCATAGTCAGAGCAGATTATCTTGATAACCAAGTTGACATAAAAATACATACGTACAGTATGTACTGTACAATAAATCTATGACTTTAAAACTTACTCTCTCTCTCTCTCTCTCTTTCTCTCTCTCTCACACTCATTGTCTGCACTGCTTTATCCTGTGTACAGGGTCACGGGGGGCCCAGGAGACTTATCGCTTGTGCCTGACTTTAAAACATTAATTAAAAAAAATAAATAGAAGAAATGTGCAGACATGCAATGGAAGCAAAGCACCTAATTACATTCTCATTCCTGAGTATCTTTCCTTCCTTTTTATGAATCATTCTTTATTATATATATTATATTATATTTTTTTTATTTGTTTTCATGTCTTTTGAGTCTACGGACTGCAGCTGTGTATGTATATATATATATATATATATATATATATATAACTTTAACCAGTAATATCAGATTACATAGAAAACTCGAGTAGTTCACTTACAGAAACAGAACATTCATGATTACACCTAAAAGAGCCAAGTCAAGACCAACATGAATAATGACATTCACATGTCACGTCAGCTTGACTGTATCTTCCAAAGCCTGCTGAGATTGGCATTTGGGAATTCATCTTCTTATCTGATGAGCACATAGAGGTAAGGTTCTGTTTTATTATATCCAGGTTAGCTGGCTATACAGTATACAATGAATGTATATTTTCTAAGAACCAGAGAATTTTTTTTTTTTTACTTTTATATTTAGTACTTTTACATTTATATTTACTTTATGTATGCTTACTTTCTACTTAAGGCCCTGTTAAGTCAAAATTTTCTGACAAACATGAATGCATAAACCTCTATCTTAAATATGTTTTAAGAAAACCTTTTTTTGTCCTATGTACATTACGGCACAGTGAAATTCTTTCTTCACATATAACAGTGTAGCTGGGGTCAGTGGGCAGGGTCATCCATGATATAGCACCCCTGGAGCAGGGTTAAGGGCCTGGCTCAAGGACCCAACCATGGCAGCCTGGTGGAGCTGGGGCTTCCAAACCTCCGACCTTCCGATCAGTAACTCAGTGACCTTAACCCTTAACCCTACATGCTCCAGGGGTGCTGTATCATGGCTTACCCTGTGCTCTTGCTGCTTCCAATCCAGTCAAAGTCTTAAATCAATAAAAAACCTTTACTACATATTAATTTTATTATGTTTTTTTTCAGTATTCTTTCAGTATTTAGACTTTCCAGTATTTTAATTAAAGCCAAATAAATTACACATATAAAGTCTGTTTTATACTGTATTATAATTATGCACTATTATACTCTAACTTCCTTAACCGACTGCGCACTGAGTCATCCATTTCAGATTATGTGATCCTACTGTACCTGCCACGTACATGGGCACTGGTTGCTCAGTTATCAGCTTCTCATCTGCTCTGTGGAGGTCCTGGGTTTGGTTCCCAGCCACTGGATGAAGGGAGTCCGAAGTACCAGTCCTAAGTCTGGGTACAAATTGGCAGGGTTGCACCAGGAACGGTATCTGAGGTAAAACCTGTGCCAAGCCAAAACGTGCAGATCGGGTGGTCTGCTGTGAAAACCCCTGGAACCACAAAAGTAACCAAAAGAACATCAAACTAGCTTTTGCTTTCATCATCATCTGGGGTTGTGCAGAAAACCTACTGTATATGGAAAGATTTTTCATCAAGCAAGCTTCAGATGCTGAGGATGTATTTTCTGTTCCATAGCATGTTTTTATTTATTTATTTTTTATATTTTTATATTTTTTATTTTTTAGCATTGGTTGTACTGTATTTTTAACATTTTAGGAGATGCGTATCGTCCTGTTTCACCCCACTATTGAACAGTCTTAGATGAGCATCATAACGCACACTCAGGAGATTTTAATTTAAAAAATGTAACATTGCCAAAGCTTTGCAGTTGGTTTTGTTCAGTTTGGCAGTATTCTGGCTTTTCTAATTACTATACTTTGTTGATTTTTTAATTTTAACTTTAATTTGTGATTTTTTTTAAACCTTACAGTTTATTTTAAATGCTAAACATTTACTGGTCACCATTTTCCAGATCCTTGTCCTTCATCAAAGCGCTGAAGAATCAAAGATAACTCAAGTTAACGGTATGGAGCAGATCGCATCGTTTTCCAGACATAGGCTGTTCCTTGTCATTGACCTTGACCTAATAAATCAGGATTCATTAACTTTAAACTTGTCATGCTCAGTATTTTGCTAGCAAATATTTGTCCTTTTTCGTTGGATAGTCTCACATAATCTTCTGCTTCTTATCTTCCATTGGGATACTAGAAGATGATAATTACTAACATATTTGTATTTCATATCTGTTGGATATAAAAAAATGGATATAAAATGACATCATGGGTTAACATCATGCTGATAAGGTCAGCAACTATCCAATAACAGCGCAAAATATTTTTATATATCAGTAAATCTTTAAGTAGCCTGAATTACATATGCGTACAAAGTTTGAAGTTAATACTAAGTCAACGACAAAGCTCAGTCTGTTTCTGAAAATCCACATCCAGTCTATATCATTAATCTGAGTTATAGCATATTCAATTCTTAAGCTAATAAATGTCATATGTGACAGCTTTTAATAGGTAGAAGCTATAATAAACACTTAACGAATGTCATTCTTTCAATTCCAGAGCACCATTTAAGTACATGCTTTCACAATCAATAAGACAGCACTGTGGATCCAACTGTGGATGTTTTTTTTATTATTTTTTTTAATTCTGGCTCAAATAGTACATTAGCATTCTGACATTATTGTAAGGTAGTGGCTATGAGTTGTGGAAATAAAATCTATCTAATAACAAATTGTGTTTAATTTGTTGCTGCTGATGTGCTGCGGGTGTCTCAGAGCAAATGGATTAAATCAGTTAGCACAGGTGCCCATGAAATCTTGGAGGCAATTTAGTCTGTGTAATCATTTGACATGACTGGCAAAAAGTTAGCTTTGTCTCAGTCTGGGCAAGAATGAAATCAGATTTTTACTTGCAACTTGGCGGTGCTATTCTTGATTTCACAAAAGTTGAAGAAAAAACAAAAACAACAAACAAACAAACAAACAAACAAAATACCTCAAGCCATTTGTTAACAGCAAATACTGTAAAGTTTAAAGTGACATAAATCTACAGTAGTCTTTTGTTTTATATATATCGCCTCCTACTCAAGACTCTTGTTTTTATATATTGTATCCTTCTCAAATCGTTTGTTTTTATAAATCGTATCTTTCTCAAATCTTTTGTTTTTATATATTGTATCCTACTCAAGACTTTTGTTTTTATATATTGTATCTTTCTCAAATCTTTTGTTTTTATATATCGCTTCCTACTCAAGACTTTTGTTTTTACAGTATGTATTGTATTCTTCTCAAGCTTTTTGTTTATATATATTGTATCATACTCAAGACTTTTGTTTTTATGTATTGTATCTTTTTCAAATCTTTTGTTTTTATATATCGTATCTTTCTCAAATCGTTTGTTTTTATATATTGTATCCTACTCAAGACTTTTGTTTTAATGTATTGTATCTTTTTCAAATCTTTTGCTTTTATATATTGTATCTTATGCAAGTCTTTAGTTTTTATATATTATATTCTTCTCAAGCTTTTTGTTTATATATATTGTATCATACTGAAGACTTTTGTTTTTATGTATTGTATCTTTTTCAAATCTTTTGTTTTTATATATTATATTCTTCTCAAGCTTTTTGTTTATATATATTGTATCATACTGAAGACTTTTGTTTTTATGTATTGTATCTTTTTCAAATCTTTTGTTTTTATATATTGTATCCTAATCAAGCCCTTTGTTTTTCATATATCAGATCTTTATATATATATATAAAGGTATATAAGGGGGGTAAGGGAGGGCGTGAGCTCTGATGGTTCATTTGTAAAAACCCCTTCTATGAAGGCCTCAACATCTAAGGTCAACACTGCTGTAGCTTACATCCAACAGGTTAGAGAGAACTCCTGAGAAAATGAAATATGCTTGGTGCCCTGTGGCTCATATTATCTTTGGTGCAGGCTTTATTGTTTATAAATGATGTGTCAGCATTTGATTTCCTCACTCTAATATTTTATCATTGTGTCAGCGCTCACTAATGAAAACACGAATGTTATGAAGAACTTGTAAGAGACCTTTTTTTACCTTTCGTGGCAATTACATCATATATGACGTGGTTTTTCTCTTGACAGTGCTGACAGCGGGTGCGTATGTGTACAGAATGTGTGTGCAAGAAAAAGAACGAGTTGCAGAACACAAGATCAATAAAAAAACCTCTGTGCATGAAAGTCCAAACACATTCCCTGTTTGGGCTGGCAACAGATCCAACCTGATCAAAATGACCCCAATATGTCAAGGTAATGAACCATGCCATTTACCAGTACACCGCGACTCACACTAACCGGGCAGAAATACGAGAATGCCCCCACTGTTTGTGTGTGTGTGTGGACTGGTCACTGAATGAAGAAGAGAACAGCACCCAGCAGACAGGAAACAGACTGAAAATGAACCCATGGCCCATTGAACTTTGACCTCTCTGAAACACACCCATCCCCATGTCATTGAGAGGACAACAGTGACACATGCTTTTTGTGACTGTGAAATTGCTCCCACCCGGCACGCCTGACTAATGTCCGCAATACTTCTTCCTAATTTTACATTACATTTTCTTCTTCATCTTTTTTCAGACTTATTAAACATAAGGTACCTTCGGGTAGTTAAAGGTACCTTTCAGCCTTCAGGAATTGTGAATGGCCAATTGTTTTATGAGGGTAATACAAAAAATACAAAGATGAACTGACATCTCAACATAGTCTCCATCACAAGTAATGCATTTGCACCATTGAAACCAATAAAGAACTAAGAGGCCAATATTGAAAGTAATGCATTTGTGCCATTGTTGAACTCAGCTCTCAAATCCCCTTTGGAAATCCCCTCTGTCGCAGCTAATGGTCTCTCACTGCATAGTTTGTCTTCAATGCTGATTTTCATTTCTTATATTTACATTTACAATCACGCATTTGGCAGATGCTCTTATCCAGAGCGACTTACAAAAATGCTTTGAAGTTTCCATCATTGGAAAGATTCTTACACTGGGTTACTAGGTTACTGACTAAGTACCATCAGTCAAACACAGTTGGTAAAGGGGCGGGGAGGAGCAATGAATCCAAATATCAAAGAAACAGATAGGTCTTAAGTTGTCGCATTACTTTAGGTAGAACCCCTGTAGCTTTAATAATTGGAAACACTTTAAAATGGTTTCTTGAAGTGTTCTTTTAATTATAACCTTCAAAAAAAGGGGTTCCTTGTGTAGGGCTCAAGGGGATTTCAATAACTAATGGTTCTACCTTACGAAAAAGGTTTTGTTTTTGACAGCTAATCATTCTAGCTTTTGAAAAGAGTTTAACATTGGCTCTTTTTGATACTTATTGAAGAATTCTTGCCTTAAAAAGGGTTCCTCAGAAGATGTAATGGTTCTAGTTTTCAAAAGAGGTTCTACTTAGAACCCATTTGAGAGCTTTGTTTCAAACTGTAGAGGGCTCTAAGGTTTGCACTTGGTTATTCTTTTCTCAAAACTGAACCCATTTGGTTCTAGATAAATCCTTTAAGCGTTCATCCACAAAGACAATACAAAGAACCCTTTAAAGGGCTTGAAGGAAGCCTTTTTCTTTCCCCTATGCTTTACCACTTCCTACCTAAGACCATTAGCAAATTGCCATGTAAATGGTGAAAGAAAATGCTTAAAGCTTCACAAAATTTACCCAACTGTGAGCAAAACCTTTGCAGGTGTGTTTATCTGTCAAATGATCCAGTCAATCCCAGTAAGACCACCAGAGCTAGAGACACTGCATCAGCACTTCAAAAGCCAAGGCTACATTACCTCTGCCAGAAGAATCACGTCTCCTCCATGGAGAAAGTTTAAGACCCAATCAGAACAAACATCATCATGGAGGTCCATTTAGCAGAGTACACACAGACACACACCAGTATGAGCTGTTACACTCCCACCCTCTTGAGGACATCTGTCCATGTTCCACATCATCTGTTTATACACACATATTTCCTAAGGTTCTCAGTGAAACATCATGAGGTCAGGCTGTTTTTGTAGACACACGCACACAGTTCAGACTGACCAGCAATGGACTGATCTGATATAAAATGGACCACTGATATAAAACAGGGTAAAAAGAAGTTTCAAAAGGAGTGTGCTTGTAGATTGGCGGTTCTGCTTTGTTTGCTTCAGGATATTTAACTCTCACAAGTTTGCAAATCCCGACTCAGATATGTGGTAGTACACACACCTTTAGAAATCATTTTAATACAAATACACAGCATGTTTAGGCATTTAATGCGTATGGAGGTGAGAATCAGGTTTCTTCCTGTGATGGTTCACTTCACAATCTGGTTCTGGACAGATTATGTTATTCTCAGCATTCCAGAAATGTGTGTTGGTATAAACAAAACATTTTCCTAATGAGAAACCCGAAAGACTCAGTCACCTTTATGTAATCTTCAGGTTTCGGTAGGAAAGACATCAAACCTATTGAGAACAGGTGAGTCATATCACAGAATATAGACTTATGCATATTCCCAATTAGAGCAATCATTCCCAGACCTCTCCACTTTCACCAAGCTAATCAGCTGAAGAATGCAAAGTTCTCAGGAATATGATTGATTAAAGGGACGTGCTTTAAAGTGTAAGACCTTTGGTGATGGAGATGAAAGTTAATCTGGTTTAGTGGATGGCTTGTCAGAGGGATGAATCTGGAAACATTTCTCTTGGTGGACAGTGACATTTTATTTCCTCCTGATGTCTTTTGGGAGTTATAGGCCAAGCCCTGTCCCCGGAGGAAGATGGATGGAGGTGTTGGATATCCCTGCCCTGGAGTGAAATATATGATGCTACGATTGCAAACAGAGGCACAGACGTTAGGTCATGCAAAGCTCCTGAACCCCGCAGTGAGTGAGTGATAGGGGAGAAGAGGTAGCCAGGGCTCCCACTGTGAGTGAGATATGCTAACATGGACTAAGCACAAAGCTGTCAGTGTTTGCACAAGACAGGGTTAATACAGTCATGCATTAAACCAATAAGGCAGCACACATTCTTCCTTTGCATTGAGATCATCGAGTTAGTCATGATTTTCTAGTGGTACATAGTGGACTCATTCTCTGAGCAGATTAGGGAGTGGTGGTGTATTGCTATTGCATCTGATTCATAAGATGCACAGAAATGCAGCAACAAAATAAACAGCAACAAAATAACAAACTTGGTAATATTGTGCAAGAGCAATTTCTTCAGAAACTGAGGTCATTTCTGCCATTCCATTCCCTCAAGCATCTGAGTTACAGCTTGGGTGTAGGCTAGGGAGCTGGTCACTGATTCACATAAAAAAATGGGACTCCAAGTAAAAATGTCATAATTTGTGATTCTAGGACCAGCAATCAAAATTTATGATTGGAAGGGAAAAGACATTTTGTGGTTTGCAGTGGTTTCAAAAAATATCTTTGAGTTATGTGGAAGCAAAGACAAATTAATACGCTGAATTGTTTGCTTTTACTACAAGCTTTTACAAAAAAAAAAAAAAGAGAGAAAAAAAAAGAAAAGCCAAATGCATAAATAAAGACAGCCAGGTCAAAAACAAGGCACATAATCTACAGTAGGTCTCTTTCAACCAACTTTAGATTTAATTATTCCATGCAACATTGTAGCCAATTCATATGTGAGAATGATTCCTCATTCTCCCAAAACCACTCCTAGACCTGACGAACTGAAGCAACCCCAGATCATAACACTGCCTCCAGAGGCTTGTACAGCGGTCACTATGCATGATGGGTGCACCGCTTCATGTGCTTCTCTTCTTATATCCCGATGCACCCATTGCTCTGGTATAAGGTCAGTCTGAACTCATCAGACCACATGACCTTTTTTTCTGTTGCTCCAAAGTCCAGTCTCTCTAACAAATTGAAGTTTTTTGTTGTTGATGCTATTACTTTCACTATTGAACATGGCTGTTATTTCTACTATTAGTTCTTTCTTTTGTAATGCAACTTCGCAACTTTGCCAAGTGTTTGTGATGTCCATTCATGATTTATTTATTCCTGACCTATTTTTTATTTTTTTTACAAACTTGATGGTTCAGCACTATTCTTCCAGGTTATAATATGTTGGACAGTTTTCAAATCATTCCCAGTGATTTCACATCTCCTTGGTTGTTTTCTTTGCATGATGTAGGCCAATATGTTCACCCCTCTGAAGTGATGACTTTTTTTTGGCCAGGCAGTGTAAATTCCTGCACACTCTGAAATGATTTCTTAAAATATTACCTTCATAAGGCATTCTTATTTTTATAAAACATTTATTTTTAATGTGAAACCGTTATAACATATACAAGAACTCTCAACCTACCCAGGTTTTGTAAGTGATTGCTCATGTTTGCACACATTTCCTGCACAGAACAAAGTGATACATAATTATTTTTTTTTTGTAGCACATTTGCCGTGTTTCAGTATAAACATGTCCAATTATGGTTGCTTAAATAAGCCTAATAAATTATATTAACTACAGTATGAGTGCAGACCTGAGGACAGAAGCTTAACACATCACTGTGCCTTATCCATTTCAGACTAACGTAATGTCAGTCACTAGTACTGTAGTATGTTCTCATATCACTCTGCAGTTAGTTATATCACGTCTTTCTATAGCTCACAAAAGCATAAACGTTTAGGGAGGTATCACTCTCGTGCCCTTACATTCTGACAGCAGGCGTCTGAGAATGTCTTTTACACGAGCTCCTTATCTTAGACCGCCTAAGGGACACTACAAGCTCTCAGGAGCTCTTGTGTTTAAACGCTGGTTTTAACAATGCGTGGAAGAGTTATTGATCAATTAGAATGCCAAGCTGACAGATATTGCCTAGGAGGAAATTGGTGGATGTCTTTGTAGCACAAAGGTACAATGAGATCAACTCAAAACAGAACACTGCATTGCTGTTAAAGGTCACACAGATGTTCTCTACTGTCCTTGTGTTCAAAGTTCTTTCAAAGTTCTTTCCTAAAAAAAAAAAGGATGTAGGCTTCAATACATTGCTTGGCCAAAAATAATTATAATAAATAAATAAATAAATAAATAAATAAATAGAATTAAAAAAATAAAAAAATAAATTAAGCTGCACACTAATGTTCTGATTTCATATCTTGTTCAACCACCTTCAGCTTTGATCATGGTGTGCAATATGGTGGCTAATTCATGTGTGAAAATGATTCCTCATGCTCCTAGAACCACTTTTTCACAATCTGAATCCTGGAATAGGGTCAATCTGAACTCATCAGACCACATGAGCTTTTTCCATTGCTCCAATGTTCAATCTTTATTCACAGTAGCAAACTGCTTTTTCCCCTCAAGTACCATCACTAACAAGTGGTTTTATTATGGCCACACAGCTGTTTAGCCCCTATCCTGTGAATTCTTGTTGCAGTGTGTGTGTGTGTGTGTGTGTGTGTGTGTGTGTGTGTGTACTGTACACCTACTCTCACTTTTATACATATAGCTGTAATAGCAACGCCCAAATATAAAATAATTAATAATTTCTTTTAATGCTCACTTCAATCCTGCTTCAAGTACGACCTTGTCCTTTTAAATAAATTCCACTCATAAATTTTTCTACCACATTCCAGCCATGAAGTTGATGCTTCAGCATTATCCTTCTTTGGTTTTAATAATATGTTAGGTGGTTCCTATCTCAATTCCAGGACAGGCAGTATACCACAGCTCTGTTGAAATCTCAATTGTGATTGGTCAGGATGTGGTTCACATTCTCTCACTGCAGCCTTCGCAATAATAATGCACAATAAATCCCATTTTAATGCAATCTTTTAAATGTTCTATGTTTTCCATAAAATATGTGAAAACAGGCACATGTCTGGTGGACACTCCACAGTAACATGTGCATACTGTAATTACAGTATTATAAATGCAGATATGTAATTATGTGGTGACGTTTTCTATGAGGAGTTATTTACAGTATTTAACATTAATGAAAGGGGCTTCTAGTGCTTTGTAACAGTAAGAGGTAAAACTGTCTTTAGGACTGAGGAGTGGAAAATGTGTATAGCTGCTAAAATAATGAATGAACAACAGATAAAATAATGCGTCTTTTGGTAATTAAAATAAATAATTAAATTGCTCAGAATTTCACTCTTTGAAACTTTTTCTGTAACATGACATGCTATGTTTAAAAATTTAGTTTTTTTCGACTTAATTGGAGATAAAGGAGAACCTGTTAAGAGAACATAGCGGGTTGAGAGAACATAGCATGAAGCTTAATTTTTCACAAGAATAAATGAATGATACAGTAAATGCCAATTGTCTCAACCTGCTATGCTATGATAAATGCTAATAAGTTCTTTAACTGAAAAGCTAATTTTCTGTAATATAACTCGAATAAAACACTATGAGTGGCTCACATCGTACTTTCCAACTTTTGATTATTTTCCCATAAGATCATTTGAACTCCCCTTTCATGGGAACGGGTTTCCTGTTAATGATCTCACTGCATGATCGCACCAATATGCAAATTACATGAAACACAGTAATTCTGGAATCTTAAAGGCTCACACGTTATTACTGTCAACAAGGTTGTTTATCACGTATGCAGAGAAAAAACAGGACATATGGTAATGTGTGTAGTGTGAATGGTGTACTAGAAGCATATAGCCCACAGGCCGTTGCAGCAGACTAACCCCTGGGTACGCAGGTGCACCGGGACTAATACCGACCGAGCCTCTTAAGTGCTTTAGGGCTTCCTGTGGCCTTTCACCCTTCATTTTAACCTCATATCCATGCACACACACACACACACACACACACACACACACACACACACACACACACACACACACACACACACACACACACACACACACACACACACACACACACACACACACACAAACACACTAAGTGTCATGAGCATGATGAGCCTTCAGGATACAATGGCTTGAGCTTGGCACAACAGGAAGTGCTTCATCATGCTTAAGAGCCTGATATTCTCAGAGTGAGTATAAATTAGACATTAAAATAAAACTGAAATGCAAATATTAAGAAATCCTCATTGCAATCCTGACTTGTGAAATGTCTCATAAAGAGTGATATCAGTTATAGCCAGACACTTTATTTCATGAGTGTCAACAATGTGGAACCAATATTGTACAATTTCTGTCATCTTTTTTTTTTTTTTTTTTTTTGTTACGGAAATGTGATTATCAAGATTAACAGACACTGTTAGCTAGCTAAGTGTTCCTATTAAGTGTACTTAGCAGTAAACATCATAATTATACAAGCTGGATATTGGTTAATCTCCCAGGATATTACCCATTTATTCATCTCAAAGGATATTATGTATACGTCCCATGAATAATTCATCAATCACAGAGGAAAGACATTTTGCTTTGAGAGTGAGAAATGTCGAGACCCACAAATGAATCTTATGTATTTATGAGTTTAATAAACTCACCAACAGCGTTATTAGATACACCTTGCTGGTATGCGGTTATTCCCCATTATATCTTCAGGACTGCCGTAGTTTAAAAAAAATAGATTTAACAACAGGCTGGAAACATTCCTTAGAGATTTCAGCATCACGTCAGCTGCACATCCTTGATGTGAATCTCCCGTTCCTCAAAATCCCAAAGGTGATTTATTGAATTGAGATCTGGTTACTGTGGAGGCCAGTGAACTCATGTCCAAAAAATCAGAGTGATATAGTTTTAGCTTTGTGACGCGTAATTACACAGAATACTGACCCTAGCATCTGAATGTTGCAGGAAATCGAGTCTCATCAGACCTGGCAACATTATCCCAATTATTTATTGCCCAATTTTGTTGAGCCTGTGTGAACTGTAGCCTTGGTTTCCTGTTCTTAGCTGACTGGAGTGGCCCCCGGTGTGGTCTTCTGTGGCTGTAGCACATCTGCTTCAAGGTTTGATATGTGTGTAAAAACGCTCAACAACATACCTTGGTTGTAGCAAGATATTATTTGATTTGCTATTGCCTTTCTATCAGCTCTGTCTGGTCATTCATTTTGACCTCTGGCATCCACAAGGCATTTTCAGCCAAGGAACTGCTGCTCACTGGATAGTTTCTCTTTTTCAGACCATGCTTTGTAAACCCTAGAGATGGCTGTGCATGACAATCGTAGTAGATTAGTGATGAGAATTCCAGCTCTTTCAGCGTGACCGATCGTTTGGCTCGGCTCAGCAGTAAGAGCCGCTCTGTCGGCTCCCTAATGGCTTTTTATTTAATTTAATTCAGCCAAATTTAACAATGTTTTGTCCTATGATTGGTATGTGTGCACCTATAGCACTTAAATGATCCGATTTGATTAGAGTATACCTTAGAAATTCCCGAATTCCATTATTTTACATGTACAAACCTCCAACACTGTTACACAAATGTAATGAATGTTTTATTTATGTGGAACTTTGTAAATTAGTCTTTTGCAATAAACTGTAAACAAAGTGCATCTGGCCGTTGAGCACAATTCTAAGGCAAATAAACTATTCCAAACACACTCAGAACAGAATACGGTGTGACGTACAGTATACTGTAACAAATTAAAAACTAATTACTATGTGCAAAACAGCAACATCAAACAGTTTTAATAACAAAAACAAAAACAAAGGAGAAAAAAAGAACTCAGATAGGACCCGGCTTTTATCGATCATGTGAGAGAGTCAGCTCGTACGTCTGATCAATACTCAGACCAGTCCATATCATGTAGCCAGTAAAGCACAGAGCATTTTAGCCATTATTGGTTTTGCTGTTTAAAAAAAATAATAACAAAAAACATATATAGGGCTCAGGATTGTTCAGTGACATATAATTTTTTTTCAGCATGGCAATATGATGAACTACATTTTAGTTAATTCTAACAAAAAACAAACCAACAAATATGTCAGAAATGAGCATTCTTATTATTTTTTTGGTCATAGAAAAAACATACAGTAAAAGACCAATAAACATGTGATGTGTAAACTTGTGTGTATCTGTGCTAGTTCTGCATTTTCATGATGTCATTCCCATATTCCAGTCGAGGTAGCATTTCAATGTTATAAAAGTAATGGTGACTTTTGTTCTGCCTGACATATCCGAAAACCCAAATACACAGTTTGAAGTCTGAAGCCTTCTCATTAACACACATGGGCAAGGCTTCCCCATAAGTACATCATTTTTGTTTAATCGTTATTGACCTATGGTGTGTTGCTGGCACATAACTGTGCTGCTTTAGTTGTAATGGTTTTAAATCACATTTCTTCACCATTCTAATGCATGGTTGAACTGCATGAGATGGTCATGACATGTCAACATGCCTAAATGCACTGAGCTACTGCCATGACACTGATTATATATTTGCATTAACAAGCAGTTGATCCATTGGCCATTAAGTGTTTTTTTTTTTTTTTTTTACACAAAATACTAATAATGCCTACTGAATGAATGACTGTTTGTTCCTCTTTCATTATTTATTCCAATCATATTTTTTGATTAAACAAATATTATTCAAATTAAATATATTCAAGGGAATGCTTTTAAATGACTTGTAAGACTAGGGAATGAAACGTTTTTTTTTTTTTTTTTAAGACAATTTACAGTAGGAGTATAAATCCCGATGAGTGAACAAATCTGTGTAGTAAATAATAAGGTCTAGCATACTACTGAGTTTGTTAATCATCATCATAATCTCCACTCCTAGCATTAGTCAGCTAACTGAACAGGATTTCAAAAATGGCTATTATATAATTTGTCAAATATAGATTTTACTAAATGATTTACTTCAGAATTAACATCAAGTTAAATTTGTCAGGTCATCCTGAGCTCCTGAGTTGCCCTCTTTGGTTTCCTCCCTCCTATTAAAAAGGCTGTACTTCTGATTCGCATCTAGTGTTTCTGGGATATGCTCCAGATCCACTGCAATCCTGACCTAGACAAAGCACTTATTGAAGAATAATAAATGTTATCTTTTAAATCTGTGGCTATATTACAGGAATACAAAGAACATTAGATGCATGATTTACAGAATCAATGGTCATAAATCTGTCATGAAGTAATGAGTAATGATGATGTGAATGAAGGGTAGTAACTGTAACCACAGCAGAACTAATAACGGTTCAGATAATGTTAAATCACAAATTTATAATCCTTCTAAGCTGTAAATAAATAGTAAAAACGACCAAACTATAACTATGATCATGCTGTGTCCTTGGTTGGAAAAACAAATTCATAAAAGGTATTCTTTTTTTTGGTTTACCAGCATAAGTCTTTGATTTAAATTCAGTTTATTAAACCTAATCAGCACCATTTAATCACTGGTAAACTCCATAAAGAAACTGAATATGGCTTAGTTAGTGTTACGGTCCATCTGGCTTTTACCTGTAGTCTGGCAGTAAAATTATTGGTGTCAATGAGTCAAATGGCCCTTCCTGCGCTGTCCAAATTAGGTGCTCCTTAATGAGGCAGGGTAAACCAGCCTTCCTGGACTTTCTTACAGGTTTTAAACAAACACACAAACACATATACACACATTTGCCCCAGACTGTTCAGATGTCGGTAATGACAGGACGGGAAGGGCAAGTGTGAGGTCACGTCTGGGTATGAAAATATTATAGAGGAGCAAAATAACAGGATTGGTTTTCTATAATGAATGGCATTAACACTGTGTGCATGTGTGCTGGCACACTACCATGCTATTTAGCTACCTTAATTGGTCATTTGCCTGTTTTAGTTAAACACACACACACACACACACACACACACACACACACATATATATATATAGTTTTTTTTTTGGAAGTGCCACTTTGTTATAGCAAAATTGAACAAGCATGTGTGGTACAAAACCTGCCGTAAAGAAGGCGAACTACTGTACATGTCCTTCAGGGCTTATTCATTGTTCATGACAAAATAATAAATTATTGGGATAGAATCATAAACATTTGATATAGTTTCCAAAGGGACCTATTATTACACTTACCAAAAAATATTGCAGCTACCAGAAGTAAAGTTATATTAAAAAACACAGCCACCAAGGCGCCAGTTCATTCATCAACTTACCATCGGGCCAATGGCAGCACAACTGGATGGAAGAAAACAGAAATGACACAAATGGAAAGTGAAAGGTACGATTTGCGATTACGAGCTTTCGGCATATGGTACGGAAGCTGTAACAGTCCTACTCTAATGAGCTTGATCACAATGCAGTAGTTGTAGCTGTAGTTGCATACCTTCCCTACCTTCACCCTTTTGTTAATGAGAACCAGCAACCTACGTAGACCACAGTGAATCGAGCCATTCCAGCCCATTTCGATTTCACACAGAATGCCATTGTGGCAGCACATGTTTTGTTTCACACTGTTGCTTGGCTTATACCACAGTGGTTGCATTATTTCTTAATTGCAGGGAAAAGCATTTTTTTTTCCCTGCACCATTGGCCCTTGTCAGACTCAGACACAGCTAAACTGTTGCAGGCAGTCTGCTACCCCACCAGCTTTGTCACTTCAGTATAACACACATAAACACATACACGAACCTACGTACTGTACAGTACACACCTCCTCTGCACTAGTCCTAATTATGTCGGAGAATACAAACACATACTGTATGCATACAAACAGTCAGAACGTAAATGTTCAGATTTCCAAATACAATTTAGTGCAACTGTAGTTTTGGTTGACCTTTTTAGTAGAAAAGTGCTACTGTATACTAGTCACAGAAGAATGTTACTAGGGTTTTGCTGTGCCATAAGAATTAATCCGTGAATGCCAACTATTGCACATTCAATGCATATTCGAGGGTATGTTCCACACCAAATCGTATGCCTAAATACTAAATACACCAAAGCTGACCTGACAGTATGTAGTAATAAATGGTTTTGGACATGGTTTAAGTATTTGTGCTACACTGGCACCCCGTCCAGATTGTACCCCGCCTCGTGCCCTAAGTCTCCATGGATAGGCCCCCTGTGACCCAGTATACAGAATAAAATGGTATAAATTATGTTTGAGACTGAGTGAGTGGATATAAATACTTCAATATGGTTATTCTTTTTTATTTTTTTATTTTTATGAAATACTTGAACTTTAATACAAAAAACTGTTGCTTCTAATACATTTACCATATATTAGATAAATGAGCATAACCTTTTACTTTTAACATGAGCTTATTTTAAAGCTAACATTAGCTTGCATGGTTTTGCATGGTTGTGCAAAAATAAGCTCCTTTTGAAGGCTATTCCACTGCAATCTCACAGCACATTGACTGTTCCTGTATAGACGCTCCCTCTAAAAATATACATATCTTTGAGTCAAATAATATGACATTTTCCCTTTAACTCTACGCTTAAAAATAAGCATTCATATTTCCTAAAAACACAAAACAGTGGATGAAATACATAATAAATTGTGGGGTTACAAATGAACACAGAAAGTAACTAATCATCCACTACACATGCACTCACATATTGCAAGTCCTTTAATTAGACCAATTTGGATAATGACACGAATTACACAACAAGGCTGTATCAGATGACTTGCATCATATGATAATGTATCATTCATGAGAGTCCTGCCAATTTAAAGGACAAAAGGACAAAAGTGCCTTATGCTCTACAGGACTGGCTCATATTCATTTTCTGCAGGTCTTGTCTGTCAGTAGGTGTGTTTACAGTACATGGATCCTAATAGTTCACGTATAATTACAATAATAGTCCAATCAGAATGAAAAATGCATCACGTAACAACCTCAGTCGGAACATTTTGATCTGACCCGGCTCGATGAGAATGAATTTTTAATCAACATGAGTGGGGTGATGTAAGCCTTGTGATAATATGTAAATATTAGCCACGGAAACACTTGGTTTGATTATTTCTCTCTTGTGATAGTAAATATATTATTTCTGTGCAAGTTTTCCCCACATAGGGCTAACATTAGGTGATGGGATGAGTTTTTTGGGGAAGAAAATTTACCTGATTGGTAAACTTCTTTTCATCACCTTTACTTTCATCCACTGGGGTTTTTGGCTGAGAAATGGGCATTATTTCATATGTAGTAAAACATCCAACCACTCATTAATGAGACTAAATTCTTGTAATCATTCGTAATGCAAAAGTCCGTATTCCTCAGAAAAGATTTGAAACTTAACCTAATCTCAAAGTTGGAGAGAAATATTCGTTTTGGGCCTTCTTTAGTTCTATTTCCAGCAGGTTGAACACTCCACAGCAGTCAGAACTACTTGTTCATGTCAAAAAAGGTATATTTTATAAGTAACTGCACATCTTATTAGATCCGCATCCATGTAAACAATTAAGTTGGAATTTTTAATCAGAGTATATTCTCCATGTCACCGTACCGTAACCTTTCACTCAAATACATGGAAAATATGCTGATATAACATACAGTATATACAGTATATCTATCTATCTATCTATCTATCTATCTATCTATCTATCTATCTATCTATCTATCTACACACACACACACACACACACACACACACACACACACACACACACACACACACACACACACACACACACACACACACACACACACACATTCTGACAGTATTTCATTGCAGCTCAGAAACATCTTAAACACTCAACATTTTTAAAAAACCTATATATAAAGTCTATATATATATATATATATATACTTGTAATGCACACAATCATACGACCATAGCTTTAAATTACACTAAAGATGGCCACCAAGAGCATAACTGATATCTGTTTAGAAACCCACATGGGTTGCTCTTTAATAGCAAATTGCCAAAAGGAACCTTGAAAAGTACAAAGCAGACACAACAAATTACTTTGAAGTTTATAAAAGCAAAACAAAAGGATTAATAAGCTTTGAAGGGGGGGTGGGGGGATGTTGTGTCTGCAAGGCAATAGCCAAGGTTACATTTGCAAATGAACATGAAAGGATCCAAAGACAAACCGTGGTGTAGTGTTTGTTTTATGTGCTCTTTTGTTGTCCGTGCCCGCAATTTTCAAATGTACTGTCTGTGCCACAGCATATCATGACCATGGTACAGTAGGGCAAGGTAATAGGATCAGGAAAGTTAAGCTCAGCCATGTGTTTTACATGGTCTGGTTATGTGTAAGAAAAAAAAAAAAACTTGTTTGTAAGCTGATATTTTTCTACCCATTTTCCCATGTTGTACTTCTACAATGTGAGATACTTAGTGACTGCACTTTTGACATAATGACCCTTGTACATTACGCTTTACTTTATTTTTCTTTCTCACTGCCAATTTCTCATTGTAAATGCAATACAAATATGGTAATTACTATTTCATTTGGCCAGAGCTTGAAACATTTCATCAGGCTGTGAAAGTGGTGATAAGTGCCAACAATCTTATAGAATCATATTACAATACCCTACTTTTGTAATTAAGCTTTATACTGTATAACAATTACTCTACTGTAATCACCACATGTGAAGTATAGTACGACTGAAGGTTAAGTTATCGAAGTACTTCAAAGTAAACATCCCTGGATTCTTATTATTGACAAGATAAGGCTATGGAGAGAAAAATTGAGAAAGTAATTGGCAGAAAAAGCATTTTGTTCGAAACATTTACAGGTTAGACAGAATAAAACAGGCCCTCTGACCGGCTGAGTTTATTTAACCAGGGACGGAGAGCTTATCGCTGGCCTGCACTTTCCACTTCAGTGAACGCAATTACAAACAGCGGTCATTAGAGCCTCTCACAGGATACAGCCACAACTCAAACTGATTCATATGAGGAATGCAGAACACACGCACTCAACCCACGTCCAGCACATGCACGTACACCCGGATGCGGACAAGAACAGAGATGAGAGATTTGATTATTTTTCTTCATTACAATACATTTTCGAAGCTCATCAGTCTGAATGCGGAATCACAATTTCGAGTGCTTATACAAATAAATGCCTGGCTCGGTTTTACTCTGTGGGTCAGTGACATTTCGATGATCAGCGTTATACTCCAAAACACACACATGTGGTTACCGATGCATGCATTAAGATCTGGTTATGTATGCATTCAGCCTCAAGTCTCAGAAAGCTGAGTGCTTATAATTTCAAAGGCATTTATATTAGTGGCAGGCGGCTCAATGGGCCAGCCTTGAGGTCTTCTTGAATATAATTTCCCTTTAGACCAAATGATGTCTGATAAGTGGAGTAAAGTTTGCTGCATTTAGACTGAACTGGACCACAGGCGTAGGAAATGTAGCATTGTATCCTGCTCTTTCTCTCTCTCTCTCTCTCTCTCTCTCTCTCTCTCTCTCTTTCTCTAGTGGTCATGGATTGGAGACACATATTCAGTACAGTGATTTTTATCTTCCTAAGTTATTTGTAGACTTGACCCTTAATGAGGCCTGGATGCTGAGTTCGTGTTATAGCTTCCTGTCAAGGAGATTCTGCAATAAGGAAGGGGAGTTGGTTGAAGGAAATGATGTGGCTGCATTCCAAGCTTACAGTGACAAGGGAGAAAAAAAAAAAAACCTGGGAAAAGTCTTACTGGTTTATACGAATTAGCAATAAATATCTGGCAGCAGTGTAAAATGTGGCTGATGCTAATAGGATAATGCTTTAAGTAGGTGCTAAAATTTTTAATATGATAAAATAAATCCATTCTAACACTTTTAATCCATTAATATTCTATTAAATTTATCACCTGCTTTAATACATTTTATTTTGCCAAGGTTTATCTTCAAACTAATAAGTGCTAATGTTAATGCTATTATTATTAACAATGTTACATCTGATTTATTAAGCTGATTAGACTCTTGATCTAGATATTATAAATTTCCTCTAGGGTCTTCTTATCTCAATTCTTGATTACAGGAAAACTTTATTGTAATCAGTACAGTATAAAAAGGGACAACAAATTCAATTTTAGTTTCTTCTCATTGTACGCCACTACACCTAATGACACACTCAAGCTAACTTGATCTCTTTATATTTATATCATAGGGGTCCGTGGATCATAGCTGGGAGCCATTGTTTTTTTTAAATTAATTTATTTTTATTTAAATCATATCCCATAAATTACACCTCTATTAAAGAGGTCTATAATGTACCTTTAGAAGTTTTTTTCATTTTTTTTTCATTTTCCATTCAGTCTTCCTTTTCCTCTTTGTCGTAAACAGAAGTGGTTATCACTCAATCAGGCAGACATCAGGCCACAGAGGACCCAGAGGACTGAACGTAAGAGACGGCCAGTCTCAGACTGAACAGGAAGCATTGAACGCATGGTTCTCACTACCACTTCCTCTTTTATAGCTCTCTTCTTTCCATTTTTCCCAGGCTGGGATGGGCTCTCCGACAAAATGACAAATAAACAGAAGGAATGTGGCATGGTTACGGGCTCTGACACCTGTCATGATGCTGCTTTGTCTACTGCATGTCCTACTGTACATGTTTAAACCGGTAAAGCCAATTTAGGAATGTGAATAAACTGAAAAAGACTTGCAAAAACACATACTTTTCACTGACTCACACAGGCCTGATGATAAAATTTCATAATTAGTGGTTTGGAGGCAAGCTATAAATATTGCAATCAATATTTGGCAGTTGATTGAAGTATTTTTTTTTTTTTTTTTGTATTTAAATGTATGCATGTATATGCACGAACCTGCATACCTGCATGAATCGACTCTCAGGAAATAGTGTCACTAAAAGGTTTGTTGGAATATGATTTGTTGAAAACACCATACACTTTTGAAAAAAATAATTTTTTTTTTTTAAAAATCAAATCATATCTAAGTAATCAAATCTAAGTAATGAGTGAACAAGAACATCTACATTACAAATTTCTGTTGATATCAGAAAATCCTTTTATTACTATGCTGTAAGGAATGGCATAACATATTGCATGTTTTAGAAATTGCCATTTCTACGTGTAGTGTCTTGTCTTAATACATTTTCATTATTTATACAGTAAGTCCCCTACAAGCGCACATTTAAGTTTAAGTGCATTTACACATGTTCAGTTCTCGTACTGATGTCTGAATGCAAGTGTAAAAGCAGTGGCGATGAAGATGATACTGCTAAGAGACGCCAAGCAATAACAATGGAGACAAAAGTGAAAGGGTGAAAAAATGGCAGGCATTACTGATTCTTTTATCATGAATCGTTCAACCATTGGCATGATCCTTAAAAAAAACTATTCTATATTGTAATATACTGTACAGAGTATAGCTAATTGTCTTAGTATCCTAGTACAGTACCTGGACAATGTTTGTTGGACTTACGACCAAATTAAACTAACAAACAAGCTCACAGACCAGAACTATTTTGTATGTTGGGGACTTACTGTATTGTATTATGCCTTTTTGCTTTTAAAATTATAATATTATTATATTAACTTCCTATAATTTCACATAAATCATCTCGAGCAGGACATTACACTTTAGACTCGCCAAGGTCTTCCTTGAATCTCTCAGTATCTGATGCCAAAAGACACAGCGAGGAAAGAGTTGGAGGAAATGTAACATAAGAACACACAGAGAGGGAAAGATCATGGGGAAGGATGGGAGGAGGAGAAAACACCCAGCTAATGTACAAATTCAATCCTCTCATCTGGATTCCCGCAGTGAGAGACTGGCACTTTACTCTGATGCCAGGCAGATGTCATGGAACAAGGAAGGTCAAAAGTGTCAACAGTTTCACAGCTCTGTCATTTCCCTCTACTCACGCATTACACTGGGTAGCTTTGAGAATCTGGGCCATCCAAGGACACAGTGTTGTGTAAAGCACATAATAGTCACATAAAAAAAAAGAGAAGAAGTAAAGATAGTGTCACGCTTTTATGCACCCTCTTTAATTAGATGGGTCTGGTGTAACATGAGATACACATACTGTAAATTCTACACAATGCAACAATGAAACTGAAATACACATAAGTTGTAAGATTTCACACACTTTTTCTGAAGGCTCATCACACTATTCCTGCTTTTTCTCAAAGAGTCATTTTAAGGAACTAAAATACTGATGTCATTCATACGGCTTGGGTTACTTTTACCCATCGTACCTTTAGTGATCCTATTTCATTAGAGACGAAAATAACTAGAAATTATAAAATTGAGTGAAGTAGTGTATGTTTTCACAAACCTAAATATGGATACTGGTGCAAAGCAGTTTTCAGTCCATGTGATCTGAATTTGTGGATGTTAGCGGGATCGGGAGTTGGTAGATGGAAAGGGAAGAAACAATGGCTGAAAAGCATAAAATTTTTCATTTTACAATGCTACAATAAGTTTTATTGTTGAGGTGTTGAAGGTGTGAATGAAAAGTATCAGTGTGAATGGTGTACCTTGCTGTTGAAAGAGTATATTGTACAAATGCTGGTATTTATTATAACATCAATATCATAAATGAATATTTTTTAAATGCAGTAAAATACTTAATATACACCAAACATCCCAGCTATACAGTCATAGCTTTTATATATACAGTACGTAGGCAAATTAAAAGGTTGCCATTTTTAGAAGTGTCTGCAACAAGAAAAAAAAATCAAATTTTATTTGTTATGTACACAACCATACACAGTATGATAGCAGTGAAATGCTTATACAACTGTTTGTGACCTAAAAGGGAACAAGAAGGTAGAAAGATAGATGATATATAAAAATATAGGCATACAAACATACTAATATACAGTGAAGTATATATAAAAAAAATACAGGTATATGGAAGAGTATAAAACGTTTAATGTAAAAGTATCAAACGTGTAAATTATATGGAATGGGGGGTATAAAAAAATGGTATAAGAGAGAAAAGATATGGCTGGTAGGTATGACAGCAGGCGTGAGTGAACCATGGAGTGTGAAATGAGATGATGTGTGTGACAGCAGCAGTGGTGTCACCCATGTTTTTAAGTGCAAAGTTGGTCCTCATTTATGTGTAAATAAGAACCAGCAATGTGCAACATATGTGTCACGTGCAAATGTGCAAATGTGCGGTGTGGTGAGTAGTGTGATGTGCTCCGACACAGGTGTGAAGGAAACAAAGCAAGTCCAATCAGTCGAGTCCTATGTGGTGTTCTGGTTGAGCGCCCGAATAGCCTGTGGGGAAAAAGCGTCTCCTCAGTCTCTCTGTGAAGCTCTTTCCTGACCGCAACACAGAGAACAGTTGAAAAGGAAAGTACTAAAGAGATTGCTGAAATGACCGTAACTGGGTTAAGAACTCTCCAACACATTATTAAAACCAAGGAGGATAGTGTTGAACCATCAACAACCGTCAACAACTCAGAAGAAATGTTTAATTTAAAAACATGAATGATCATCATCGATGATGACTTAAACACGTGGTGAAGTTGCATCATAAATGGACTGTTATGTTTAACAGTCAAAGCAAGAGCATGACCAAAATTCACAGGATTGATAAATAATAAAATTAGACTTTTGAGCAATGGGAAAAGCGTCATGTGGTCTGATGAGTCCAGATTTATCCTGTTCCAGAGTGATGGTGCATATGGAAAAAAGGGAAGCGAACCCATTATGCATAGTGCCCACTATACAAGCCTCTGCATATGAAGTCAGCTGATCACTTGAATGTACCAAATCGTGTCATCACATCTATAGTATGCATTGTTTTTTCCCTCATGTAATGGCTCCATTCCTTCTGGCAGCATAAAGAAGGATGGATGAATTGGCTGCCGCATTATGAGCCATAATCAAAGCTAAAGGCAGCCAATTGCTACAGTAAGTGCAAGAAATGTTAGTGTAGAACTTTTGTTTTTCTTTATGCCCAGACAGTGTACACTTCAATATAAACAGAAGTCATCAAATCTGTATAGGTAAAGACTGGAAAAATTTATAGTCTTTTTCCTACCTTCGTCTGGCTGGTTTTGATGAGCCCATGTCCACTGTAGCCTCAGACTGCTGTTCTTGGCTGCCAGAAGTGGAAACCAATAAAGTCTTTTGATGTACCCCATCTGCCCCAAGTTAAAATTTTTTTTTTTTTTAACATTCTGTTGTACATTCTGTGACGCAGTTGTAAGAAGCAGATATTTAAGTTATTGCTGCCTTCCTGTGGGCACAAACAAGTCTGATCCAATCTCTTCTGATCTGTCTCATTAACAAGGTGCTTCTGCTCACAAAAACTAAAAAAAAAAGTGCTACTCACTTCATGGTTTAGTTTTTCCTACCGCTCCGTGTAAACTCTAGAGAGTACAATGCTTTAAAAATTCCAAGAGGTCAAAAGTTTCTAAAATACTCACAACTTGCTGTCTGGGACTAACAACCATGCCACACTCAAAGGCATCTGCAGACTAATGAAAGACCTTGGCATCTATCTATCTATATTTGTTACGCATTTCAGGGCCATGTGATTGACTGACTGGACAGTCATTGTGCAGTCTGATAAACTGAACAATGAACTTATATGGAATAAAGTTTTGTGGTGAATGTCTTTTCCATCAACATTCCAGTCATAGTCCTAGTTTGAAACAGGGCTGAAACTCTATTTTATTATTTATTTATTGGGTGTCTAAAGTCAAAGTCCACAGTTGGATGTCTTGAGGGTGAAATCAGACATCATAAGAACTCTAAGCAACCATGGCAAAACCAAGGAATCTGAGAACGAGTGATTAGAAATGAAAAACACATGCATGATGTCAGAGAAATATTAACACCACAGGCATAGTACACATAGGACCGGCGTTACGTAACAGCAGTATGTTAGTGAGACAAATGAGATACAGGTGAGAATGTTCATGATCATGAGGTGCAAACGGAAGGTAAAGTGCTCAAGACCTTTAAGTGGTGATCATAACTGCACTATAATATTTGAGACAAGGCTTCGTCTGGCTAATGAGAGTACAGTACTTTCAAAAGGTCCCACCTTACTGCATGCAAAGTTTGTAAAGTTAATGATGTCATAAAATAGCTGGCACTTAGTATATAGTACATGAAAAGAAATGTAAACAAGCCCTAGAAGCATTTCTGCACTCTCAGTACTATGGCAATGTTATTTAGTTTGGGGCTCAGGCACATAACACCTGGTGCACAACCTTCCCACATACACACCTTTTTCTTTTCCTCCTTAAACACATGCACACACTGTCCATCTATTATTTCAGAAACACAATCAGCAGTGCAGCTGGCTGGTATTACCATCTAAGCAGATTTTCCCCTAAATGATTCCCTAAACATAGCCTCTAGCTCAAAGCCACATAATCACATTTCATTCGTCCCAGCTTTCTGCATCGCTCGCTCCACAGACCTTTCTCTCTGCTCCCACATTTGTCCCTTTTATTCTGCCCCCTCATGCACTGTTATATCGCCTGAATAATCCTATTGATATTGGCAGGCCATTCTGAAAGCTGCAAGCCTGTGTAGACGCTCAGTCACCGGAGGCATGTCTGATTATTTCGGCAGTAATTGTGGGTAATTGTGGAGCGGTAGGTCTGCACTCGGCCCATTTACTCTCTGCTGGGTACTTTACTTTACTGGTAAAGAAGAGAAAAGTCTGTGCTCTATGATATGGGATTAGATTTTTTTTTCCCCACTTCAATTTTATATAGCAAAGTTTTTGAATTCACACTGAGCACATTATATAATGCCAATAGAAAACAGCACCATAGAGAAATATATGATTTATTTAACTATGTTTTAATCGCACATTATATTTGAGATTCTCTTTAATGTGCCGGTTTTATCAACCTGTTGCTCCTTAACTATTTCTAATCATGTTGAATTTTTAAAGGGTCAAAAATCATATTGATAAAAATCACATTCTGTCTTGCTTCTATTTTATTTGCTTCATTATCAGTAATAGGCTAAAAAAAAAAAGGCCCCCCGTGATCCTCAATACAGGATTAAGCGGTATTATCCACTCATGCATTATCTGTATTGTATATACTGTACATATGTAGTGTTATGGTGCCCTGACGTCTATCCCAAGAAACTGTTATTATTACTGGTATTATTATAAGGACTCTCCCGAAAGTAATGTAAAAGTCAGCACATTTCCTAACTGACATAGGTCATTCAAATTTCACATGTTGGTAGAGTAACTCTTCCTCTATACAAAAGTGCTACTCAACATAGTCTCCATCACAAGTGATGCATTCATGCCATTGTTGAACCCAACTCTCGAATGCTCTTTGAAAATCCCCTTTGACGCAGTTGATGGTCTCCCATTGCATGGTTTGACTTCAATGCTGGTTTCCCCTTCTTTAAACTTCTTCATCCGTCTGTGTATATTGCTCTTGTCAGTGGCGTCATCTCCATAAACATTCCCTAGCGCAGTGGGAGACCATCAACTGCAACAAAGGGGATTCTGACAGAGGATTTGAGAGTTGGAGTGAACAAAGCATTACTTGTGATGGAGGAAATGTTGAGGAGTACCTTTGCATAGAGGAAGAGTTATTCTACCAACATGTGCAATTTGAGCATCCTGTGTCAGGTGTTATAAAGGTTATGCATTATTTTCAGTACAACCATTATATTATATTATTATTATTATTATTATTATTATTAGTAGTAGTAGTAGTAGTAGTAGTAATAGTAGTATTTTTATCCTTGGTAAGAAATCCACACCTCTCATAAAATTTTATTAAGTTGATAATAGCTCTATGTGTATTACTGCATTGCCTTATACTATATAATTTGTATTTGATCATTTTAAAATCTACAGCCTGCACCTGATAGTGGAGACAAAAATAAGTCTGATTCCTGCTGTACAGCACATCTCGTTCTACTTATGCCTGTTTATCATAAAACAATATGACATCGCTTTGTACTTTAGTGATTGTGTATCAGATCAATGAAATGTAGTGGCTGTGCTCTGGAAGTGGAATTTGAATAAAAATGCAGATGTTTAGCAGAAATCATGTCTGGATAAAAGATGTAGAAAATGTCCCTTTTTAGCATGATAAACGGCATGAAAAAACCCCGAACTGCCTATTTACTGTCTGCGAACAGTTTGCCATGTTCTATCCATATGTCGATGTGTTTCTTCTGCGAATCCCTTACCACTTGCCATAAACATGTCAATTGTCGGATTGATCCGAGGTGCACATGTGGCTCGAGCACGGTAGTCCCAGAACAAGCTCCAGATCCATCATGACTCCGACCAGGATAAAATGATTATTGGAGATGACTGAATGAAAGCATCATATGGAAATATATTCGTAACACATTTTTGCACGACAGACACACATTCATTCACACAACACATGACTGCCGCTGTACGTATGGTCATGACCGCAACCTGAGAAACCAAAATAAACCCCTTTGGCACATTTTAGTTTTTTACGAAGCATCATTCTGAACAAAACATCAACTTGACCTGCATTCCTATGATTAAGGAGATGACACAGACGGATATAACCCCACACACCCATCTCAGACTGCCAGTTTGAGTTGTTTATCAAGAAGAATAGCCTGAAGTGATGAAAAATCCGCATATTTCTATGTGACAGTTGGTTTCTCTTTAACGCCGTGTGTGTACTGCCTGTACATGCATGCTTGAGCTCATATGTTTTTTAATCCCGATCACAGGTCCACAAGTGCTTCAACAGCATTAAAGGGTCCAGCTGTGAAGACTTGGCAGAAACAAACAAATAATTCTATGCTCAGACGCTTGCCAATGGTGAAAAAACTGTTGGTGTAAATAAAACCCGGACAAATTGGGGACAAATCTTTATTTTCGATGTTTTTGTGTTTTCAATGCAATTGCGACTTAATGGTTCCTTCCTGGTGTGTGTTTATTTACTGTAGAATAGGACTATGTAGACTGTTTATTTGCTGGTAATTTACTCATGGTTTCAGATAGCACAGCCTGAAGAATGACCCAAAAGTATCTGAGAATGCAAACAGTGGCTTGTTAATGGCTTGGTACTGGATACATGCTATCCAAACATGCCTCGCTTAGGAATAAAAGAAAACAGCTAAGGGGAAAACCAGGCCAGAGCATGAACTTTGTTTTAATGCTTTGATCAAAATTCCATGTTATTTTGACATATTTTTTTGAAAAATAAAAAATGTTTTTAGGAATCATATTTAACATTTAAGAAAGTTATGATGTAAGTGTCAGGATTTTTAGCAAAGACATCAAAGGATATGTGAAAGACAGATGGAGAGAGACAGAGTCAGAGGAGGGATATCACTACTACTATATCATTACTGACATTACGGCAATTTGTTATGTCTCCCATTCATACTGCGAGATGACCCTCTAGTCTGGTCACACACACCCACAATGGCACACACACCGTAATCTTCTCTTAACACATTCCAAGCACGACAGGTTCTAAAACACACGTGCATCGCATACACACTCTCATTTTCCAGAGCAGCTTATTCTTAGTTTTAATGTTTTATTTCTTTCCTATACAATGATATTAGTTTTCATGTCTTCTAGAAATCAATGTGATTCATTGTCAGTATTTCACTATGCATTAATTACCGCCATCACAAACCTATGACTATGTTAAACACAAATACACAAAATTTTAAGTTTCTATTTTCCTTCTGGCAAAAGCACAATTTAAGCCCAAAGATTTTTCCTCATGCACACATTCAGGGAAAGGTTATGATGAAGAAGTCTTTTGACCTTAGAGTGCATTATATGGAAGAGCTGGCTGGTGAGAGCCAACTGGCTGGTGCGTTCCAGTGGACGCTTGAATAAATTGGGGGAAATTTAGATGAAGTGAAGGAAGAGAAATGATTCAGCCTGCTCATTACCATAATGGTGAGAAGTTCAGAATTTCCTGGCAGTGTTGCATTGAATCCACTTGAAACAGAGACTTCCATTTACATCACTACCACCCCAAAACAAGGACAAACTAGTACTGACCTTAAGTACAAACTTAAGAAACTAGTCTTATTTCAGACACCATGTTTTTGTGAAACGAATATTATATCACATATAACATACAGCCATGTTCAAAAGTTAGTACGGCCCTCTTTTAATTCTATGTGTTTTTATGTATTTATGTGTTTGGCAAATACAACCTCAGACGAACAACAACAATGAAAAAAAAATTCCCATGACATTATTTATTTAACAAAAATAAATTCAAAAAGAATAAAACCATGTGGGTAATACTAAATACTCCATAATTCAATATCATGTAGATCTACTGTACCTTTAACAGCAATAACATCAAATAATCATTTCTTGCATGTCTTTATCAGTCTCTCACACTGTTGTTGAGGAATTTTGGTCCATTCCTCTTTATGACATTGCTCATTGAGGATTTTGGGCATTCACATAAGCACAGCTCTCTTAAGGTCTCGCTACAGCATTTCAGTTGGGTTGAGGTCTGGACTTTTGACTAGGCCATTCCAAAACCTTAATTCTTTTATTTTTCAGCCATTCTGATGTAGACTTACTGCTGTGCTTCGGATCATTGTGCATGGCACAATTTCGACCTAGTTTTAGATGTTGGTCAGATGGCCTCACATTTGCCTCTGGAATACTGTATACAGAGGAGTTCAACTCAGTGACTGCAAGATGCCCAGGTCCTGTGGCTGCAAAACAAGCCCAAATCATATGAAGGTGATTATAATGCGATTTGGTTTTTAAAGGACATTAAAGGCCAAACAACACTACTTTGGTCTCATTTGTCCATAGGACATTGTTCCAGAAGTCTTGTCGTTGGTGATTTAACTACACTGATCAGATACAACATTAACACCACTGCCAGGCCAATTGAATTACAGTACATTGGTTATTAATCAGTACACTTGTGACATGATCATGGGCACCAAGGTGCATCTATGCCCATGGGGACCACAGACCAGTTTGTCTTGTCTGATCAAACACAAAAGCCTATGCATTTCTTAAAAATGTCAATGCTGGCCATGTATCAGAAAATCCAGTGCATCACAGCCTGCTGCAGGGAACGAGTTCAAAGATGTTCATCTGGCCTCCAAATTCCCCAGATCTCAACGTCCCTGTGCCAGACACCACAGCACACCCCCAGACACCACAGCACAGTCCACATGACTTGTGGAGTCGTACCCCAAGAGGCCAAAGCTGGCCCGATCTCTACAGATCTGTATCTGTATGCAGATGTGGAAAAAATGCACTGTGGGTAAATTCTGGCAACATCAGGTTTGGGCCAAATTTTATTTATTTTATTTTTTTATTTATTTCTGGAACAACATTTAAGCATTGTAATCTTGCTGAAGCTAATAATGTCTAAAACACATTAACAATAGTAACCATATTTTAAAAATGCAGGAAGAAATATTTTTAAGAGCACATATAGATTTTTCCCTGATTTTTTCTGATTAAGTCATTGTGATTCCCCACATTATTTTAAACATCTGTTAACCGTCAGGTTTGGTGGTCATGTGCATCCTCAAACATGTTACATCAGCCAGTTGCATCATTTTGAGCTGCTGCTCATGCACTGTTATGCATGAGTACATAATTGGCTAGTGCTACTATGACTGATGTGGGAGTGAGTCTACCACCAACTATGTGAGAGTACTCCACCCCATCCAGCCAATTTTACTCTCCAGGACTTCTGGCCATGGTTGGCAGTGGCAGCTTTTTGATCTCCTGGGGCGGAGAACCCCAACAAACTATATTTCATTAACATAATTGTATTCAGCTGGACCTCTTGGTAGTGCATAATCATTTAAGGACAAGCATACTCTACACCAAAATAATAACCCTAAACTATAACTACACTACCTAAAAAAATAAAGTATACATACAGTATATATATACAGTATATATATATATATATATATATATATATATATATATATATATATATATATATATATATATATATATATAGTAAAACAGAAAATGTAGTATTGTACCCTCCTTAAGAATCAAAGTGAGAAGAGTTGGTCAGGTGGCACTCCAGAGAAGGGACTTAAGACGTCATTAAGAATATCAAGAAAAATATGATCTCGTGGTTCATCTTGCCTGATCACTAAAGTAGGTTGACTGAGTTTCAAGCTAATCTTCAATGAAAATTAAACCCATGCAATCTTTTTGGACTGATAGAACTCTGAATCACATGTTGAAATATTCATCTTGTTTATAACACTGTATTGTAAGCATGCCTTTGCTTACAATAATTCTGAATGGTTTTAATCAGTGAATAAATATTTCCAGTGAGTTTGTGCGACTGTTTCTGGGTGGCACATTGCTTCATACATACCCAAACTCTCCGAGGTCCATCAAGTCTGATATAACCATAAGCACCAAAATAAGCGATCTGAGTGGGCACAACCTTATCATCGATTTGATCCTAATTATTGATAATGATAATGCAGCATGCAGCAATTTAGGAGTGCTTAGGAAAAAAGTCCTGGCTCTTACTGTGCACTAATAGTATGATTGTTTAATCGGCCAAGCTCCCTTAGTGCTAATATGTTGTTCTGTAGGAGACGTACAGTAGGGGTGCAAGTATTCCCTTGGTGTTGTTTTTAGAGCTAAAGGCACTCAATAAGAGATCGCTGTTAGATAACTCAGAAATTACTCACAGATTTCTTCCAAAGGGCAACATGACTTTAGACAAAAACATGCAGCATGGTTGCATAATCTGGCAGACGAAAGCAATAAAAATAATAATAAATTGAAATGAGCTGCACATACATTAAATTTCCAAGTTTGATTTCATTCTCAAGGGTGAATTTACTGACTTAAGTGTAAGTACTGCTAGTCTAGTAGTAATTAACTTACATTATTAAAGACATTACTCAGGTATGTCATCTGGTGGACATCAACGTGAGTACTTATTTAAAAAGGACTTATTATACTGTATGTTTACAGGACAGTTGAGTCAACTAATCAGAAAACTATTAAATATCTGAGGACTGAATATTTATGTCAACATGCCCAGTGAGCTTTGCTAAAGTAGACTTTACCTTTGTTATCAGTAGTGAATGAACATTATAAAGAAACATTATATGGCTGGCTACACTATACTGTATGGATGGCTCTCACCACGATTTTGGATTTTGTAGAACATTTATGAGGTCAGGCAGTGATGTTGGACGAGAAGGCCAAGCTAGCAATCTATGTCCCAGTTAATCCAGAAGGTGCTTATGTAACCATTATGGTCCATATTTGTCCAATGTGGTACAGTCATGTTGGAATAGAAAAGGGCCTTTAACTGTTTCCACAAAGTTGGAAGTGTAGCATTGTTCAAGATATCTTTGTCTGCTAAAGCATTAAGATGAAGGAGCCTGATTGAAAGACCTCAATTCAATAATTAACGTTTTTCCAAATACTTATGACCACATAGTGTATCTTAGCCAAATTTTAGCTTGCTACTGTATGCTTATTAGCTTTCAGACAATCACACTGATGTACATCCATCTCAATCTGCTCATACCTACCTACCTGTGCTGCTCTTCACAATTTTTTGCACAATATTTATTTGACTGCTATTTGCACACAATACTCTTGTCAAAATCTAAACTGTTTACTGCTGCTCTTCTCACTACCTCAATTCATACTTCATCAAAAAAAAGGACTGTTATGTGTTACATTGTTGTGTCTGTCATGTACCTCTTTGTTTGCACATTTGCACGTGCACTTTGTCTATTGTGTATTTTTGTATAGAAATTTGTTAGTTCTTTTAGATTAACTTAAAAATGTAAAAATTTGTGTTGTAAATTTATGTTGTTGCATGTATGTAGCACCCCAGTCCTGGAGGAACGTTGTTTCGTTTCACTGTGTACTAACTGTATATGGTTGGAATGACAATTGAGACTGGTTTCTTTGAAGTATTGTCAGCTGCTAACTTGGGCCTGGGATGTTTGTCTTAGACTGCATTCACATTACAAGCCAAATTGCTCAGGTCTGATTTTGTGGTCAGATCACATTTGCACACATGACGAAGTGGAGCAGACATGAGCAAATGGATACGTCTTTGCTCGCACCATCTGGGATAAAACATGTTATGAGTTTGTGTAAGCATTCGTTCATTTCAAAGATGTGATTTCAGCAACTATACAGTATTCCTGGGCTTTTGCGCTGAAGGATGGCAAGCAGTTAGCTGACTGTATTTGTTGTGGCCCTGAAAAAGGAAGAAAGCCAGATGCCTCGTTTAACTGTTTTATTAGTGATTGCAAGGACTGCTATAAAATCCCATCACTGCCGGTGCTGATTGACGTCATTGAGCGCCTCACGCATGCTCAGAGGCAAAAAATGTATTCTAATCTGCCCGTTCTCATTTAAGCCTCGTGACAGGATATCAGATATGTACCTGAGCTACGACCACATACGAAAATGACTCAGATGTAATCTGAAAACATCAGATTTGTGTGTTAAAAAGCCACAAGAAAATCAGATCTGCGTCACATTGAATTACTTCAGACTGGTATTGTGAATGTAGCCTGAGAAACTGATTTCGTGAATGTAGAAGTAGACTTTACTGCTTCATTTTTAAGGAGGTCAGAACTTTAATTTTTTTTTTTTTTATAGTGCTCATCCTCTGTAGGGTTGCCCAAGGACCTGGAGCCTATGCTGCACCAGGAGATTGTTGTACAAGACAGGGGACACACTGGATAGTGCTCAGGCACACACAAGCTCACACATCCACTTATATGTTACAGACAATTTGAAAATCCCAATCAGTTTACAACACATTATGGAGGGAAATCATAAATGCATAAAGCACAAAAACAGAACATGCAACCTCCATTCAGACAGACTGGAGGTGAGATTCGAATCCCAAGCCTTGAAGGTGCTTGCTGTTCCGCTGAGCCAATAAGCCCCTAGACTCAAATCTTATTTATTTAGAGTTGACACTGGCTTTAACTAAATTCGGCAATGATGATCAAAAAGGAATACTTAAAAAAAAAAGTAAATTACCATTATTCAATCATAGTCAGAGTACTAATATAGAGAGCCATGAACATAAGTACTTTCATACCCAATAAGGTTCATGTAAAGTTTATTTATTCAGTCCCAGTCTTCCACAAAGTAAATGGAAAAAGCTGGTGATACTTTTTTTTTTTCTTTCTTTCTTTCTTTAACTTGCAGAGACCTTGATTTTTATTATTATGACTTTTATTATTATGATTATTGTGAATTTACAAGGTTGAATGCCCTCCTTAATAAAGTTATTATTATTATTATTATTAATAATAATAATAATAATAATAATAACAATAATAAAATACTTATAGAAATATTACAATAATGTTAATGACAACAACAACAATAATAATAATAATAATAATAATAATAATTATTATTATTATTATTATTATTATTATTATAATAATTAATTAATAATAATAATTAATAATAATAATAATAATAATAATAATAATAATTATTATTATTATTATTATTATTATTATTATTATTATTTCTAGAAGCAAACATGTGAGCGAGTTAATTGTTTGGTTTGACAGCTGCTCTGACTGCATGAATATTAAGGATCTGTTAAAAATACAGTTGAATAAAAAAATATGTTTTTAAAAGTCCAATGTAACATGCATTTGGATATATACAGTACAATATGTACATTAATCTGATCCTGCAGGTGCAGTTTCCTGGCTTTCACCAATAACACATACTAAAGCCATTTGAGTAATAGCTCCTGTGGTGATTTTTAGAGAATCTTCCACCTGCTAACCATGGGTCAGGGAGCTACAGTACAGTGATTTCCATGAGGTGCTTCACATCTAAAAAATAAATCTGTCTTTAAACTATTGCAATAGCAGAAATAACAGGTGACTGGTCTCAAAGCATTAACATTTCTGTCAAACATTCAGAGGAATACTATGCTGTATAGAAGTATGAAAAGAAAAGAAAAAAACCTCCATCTGGTTTTGAGTTTTACATTATAAATTGGGAAATATTGCACCCAAGTGCACGATTTGTCTACATGAGAAGTCCCCACCTATGCTCTGTGTGAAGAAAATGCCCAGTCACTTCACACTAGCAACACCCAAGCCAGGTCATCTCTCAGTCTGACACACACACACAGTTCATTCCACTCCACACACACACGCACACACCCTGCTGACTTAGAGATCGTACTCTTCACTGTGCTACGCCCTTCGCACCGGTTTTCTGTCCCACTCAGAGAGCCATGTTTTTAAGAGCATGTCCATGTCATGATCAGGCTTGCATGTTTCAACAATGTACGTAATGTATGAATGTTAACGTGCTCAAGTTTGGAATGAATTAGGTTCTGTGTTTAAACAAGGAAAGAGTTATAAATAAAATCATACCCAATTTTCCTACCATCTTAAATGCAGGCATAAAGACTCCTGTGTTTTTAAAGACATATTGTTTCAGCAGTGTATAAAAACAGTTATATTACTTTGTGAGCATTCACTATTCATGTCAGTATGTTAAGATAAATGTGTCTTAGGGTGAAATTCAGGTGAAATGTAGGTTCAAGTGCAGCGGTTCATTTTTCTAAATGGACACACACACACACATGCGCGCGCACATGTACACGCAAACATGTAATCATGTGCTTTAATCATAGTTTCCATGCTGTCCCTTTTGGTCTTAAGGTTTACTTTGAAGGAACTTTTTTCAGTTGTTCCTACATGGAAATTCTCCATTGAGTCATTTTCTTTTCAGAGGATTTTTCTTTTATTTTTTCAACTGAATTTTCATTCTTGACCTGTCTAATGCACTCCCACATAACAATCTACAACTCGGCAAGCAGAATATCTCTCTTGTACACCAGGACTTCGTTTCACTGCACTATGCACATTGCACTGTTCTCAGACAATGACTGAATTGTACTGTAGCAATCGTAAGACCTCAGGGGAATTTTATGGCTGTGCCATCCTTCACAAAGCCGAATATAACCCATTGTACAGACCTAATGACATCACAGAGCCTGATGATTGAACCGGCGTTTATCTCGGCTTTGTGTATACACAGTATAATCCTTGATGTTGCAGGAATTCTTACAGAGTTCACTAGAATCCAACATTAGCAGAGTTAATTAAACACTAGGGATTTTATTGCCGTAGGTTTAAACTTTTACTCGTTATTCTCACACTCATTAATGACAACCACAGCCGCTAACAGTGTCGGTCTTATTGATGCTGTACAGGTTTCATTCTGTTTTGTGTAAAAATTTGCAAATAATTGACTTGTGTAGGTCTGAGTCTGTATAATGAAGTTACATCCAAACCATATAGTGGTGTAGTCCTTCCCTGGTACTAGTCACTATGATCACATGTGGTTTTGGACCTGACATGTATACCATATTAGGCATGACTTAAATTGACCCATAAACAGACATTGTTATTGCTCCCAGTAAACTGATCCTGGTCTCAATTGGTGTCATAAATTTTGGTTGATATTACATTTAAATGTTTATGCCTATGATCATATAAAACTCCTTACATAGCACTAAAAGTATACCATGGTAGCATATACAATGTACAGTACATATACTGGCCACATGCTCATTCAAGAAATTATGCAATCACTTAATCATGTGGTGACAGTGCAATGCGCAAAATCATACAGATACACGTTCAGAACGGGGTAAAATGCAATCTCATTTGGACCATATAGACTGGTTTAAGTATTTCGAAAATTGAGTATTTCAGAAAACTGATTTATTAATTTTGGACATAATAATGCAAAATTCCAAAAACATCCAGTGAGTAAAAGCTCTGCCATCTGAAAACCCTTGTTGTAGAAAGAGCTCAGAGGAGTATGTTCAGACTGGCTACAGTTACTCAAAATAACCATTCTTTTCAGCCGTGGCATTTCGGAATGCACAACCTTGAGGCAAATGAGCAAAGTTTAAGATTCATTCTTGTCCACAGTGGATTGATCCAGAGTCTAACCTCGTATGTGATGAACCACTAGTTGATGATAGGGCACCACTCATTCAGGGGGCAATATTGCATTGGTGCGCTGCTTTAAAACCGGGTTTTAATTCAAATCAGTTCAATGATATTTGTATAGTACTTTTGACAATGGTCATTGTTAAAGCAGCTTAACACAATTAATAATGCATGGAAATAAATGATAACATTTACAGAAAAAAAGGATAGACTATCAGTAAAACTATCAATTTGACCCTGATGAGCAAGCAGAGGGCGAAGGTGGCAAGGAAGAAACCTTGAGAGGAACCAGACTCCATCCTTGTGAGGAACCCATCATCATTTGACTGATATCAGATAGTATGACCATAAATCAGTTGCTGGTATATCTGTATGCTATGAGGTTGAAAGTTCACTCGGCCTGCTGAGAGACAACACTTTTACCATTTATACTGTTTTTTTAGAAGTCCTACTAGTAGTTTGTAGTTTATGCATACAAACTCTGGTTTTGAACATTGAATGGTAAGTATGGAGCACATACTGTATAGTATACATGTACTATAGCTAGCTAGCTAGATAGTTTATTGATCCTTAGGGAAATTTACAGATATCCAGTAGCAATGAAGACAGTGACAGTAAGACAGGTTTGTAAATGTTACTGCACACAGTTTATCTTACATATATAGACAATCTATAAATGTATAGACAAAGGGTATATAGGGTATAAATATATGAATTTTCTATACCGCTTATCCGGTATAGAGTCATGGGAGGCCTCAAACCTATCCTAGGCTTGAGGCATGAGGCGGGGTACACCATGAACAGGGTGCCAATTCATCACAAGTCTCACACACACATACTCAGATACTACAGGCAATTTGGCAATGCCAATTAGCTAAATCTGCATGTTGGGGGGAACCGGAGTACCTGGAGGAAACCCACCAAGCACGGGGAGAACATTTAACCTCCATGCACACAGACCCGAGGCGGGAATCAAACCTGCACCCTGGAGGTGCGACACAACAGTGCTAAGTCACCGTGCCACCATAAAACTTACATGGACAAAAATATTTGGCCAAAGCTGCAATGACATTGTATCCAAATAAATACTGTACAGTATACTTGGTTCCCCTTTTGCAGCTACAGTATAACAGCTTCCACTCTTCTTGGAAGGCTGTCCTCAAAATTTTGGAGTGTTTCTGTGGGAACTTGTGCCCATTCATTCTGTAGAGCATTTATGAGACCAGGCAGTGATGTTGGATGAGAAGGCCTGGCTCACAATCTCCATTCCAGTTCATCCCAAAAGTTCTCAATGGGGTTGAGGTCAGGGCTCGGTGCGGACAAGTCCTTCAACAGCAAGAGTAAGTGCAAATCATGTCTTTAAAGTCCTTGCTATGTGCACTGGGTCACAGTCATGTCAAGTAGTAGTAGTTATAATAATAATAATAATAATAATAATAATAATAATAATAATAATAATAGTAAGCAGACCCTGAAGCTTAAAGATGAAACTTATGCGGGTATCACCATGATCTCTCAGACCACATTCCCACGCCGCTTTAGAGAGTATTGTATTTTTAAACAATATTATACAGTTAATTGTTAAAACAGTTAACTAAAACCCATATGATGTACAGCACTTAGATTCTCTCTCGCGCGCGCTCTCGCTCTCTCTCTCTCTCTCTCCACCCTTTGGTAATTGGCCACGCGCGCGCTCTCCAGTTGTGACTTGATCCAGCAGCGCGAGCGCATGAGTTAAATCGGCACGCGCAGGGTCCGTTAGCCAGTGAGTCAGTGTGACGGAGCACAGAGCGGTCGGATTGTTCCCTCGGCGTTTATTAATTATACATTAAAATGGTTTAAAAGCTCTCACGTACATGGGCAGACGTCATATCTTGGAACAGTTTGGCTTGGGACAAAAAAAAAAAAGTTTGGACCCAGACAGAAAGGTAAGCACTTCTGAGACGTTTTTATTTTTATTCGTTTGGTTCGGTTTTTTTTGTTTGTTTTTTTTGGTGATGTTCTAGCTGTATGCTATAATACATTCGAGTCTGGACACACGTGATAATAACATTTCAACATATCATTTTTAAGTCATTTATATATTATACTTGTCTCCCAGGACAAACTTGAACAGCTGCTTTATGCTATAGTGATCTATAATTGTAGTGAAGATGACAGGAGCAGGTTTATTTGTGCTCTTTCTTTTTTTTCTGTCTGTATTTGTTTTTGCACTTCTTGCTTAAATGAGGTTTGGGAGGATTCTTGAGAAAACCCCTGTGCTGTAGGCTAACATCATTAACTAACTTTTTTTGAGGGGGGCTTTTAACAAGTGCATGAAACATCTGTGCTGAAAGACTCAGTATCATGACATTCCTGAGGACTGATTTCTTTCCACAGCACCTCGCCTTGTCTCTACAGTATTAAATGTTTTCTACCTTAATGCTATGCCAGCTATATTAAGCTGTGCGCCTGTCTCTCTGAGATGCAAACTTCACACACCTCATTAATCATCTGTCTCTAGATAGTGCAAGACAAAAACTCCACCTCACATTGGACCAACACAAACAGATAAGATCCAACGATTCAATTAATGAAAGATTAACAGGGTTATGAAAGGTGATAAATTTCAGCAGCTTCAGCCAGAGACTTGGGGAGAGGAATGTTTACAGGGAGTAAAAAAAGAAATGATCAGGGCTGCACGTCAAAGGAATGAGAGAACAGCCGTCCCGCAGTCCTCTCTTTGCTCTGACACGCACCTCTGTGCCAAAAGCAGAGCTGTAGCGTGCCAGTTCAATGCTGACTCTGTGGACTCTCATATTAAAGCGGGGAAACACCACTGGCGTGGATTTAAAACCAATGAGAGAAGTCTCTTCTCCAAGACATGGGAGTTCAGATAATAACTCTCTGTGATGCTTAGACACTGGGTGGAAAGTCTCCTTCTGGCACCCTGGTGTTTTAGAGGAGAAGTTGGAGAGAAAGCTCTAGTTATGAGCTGCGAGAGAGAGAGAGAGAGAGAGAGAGAGAGCGTCTTTGGCAGGAATCCAGGGTGTCTGCTTGAAAAGGAGTCATGAGTAAATAAACACTGAAGTTTCTCATTTGTGCCAGCTTTCAATCTGATTAATGATAATGAAAGAATAATATGACAACATTATATTGATGCTATGATAAACTACACTGCAGCACACTTGTCTGAACCTAGTCAATGTGCCTTTAAACGGCAAATCAATTTGCACTTATTCAAGGTCGCTCAACCTACAAGCATGTGTAACAACCAGAGCAAAAAAAAAAAAACACACGTCTTGTTGACATTCAGTAAAATATAATTAGGAATGCCATGCAGTGCACCATGACGCTGCACTTACAGTACAGACAGAGCGATCCCAATTCAAATCCCACCTCCTGCTGCACTACATGTACTTGTAAGTGACTTTAACAAATAATACAGGGTAATGACACAAAACATGATAGAGAGCCTAAGAAGAAGAAGAAGAAAGAAAAAAGATTCCCAGAACTGTCCAGTTAGAGCTGATGTGATGAATGCTATGTGTGCTCTGTGTATGTGTGTGTGTGTGTGTGTGTGTGTGTGTGTGTGTGTGTGTGTGTGTGTGTGTGTGTGTGTGGTAGCACGTCAGTGCTTGGGTGGTAAAAGCTCATAACACTGTGGTGCTACTTATCTTTCTGTCTTTCTCCCACTCCTTTGGCTCTGTCTGTCTCCACTCACTTCTATTATCTTCCATTATATCATCTGTACAAGAGCCAAGAAGGCAAAATGGAAAAACTAACTGAAAAATGACAATTCAGGAGTATCAGAATGGATGTAGGTCGATTTCCCCAAATCTCCCGCTGTGGTTCCCATAACAACATTCGCATAACAACTTTGAAGAATGATGGCTATTGGAGTCACAAGATATATACAAATGTTGGGAGTCAGTTACCTGTAAGGTTCGTTGTAAATCTCTTCATTTTTTCCCCAATGTGGCCTTTCCCATGTACAGAGATATGGATTTTTTAAACTAAATGTTGACTAATAGTGATCTCACTAAGGTTTTAAAGTGATGGAATCCTTCGTCTTTAAGTGGTTAGGTAGGTTGGAAGAGTTGAACATTCTTTGTATGATCTTTTGCCAAACTTGGCAAAAGTGTGTGAAGTTGTTTAGTTTTAATACAAATCATCAGATATTATCCAGTACCCAATAAATGCACATAGTTGGATGGGTGCACCATTTTGGTCAAACTCAGTTTCGATTTGCACATATGTCTAACATCCTCTGTTTGCTCAGCACATGTTTTAAAATGAGGCGAGTGATGGCACGTTGGATTAGCAGTAGAGTTATATGACAGACTTAAGCTCATACTGTGTAAATCATGCCATATACATTTTTCAAAATCAATATGAGGGCTTCCACCTGTTGAGAATTTATTCTAGTTCTTTTGGCAGTATCAAATCCAGAAAGTGGACAAATTAACTGCTGTGTTATTTTTTTATCTCATTATTTTTTTCAGATGATTCATGTTTTTAACATAGATTTTTTTTAACATGATGCATTCAACATAACTAGTGGACCTAATGAACAATTACTTCATCTAAGGATTACCACTTACTTCCATCTTCTTTCACTGTAGTGTAGTGTTAAGCAGTGTGGCCTTGCACTTCCAGTTGAGGGTTCAATACCTGCCTCGGGTCTGTGTGTGTGCAGTTTGTATGTTTTCTCTTAGTGCTTGATGGGTTTCCTCCAGGTATTTTGGTTTCCTCCCATAGTCCAAAGACACTCTGAGGAGACTAACTATAATTAATTGGAATAATTTCTCAGCGGCATGGGGGTTTAGTGGTTAGCACTTTCGCCTTGCACCTCCATGTTTGTGTGAATGGATTTTGCACATTCTTCCCAATGCTTCCCAATGCCTCCAACAGTCCAAAGATTATGCTAATTGGCATTCCCAAATTATCCATAGTATGTGAATGAGTGTGTGTGCGTGTGTGTGTGTGTGTGCGTGTGCCCTACGATGGACTGGCAACTCATCCAGTATGTACCCCACCTTATGTTGTGCCCTAAGTCTCCTGGGATAGGCTCCAGGCCCCCAGCGACTCTGATCACAGGATAAAGGGTACAGACAATGAGTGAGTGAATAATAATGTGATTGAGAGTTTGCTTGTGTGACTTGCAATAGATTGATGTGTGTACCCCGCCCTATGCCTCCAAGTCCCCTTTCAAAGTTCCCAGTCCCCCCAAGACTGGACAGGACAGTGAAATAGAGAATGAGTGAGTGAGTGTTTGTAGAGCCCCTAGTCTTTTTCTTGAAAATGATACCAGCTGTTTTTGGCCTATTCATTTTTCAACACAGCTGTTTAGTATATACATGTAGCACTACATTCAATGGGTAACTCCCAATGTGTCTTCGACGGAAAGCTCCATATGGTGAGGAGAGCAGATGTGTACTGAGGGGTAAAAGAAAGAGGGGCAAAAGTTGATTACTTGTATACAAGTGTGTATTTTTATTTTGGTGTGTGGTGGGTGTACTGTAAATGAATCCGCCTCACTATTTCATGCTCTCTGGCTCTTTTCGTGTCTAAGTCCCCCTGACAGCTCTGTCAAACACCCCAACAAGCAGCAAACAAAGTAAAACAGCTCCTTTTATTCCTCTCTGACACTAAGTAAGGAAGCAGGCGATCTCTTCACCGTTTGATCCCTCTAAAGCCACACGCAGGAAACAGTAGAGTTTTCACTAAAGAGCAGAGACATTATCTGAATACTTTAGAGTGGGTTCACTTTGTCACTCCTTAATTATAGCTATCAGGGTTCCTCTCAGGATGTCTAAAGTTACACATAATTCCAAAGGTCTGTCACTCAGAGATCAGGCATTCTCGGCATGTAATGGGCTTAAAAGATTTTTTTTTTTGCTCTTTACACTCTCGGCTATGAGATACCTACCTGGATCTCTCCCAGCTGCATACAGGAATGGGAGCTAAATGTTTTCCTTTTCCAGCGATAAGAGGGGGATTAAAACATGCCATTAAGCATAGATTTGACAAAAGAAAATGCGGAAGAGGTGTAAAAGAGTGTCCCTGCCAGACAGCAGAAAGCATCCACTTCATCCACCATGTTTTTAGAGATATCTGATATGTTTCTGCTGCTTCTCTGCTGAATGCCTTTCCTATTTTCATGGCAGTGCAGTGATCCATTAACAGATATCCTCAAGCACCTTCCCTACAGATATTGCATTCTTACAGTTACAGACTTGTCTTAACAGTCGTGACGGATGCAACTTGAGTAGTGGTTATTGTGATCTTTTCTATCGATGTGTAGAGTGAATCAGTACATCACATCAGTGCAGTGGGTTCAAAAAGGAGTCGACTACTCATATTCTCTTTTGATAGAAGTTAATAAAAATAAACTCATAACAATGCCATTTGTTTAACAAGTTAGAAATCAACAATGCTCAAATCAGATTGTAGAGTTTGACCATCACACCCCTTTGCCAGCCTTCTTCCAAAAGTTTCCACAAAGTTGTAAGCACAAATTCATGTCCGTTTATGATGTAATACTAAGATTTTCCATCTCTCAGCCTTGATTACACCTGGCATTGTGACCACTAATGGATTTAATACAGCCTTTCCACTGGCTGTTTGCTAACGTATAAATAAATGAGAGATCTCTGCTATCATACCTTTCTTTATCCCATAGCAAGTACAACAGTTCTAGTCTTCATTGCAATATCTTGCAATGGCTGAAGAAAAAATCTTACAGTTCAGGCGATCAACCCAGTGGTCCTTTGTTGTAGAGTTGGATAAAATTGAGATGCAGTCATGCTCACACTACAGATGTTATATGGTTATTACACTACAACTTTGAGGGAGATCTGACGCCATTCACACCTGTTCTAAGCGATGACCAATTACAGGCCAGTAAACATGCATTCAATTCAATTCAATTTTATTTCTATAGCGCTTTTAAAAATGGTCATTGTCTCAAAGCAGCTTCACAGAAATGAAAAGAAAATGAAAAGAAGACTTATGGAAATGTATATATGTGTAAGAAAAATGTGTCTAGATAATGAGATTGTCCCTGATGAGGAAGCCAAGGGTGACGGCAACAGTGGCAAGGAAAAACTCCCTGAGATGGCAATAGGAAGAAACCTTGAGAGGAACCAGAAAACCTTGAGAGGAACCAGGTTTTGCATGCATGTTAATTCCAGGTTTGGATGGAGCCTAAGGGCATTTTCACATTAGGGCCCCGGAATTGTTTCTAAGAACACTTGACCTGAAAGTCTAGTTTGATCAAATGAGATCAAATGAGAACACAAGTGGTCTGGGCCTGGGAACTGGTGATATGCGGCACGGTACAGCATATTCGGGACACACATCGAATTTAATATGGAAGACAGTCATATCTGAACATAGAAGTGGTCTCCTCCGAAATCTCTGTGTGCACACATCATGCGCCAAGCTCATCCTCTGACTTAAAAAAAGGCACATGAGAGTGTTGCTCTTGACATTTTTTTCAGAAATATCAATAATATTAGTCATAGCGAAAAGATTGACATCCTTGTTCTCTTCTTCTCTTTGTATTTAATTGTGACTTACAAAACAACTAGGTGTATATCAAGAGTCATGTGACTGTTAGAGGGGCAAAGTGGGTACGATAGTTTTGGAATGGGATTCAACAATCTGTGTTTACATACTTTTGAGTATACAGTGTATCAGTACAGTTACAAATGCATTTGATTAGTGTGGGCTTAAAATGTAACCACTTTTAAGTTTAATTATGTAAAGTGATATAGAATGAAAGTCTATATCTTGCATCTGATTTTGCGGTGCAGCTAAAAGAAGAAAGGTAAGCACTTTTTTTTAATAACTATGCATGCAAATACACACATGTTTGCCTGCCAGCTGTGCTGCCAGTATGATATATAGGCTCGATTAGTGGTTTGCCGAGAAAGGAAACCAGAGCTTTCCTAACAACATGAGTTGAGTTTTCCTCCCTCACACACGCACACACCAATCAGATTAGTATAATAATGTCCCTTACTTACGGACATATCATCAGTCATTAACATGAGTTACTGTTTCTATGTACATCTCCGTACTATTATTCAATGTAATGCATTAAACCTTACCTTTTAAGGACACAATTGCACCATTATTTAATTGATTAAAACATTTTATGTGGTAACTATGCGTAAGAGCATAAATAAAAACAGGCTTTTTTAGAATATTTATACATTCGTAGCCCAAAGACAGCTGTAAATGCCCTGTGATGGGTGGAGACAATGGGAAAAAATTAACTAATGAGTTTTTTCTTTATTCGAAGAGAAAGCAGTTTTAAAGAATTACATGACTTTCTGATGAACGGAAACATTCATGACAACAAAACAAAGATTCTTGTTTTCAAGTAGAGGGCAGTTGCTTCTTTAAAAAAAGGTTATTTCTACAGGATACAGCTGTAAATGTTCTGGAAATGATGTTCTTTGGAAATCAGTGTTGGCCTCAGAAGTTCCACGTCTTTATGTGAATGATCCAAAATTTTACTTGTCCTAAAAACTGATTTGTGTCTTTTTTATTGCGTGCTGGCATTTATATATCTAACCTGTGTTTAGCATCATTGCTGATTGGATCAGTAATTCATTGCGCTGTCAACGATAACAGAAATAAAACCTGTGTAAACTTACAAACCATATAAACAAATAAATACATAAAAAAGTTAATAACATGATGAAGAATGATATAGAAAAGAACAGTGAGAGGTAAAGTGAGGAAACAGAATGGAAAAAGAGGAAATACAGTAATACAAAATCTTCATGCGCTTCATAAATTAAATGATTTATGACAGGGGGGCCCAGTGATCATGAACCATGGGCACAACATATACTATCAGTTGCATCATTTGTATTGGAGGTTTTGTTTGTGCCCAGCATGACTTGACTGGATAACCTCTGTTCCCACAATGCCACTCCCTGCTCACTCTTTGTTCACTCCCTGCTCACTCCTCACGCCCTCAGTGCTCTGCTGTGTGTTTCGGCCGCTGTATGATCCATCACCTCCAGCATTATCTTCTCTACCATGGTCGACAGAGGACAGCAGCATTTCCTTAAGTAAACAGACCTGTGCTAGGAATGTTGATAATACGTGTACACGGAAGCTAATGATTTGCCCTTAATTAATTATTCAGTTGAAGGATTCTATCAAATTATTAAAAATATTTGATAATACATACTTATTTACAGCATTTAAACCAGTTTTTATGACTATAGAACTCTTAAGTGTGCATTTTATGCCTTAATTGTACAAATAAGCTTGAGGTTATGTAGGACTTGATTCAAAAAGCAAAAAACAAATAAACAAAAACAAAACTGTAGATCATGGCCTTAGCAAAAACAATGGTTTCGATGCACCTATGGGCCACTGTAGAGGTTTATGGACTATTCCTACGTACCTCATGCACCTTTAACTAGGTTTTATTAAATACACAATGAGACATTCATTTAATGTGACCATACTTTATAGTATTCAGGCCCTGGAATCAGTAAAATGATTAATTTTGGATCAACTTCGATGTGAACCAATGCAGGAGGATGACTTGACACACAAGCTAAATGAAAATATGTATGGTTTAGTCTATGATTATGAAAAGTATATAATGTAGGATTTCTTGGCGAAAAATTATTTAACATTGTCTCAAACTAGGTTTAGTCATTTTCATGCCATGCAGTTGTCCAACTTTGGCTCAGTGTAGCATGAGATTATTGACATTTTCTGATAGTGAATGAAAGGTTAACTGAAAAAACAAAACATAAAACAGATATGATTATGTAACTTAAAGCACAGCTGTTACTAAGAATAATTCAGCCAGGACAAATGCTCTTCTAATATTCCTCACATTGACATTTTATACTTGAAAGGATATAATGTGCTTTTCCATTTGAATCAAAAGCATTTTCAACTAAGTGATGTAATGCACCAGAGCATGCTTCATAACACATACCAGCTAATCAATAAGGAAACTCTTTTTTCATTGATTTTTTTAAAATCAATTTATTCTATGAGCTCTTACAGCCCTAATGGTCGTTATGGACTGAACAGCATGACTCATGTCTTTGCAAATTGGACCCGTGTGTCATACAGGCATTCAGTCGTTCTCTTTACATATGACAATGCAAAAGATGAATGCAAAAAGCATGAGTGTCTTGTGTGGTTTCTTAAACATTCTTTCATTTGTTTAAAGGAACACAGCTTCTAGTTTCTGGAATCTCAGGGCAGTTCAAGAAAAATTCTAATCCAGAAAAATTCTCATAGTCTAGTATTCCTTTTTTCCCACAATTTCACACCACTTTGCTGCCTAATGAAGCGACAATTCAGACACCATCACTGACTCAGAGTAATGAATACGATTTATAATGTAAAAGGAGAGGAGAGGCATAGAAAAGGACCAGAGAACCATGAACGTGAGAAAGAAAGACAGGCATTTAAAAAGGGGCTGGAAGTGGCAGTCTTCTACAAGCTGATCTTTTGTTTAGGGACAAACAGATGCAGAGGACGAGGGGGAACGAAAGAGTGTGTGTGTGTTCCAGGACAAAGGGAAGGCCCTGAATAGGACGGCAGCAGATATAGAAGTTTTCAAATGGACAGAGATGCCTAAAGGAGACTAAAAAAAAGCCAAGCATTCATACAGGCTTTAACAAGGTTACACACGTGCACACGCACTCAGACAACACACGCACCTCCCACGGAGATGTTCAGCTCCTAACAAATTAACAAGACTCTCTGCTCTCTACATCACAGGGCTGCCCGTCTCCCACTGTGAGGACTACGACCCTGAAGCAGTGAGAGATCAGATGCCAATGAGAATGCGCACTGACCTCGCCAGGATGGCTGGTCTGTCTTCAGTCTGGATGGGAGTGATAGGGACGCTGTGGCTGTTCTGTCTGCATGATGTACATTGCACAAAGGAAAGTCTTCCGAGGATCAAACTTGGATATAAAGGTAGCCACCTACACACACTGTGTGATACTTCAAAGAGACATAATGAAATAATCACTCAGGATATTTTTAGCTCTGTAGTGTAGTATGGTCCTGCATGGTAGATGTGTCTCCACTGGGTTTAAACACCCATTAGTCATTCAGAAAGAAGTTTGGTGGTTCATTATTAACTTACATGTAAATATTATGCGCTGTACATGATTTATTGTACTGCTGCTCATTGGACACACTGCTGTTTTAATGTTTGTGTCTGTGATAAATGTAGAGCCAACTTTTATCACACATTAAAGGGACTTTCTATTTCAATTTATTATAAAAACTATATACTAATATTATATATATATATATATAGTAGATTCTGACCAAACACTTGACTCTCTTTGTCTCTATTCATGTTTTGGGTGTGGTGGCATTAAAAAGAGCCTCACGTTGATGTGGTTAAAGGGTCTGGTTTTCACGAATTGAAAGTCTCTCATTACACCTGGCTGTTTCCACGACTATTTCCTAACCATTATACGCCTTTGTCTCATTATACTGTATGATTTCCTAAATGTTTTCCAAACACAGCCATTTTTTTTTTTTTTCAAATTTCATCTTGGTTAAGATACATTTTGTGTGAAATTTTTTTTGCCATCCTGTACCCTTTATCTTACAGTGAGGTCTACCCCATTTCTTTGACATACCAGCCACTTACACGTCCTTTAAGGTAGTTAATGGGAGCAATTAAGCGGTCCGAAAACCTGTGGCGCTACTATACAAGGCGCTAAAGAAACAAAAGTCACGGTCATGGTTCATGTGATATTTGCCACATGTTGGTCATGGATTGTTAAATTTGAGAGCATTGTAATTTTAATGACCAGTCTATTTTTATACATTTTGGCCCATTTAAGCCAAGCTTCACATTGTTTTGTGTAATCATGGTTGTATAAACCAGTAAATCTCTTAATTACATTTTCTCTGTTCTCCAAAAAGGAATGATTAAAGACTTCTTTATGTTCTTTTTTCCTGCCCTTCCTTTCATTATACCCCATGTTCAGTCTCTGTGGCTTTGGGAGCTATGTGAATGTGCACTATGTTTGTTTTTGCCACCAAGGGAAATAAAAGTTCAGGCTCCCTTAAAACCTGTGCCGAATGGGAACTTCGGCAGGTTAGCTTTCCTCAAAAAAAAGCCACATTTTCATCAACAGCCTTAGGCCAATGAAAATATAAGTGGCCGGAATGCCCGTTTATTTTTGACATTTTATAGCATAAGAAAATATAGGTGTAAGAGTACAGTTCATGGGTTGTATTTTATTTTAAATATGAGAGATTGTCAGGAATAGGGTATACATTAGGATACATTGCTTACTGTAGAAATACTAACTTGTTCACAGAGGTTTACTGAAAATGTGGACTTATAATCTGTAAAATATAAAATGGTTAAACGTAAAGAAAAATATATTTATAATATTTCATGGTATAATGTTGAGCCACTGTGAGGCTCCTGAGTAACTTTAATGTGCCTAGACCTCAGTTCTTTAACTTTGTACTTAACACCAATAGTGCATCAGTTTGTCTTGTGATAATGATGGCAGAAAGCGCTGTTTAACACATCAATCTAAAATCTCTTGTCCTCATATACACCATATTCATCTATTCAAGCACTGTAGCTAAACCACACCCCTCAGTCTTCTCCTACTATTATTATTGCCCTTAAAATGGAATGCCTTTCTATTACTTTCTTAAAGATGTTTTTTCTTTAATTCCCTGTTTTCGAATTATGTGGATTTTATTTGATATTTTTATGGATTTTTATGTGGATTTTTATTGGATTTTATTTGAGATCTTCATCAACCCTTTGCTTCTGCAGCTCCAAGATTTTGGTCTGATCAGAACAATATGACACTTTTTTTTTTCTCTTTTTTGAAAAGAAAAATCACTTCGATCAAAAAAATAGTAACATATTTTAAACCCCTTCACTTTAAACAGCACAATCACTTTCTCTTTCAAGTAGCTGCAAGCTATTAGCCATGCAGTGAGTGCCACTGGTAAGACAGTCAGGCTAATCCACACTTCCTCCACTCACACACCCAGGATAGGTGAAGGGCCATATCCCAGGAACCCTATGACATAGAATTTAACAGTTTTCAGCATTTTGCTCAATGAAACCGATGTATCTGTGCACAATTTCTCCAGAAAGTGGTCATCTGTCAGCTTCAGCTCATCTGTCTGTATATGGGTCACCTTTCATCTAAAATTTTAAGAAACCTGCAAAATATGGTAGGTCTTTGAACTTCACTTGTGGCCATAAAGTCCATGAATGTGCTAGAACTGATAAAGATATGGTTAATGATGTGGGTTTATTCATGTTAAGAAACTTTAAAAAGTTAGTTTTTCTCTATGTCTTATCGTTATATTGAAGATGTCACTCTTCAAAGGAAATATCATCCCTGAGAGATCATCTCCAAATGACTAAACTTTCCCAAAACATCAGAGCAGTTGCTGAGTCACTGAACACCTTAAAAAAAGACTGCTTCACCTCTGAAGAATGAAACTCTGGAAATATTAGCTCCACCAAACTTCACACGTAAAGGCTAAGAAGCCACAAGGCTGTTCAGATGTGTGCATGCACTGGAAAAAATCACATCCACATCTGAGCCCAGCTTTAACTCTCCTCAAATCAAGATCCACAGCAGAGAAAGCCTTTTATAGCCCTCATAATGATGTTCATGTGGAGTGGAGGCTAAGTGTTTCTGTATGCTTGGCACCTGAATTACTGTGATGATATTTGCTATGGAATTTAAAAGAGAAAGGTGAACATGGATGGTGGCCTGCAGGGTTTATAGGAAATTCTCAGGAACACAGAGAGAATGAGCTTGGAATTCAACCCGGATGGGGTGCCAGTCTATCAAAGGGCTCTCTCTCTCTCTCTCTCTCTCTCTCTCTCTCTCTCTCTCTCTCACACACACACACACACACACACACACACACACACACACACACTCACACACACACACACACATACACACACCTCGGGAGTGGGAGGAGAACCTGGGAGGTAAACCTACACAGACACAGGTAGAACATGTAAAAAAAACAAGCAGACAGAAACCTGAGCTCAGGATTCAATCTAGGCCCCTGGAACGACCCTCTGTGCCACCGTGGTACCTGTCATTATTATTTAATGCTAAAATTACTAAGCACTAAAAAGACTCCCCCAGGGGCAGTGGTCATCTTGCTCACTGTGAGGAAGGCTCAGGTTTGCCCCACACCCAACCACTGGGGTTACAATCCTAAATAAAACGGGAAGTCTGCATGGGAAGAGCATCCTGCATAAATACTTTGCCAAAATCAAATGCGTAAGCGAGATGATCTGCCGTGGCAGCCCCTAATGGTACTGTAGATGCTGATAAAATACTTTTTTTCCCCTTTCTTTTAATCACATTAGGGAGTATTTTCAGAGAATACTTTCAAACAGTGTTGTTTCCAGCACTTAATAGAATGATCTGGGATTCCTTATAATAATCATGAACAAATCTTTACTACACAGCTTGATGAATAACAAAAGAAAGTTATGCTCTCATTATGTAAACTTTATCGCAGACACAATTTTATATTCACTTGTGAACTATCCAGTAATTAACCAAACCTCTAAAGCTCTTTAATTTATTATGTAAATATACTAAAATGATTGTTGAATATCAGCTAAGAAAATACTTGCTAAACATTTACTTTCCCTTAAACCCAACATGCTCAGTAGCATTCCATGTAACGTCCCATATGCAACTGTAGCACATGGCCATAAACAAACCTGGGGATTAACTACAGCGTAAGAGCTAATCATGGGCTGAAGGGTTGAGTCTCCAGAGATTTTTGCCACAGATAGGATATTGTGGGCTGCAGGACTACACTGATCTTTCAGCAAGGATCAGACTTGACACTGTTTGTGGAGCAGATTAGCTAGGGCTGTGCTGGAGTTGGCAGGATGGTGGTGTATTATGTTTTTAGCTAGGGTCTCTTTGTATAAATATTGATTGCGGGTAACCTATCCGAGACCCTCACGCCTCAGGAGGATAATAGTTGCGTCAATCCAACTGCAGAATCAGCAAGCATACACATCATGTCATCTCACAGGCTTGGGTGTTTGAACAGGGTGGAGGGTTACTAAGTACCTACCACAGCATGAATTAGAAAATATGACAAATCAATGAATTGAAATTGACTATGCGTGCAATGCGTGTGCGATGAGATGCGTGTAAGTAAGGGAAAAAAACAGCACTAGCAATAATGTCATTGAGCAGGTGTTGTAAAGTCCGTGTTCCAAAGAATTAAGCCAAAATCTTAACACAGAGTGATCTCATTGTGTCATGAACCAGCAGACAGAGCATATTGAAATTGAGCATACCAAACAGGTCCAAGCACATCAATTATTTCGACAGCTCTGCATCTGTATGAAAGCTGTAAGAATTATGTGCATGTCTTCAAACACAGTAAATTATATCATGTTGTTTTTCTCTTAAAAAGTTCAAGGGTGTTTGATTTGACGGTCTGTCATGTGTGAAGGAAACCATGTGTAATCGCTTAATGAAATTTTGGCCACTCTCGCTCACAGCTTCCCATGGTCATCAAGTTGTTTGCTAACTAACACAGTTATTCAGGTATACAGTACTGCAATATCTCTTTTCTCTCAGGGAGAAGCAGGGAGGAAACACGAGCCTTGACTCTGACACTCAGGCTGATGTGTATTATGCGATGAGAGCTTGGAAGAGATAGAGAGACGCACTGGAATCAACTGAATAGCTAAGCTTCGATGTCATTGATTTGCTTTGCATGTATTAGTCAGGCAGTGTGGGGGCCAAAAGGTGGACTGGAAAACAATATGCTGGAAGGCTGTTTTAAAAAATAAATTATTTTACAAATATTTTCCAAAAAAAGTAAATGGGTTTATTTTGTGCGTGTTTAGGCATTCACTTTGAAGAATCATATATGAACAGGGAATTGATTGTTAAAATCAATATATCACTTGTGCATAGGCATTTACAAACTGCTAGTAGGTACATTTGTTTTATGTTTTCTGTCAATTTTAGCAATGAAAACATTTTTGAATGCGCGGGATGTAGAAATACCTGCAGAAGATCTGTAGTTTTCATGATGCATTCAGTGAGCTAATTATAAAGGTGGCTAATTACAGTTCTCAGTTATTGTACTTAAGTACATATTTCACAATATCTGTACAGTACGATACATACAGTAAGTGGTTTTATTAGAAAACTACTTTTACTTGAGTCATATTTGCTGAGGGAATCTTTACTTTTACATTTTAATGTACAGGATTTGTGTCCACCACTGTTCACCATAACTGTAACATCAAGGAAGTAGCATGACAAGCTGAACTGATGATATTACTCATGCAGTGCTGAGAGTGGATAGCTTCCAAACCATAGTTTGATGGAGACAAGCCACAGGACAAGGCTTTCAAGAGGAAGAAGGATCTTTTCTTGTCTTGTAAACAGCGTTCACACGTCACAGATTATGCAAACTGTCCGAGCAAACGCCATTGAAGTCTGACTCATTATAACCCTGATCAGGGGAAGCAGTTATAATTAAGATGTATGTATGGCTATGCTAATTAGTTACAGTTATTATCGATGCAATAATGTACAGTACTGTGTTTGTATTATATAAGCCTACTATGTTAACAGTTGTGTGTCTGCCATATTAACGTCAGTCTCTCTTTCACAGAGCTGCTTCACTCAGGCAGTCTGGTGCCGTTTGTAGGCTCCGGTGAAGGAATGCAGTTTCAGACATTCCTGTTAGATGAGGAGAAGAGCAGATTGCTTCTCGGGGCCAAAGATCACATCTACCTGCTGGATCCAAACAACATCAACAAGAATCCTAGAAAGGTATTCTGACATACACACACAAATGCTCAGGAGAATATTCACACACCTGCAGGCCAGGTATTTAGTTACTGCTGTTAAGTGTTCTGGGTTTAAACATGAGGAATTTTCCCTGGTTTTATCTCTAATAAAACACAATGTCTCTTAGCCGCCTGGCATATGAACTAGAGGGCGAGTCAGTCATTCATTTTAGCAATACCACAAATCACAGTATGTTGATGTACAGTACAATAAACACAATAGTGATTAATTGCTCTCTTAAAAAAGTCATATGATGATAGGTGACAGCTTGTATGTTTTGTCTGATTAGAACTATTCAAGTTTGTAGAACGTGACTGCTAATTATTTACAGTAGGTTTCTGTTTCTTCATCACCCACCTGCGTGTAGGTTTGAACTTGTGATGGACAGGAGTAAACAGATTTTATTAAAACCAGTACTTTGAGTCTTGGTTCATGTGTCCTGCACATGTAATTTCTTCCCGAGTGATTTTTGCCTGTCAGGGTCTGGTGCAAGCTAGGATGGAACATTTAATTAGGTTTCCGTCTTCTCTTTCAGTTTCTGGCAGGTTTAGCGAAGACTTTTATTGACTAGGATATAGTATTACAAGATTAACAGATATGTGTGTGTACAGGGATTTTTTTAAGCCAGTGGACAAACGCAACTGTCCTATAAAAGAGTTAAGAACAACTTTGTAGTGAAATTGAAGAATTGCCACATATAAAGTCTCATGCTTTTTCCATTTATTAAAAAGTTTAGAATATAGGTAGGAACGATACAAATACCTCTAAGATAACTCATCACAGCATGACTTCGGACCAACGTTGAACAAATGATGTTGGGATAACATCGAACAAATGACCTGAACACAATGTTGCAAATATGTTGTAATAATTTTTTTTTGTATCTCCCAACTGAAATATATCTATGAAACACTCATCCTGATAGTTTTGTTCATTCCTTTCTGTCAGTGTCAGTGGGTCTCAAACCCTGGGATTAGTTGAGAGCTCTGATCATCAGGGAACATGACTGTGAGGCTTGATAATGCACATGTATTGCTTGTCAACCAACAAGCACAGCAAAATAACTCCTCCAAGACAAAATATACTAGACAACCGCAATTTATCAAACCATTAAATTGGGAAGCAGCTTACAGAAAATAAAAATAAATAATTAAACGCGTAATATCCGAGATTCGTTTTGTGAAAGTAGATATGTGGGATACTGCAGTGTAGCTGTAGGCTACTGTATGATTGTGATATGCCCATATCATGAGAAATAACATTAATTTTATCCCATCTTTTTATTCCTTAATGAAATTTAGATTTGCTTCCAAATTGAAACGTCTCCTTTGCTGTTTGCCACCACTGTCACTAGCACTGGTTTTAAATGTAGAAATGTGGCACTTAATTCATTGTTCATGGCATATGCAGATAAAATATCACATGTTGAGCTTCTTTTGTTTTTGTTTTTCATAGTTGGAGTTCTAGCCTTGGTTGAACACAGAAAAATGCTTGTTGTAATAGAAGTTTACCTCAGCAATAATTAATGTTTTTCTAATGATAGCAATGTGGTGTATGTTACAAAAAAAGTAATCTTATTATTAAATCTAAAGTCCTGAGATGAACTTAAAATGTAAATTTCCAGTAGGCCATGGTGTATATTAAACCTACATAAATTCCTAACATGATGCAAGTGTGGGGATTATTAGCTTATGAACATCTGTACGAATGAGATAATAATTTCTTATTGTTTGTTTATGTGTGTGTGTGTGTGCGTGTGTTGTGCTTGCGCATAATTCGCTCATGTTTGCAGCAGAATATATGCATCCATCTTCTGTGTTTCCCCAAAACAAGACAAGACACTTGTGTCAGATCTAGATATTCCCACGGCATCCCTCTATAGAACCATTGAGTTCCCTCTGAATCCCATAGACGTCATTCCTCTTACACCTGCCAATCACTGTCACCATGACGACACGGGATGCCTCTGCTACAATAGTCCTGTGACAGTCACAGCCCAGCAGTGAGCATGCAGAGGCTCCCCCCTAATTAATATACACACGCACAAACACACACATGTTGGAATTCAGGTGTCAAAGTTCTCTGAAATGTTACAAATAAATAATTACTGTATAATACGTTGACTTCTAAAAGCAAAAGGGGAAATTCAGTGCAAATTGCAGGTATAGTGTTTATCCACAGTGAAGGCTAAGAGCATTTAAATTAAAAGTTTATATGTTAAGTCTTAATTTGTCAGAATTTTTTTTTAATGTTTTGCATATCCCAGCTTTGTTAGGAGGCTAGGGTCACAGCGTGGGGTCAGTCATTATACGGCGCCCCAGGAGCAGACAGGGTTAAGGGCCTTACTCGAGGGCCTAACGGCGGCAACTTGGTAGAGGTGGGGCTTGAACCCCGACCTTCCCATCAGTAGCTCAGTAACAATAAAAATATATATCTTTTTAAATTTAAATTAATGCCCCACCACACACGCACACACACACGCACACGCACACGCACGCGCACACACACACACACACACACACACACACACACACACACACACACACACACACACACACACACACACACACACACACACACACACACACACTCACTCACACACACACAAAGAACATAAAAACTGCACATTCTCAATATTTGTTCAACCACTTTAGGTTTAATTATGGTTATGATTATGTGGTAATGAAAATGAATTGTTATCCTCCCAGAAACGCTCCTGAAAAATGCCTGGAATAAATCATACGTCCCTTTACCTCTGCTCCAAAAAACTGTTTTTATGCTCCCTAGCAAATTAAAGTTTTTTTTTTCTGATTAGTCTCACTAACAAGTGTTTTTCTTATAGCCACAAAGCTGTTTAATACTAATCCTGTAAGTTCTTTTCACACTGTGCGTGTGTGATTTTTTCACCGAATTCACCAATAATTTAAGTGAGCATTTTTTTTAACCCAGTCCCTGTAATTTCTAATCTCAGTTTTCTTTGCTTGATGAATAATTATAGGAATAATTTGACCAGTGATTTTTTTTTTTCCTTGGTCAGACAGTGTATAAACAGAACTCCTTTGGTTAATATATAAAAAAAATATTAATTACAGAAGTCTTCATTCATAATCAGAGCTCTGAGGTACAGTTGTTTTAATTTTTTGTAGTTTTGTTTTAAAATTTAGTAATTTTCATGACAAGGAATGTGCATTGAAAGAAAAAAACTGAGGCAAGTCAAGGAACAACCAAAATGGGAAACAGAAATACACCTGTTTTGTGGATGCTCCAAAACAAATATTCAGTTTTTATTAACCAAAGGTGCTAAGATGTGCCAGAGCTGGATTTAATCCTGCATAAACAAAGTTTAAAAATGAGATCTTTGAGGATAAATGCTTCCTAGCAAGAAATTTTGGTTGTCAAAATATTGAATATTGTCTGTGGACAGTGCAACCATCATCGGTTACTTACCACAGGGATAATGTTGAATGAATGACAGCAATGCAGTGTTGAAAATACTAAAAAAATATTTATGAAGTACTTTTCTATTTGTCTCTCAACTCTAATACATCCTTTAAATGTTCATACATCTGCTGGGAGCTTTTTTCCCCTTTTTATTCTTTCCTCTCTAAGTAAGTCAATGCCCTGTGTGGGACTTGAACCCTGGTATGAATGGTAAAAGCATGGAATACTAACTGGCCTGTACTTAGTGCTTGTTAATGCACATTCTGTATATCGCTCAAATAAAGGCCACCATAAACCAACCCCTTCAAGTAAAAATACTAGACTAGTGAGATTTTGTTCAAGTGAACTAAATGCATTATTAATGCATGAAAGTGAAATAAAAAATAGAAATATTTTTTCCCCTACCGAACTGGTCAACATTTCCCCACAGTGACAACTTGTGAATATATTAGTCAATTAGTCTGTGTAACCTCTACTTGTTTACAGTCTGTCATACTGCCCTTCACGTGCACTTCCACAAACACAAGCTTCAGAAGAATGCACTCCACCCTGAGCAATCACAAAGACCAGACACAGCTGCATGGTCCAACAGCTAGTTGGAAATCTGCCTGGTCTCGTTCCCGTTCTTGGAACTCTCAAGCCATGTGCTAGTCTTTGTCCTTCTGCTGCGTCGTGTTAGTTTACTGCACGGGTTTGTGGAATGAATGTATGCAGTATAATTACCACCTGGCCTTGCCCTTCAGTGCGTGTGTCCATGTCTGTGTGTTAGAAACAGGATGTGATACCTTTTCTAAATTAATCGTCCATGTGTCTGAGCTCATACATTTATATAACATGTGTGGGTGCGTGCATGCTTACGGGCGTGTGAGGATCTATAGGGGTTCAGGAGGTCCTGTCAAATTGTGGTAGTGTGCGCAGCTTCAAAGCGTGGTTGTGAAAAGTTGTCTCATGGGCGCGCCTGATTCCGTTTAGTCAGAGGGGTTCGCAGGATTTTGTCTTGCATGCGGAGACGGCTCTCAGGGGTCAAGGTTAGAGGTCGGCCCGGTACATGTTAAGCTCTTAAGCCTTTAATAACATATGCGTGCACAGACAGGATCAACCGGCACAGCCTCCGTTACACTATAAATTAATGCTGGACAGTTTATGATGTGTTAACTGTTATAGCAGGATTGGCTTTCTCAGTGCTGGTGTTTATAACTAAGCCTTTTCACAAAACACATTTTATTGCATTTCAGTGAGTCAGTAAATAGTGAAAATAAAGGTATGCCACTAATGTATGTATCCCACTAATTAACCTTGACCCATCTTTATTTTCTACTGTTGTAACTTTAATAAATTATACGGTGCATTTCAGGCTCAGTGCTTAACCATACACAATCATACAATGTGTTAACTATTTTTATTTGGTGAAAACTTTCAGTAATTGCACTGATTATGTATGCCTGTCCATCTCTCTCTCTCTCTCTCTCTCTCTCTCTGTTTTCTTTCTCAGTTGAGCTGGCCGGCTCCCAGAGACAGGGTGGAAATGTGTATCCTGGCTGGTAAAAACTCTGTCGTAAGTAACACCCAGAATATATTACGCTAAAGAAAACATTTCAGCAAACAGCCTATTGTGATATTTTTTTTCCAATCATTAAACTACATGTGCAAGTTATAAACAGATCTTACATACACTTCTGATTCTTTACGTTTTTTTTTTCAATCTTTCTCCATCTTTTAGACCGAGTGTGCCAATTTTGTTCGTGTTCTGCACAATTATAACCGTACTCACGTCTACACATGTGGCACCGGAGCCTTTCATCCTACATGCGCTTTCCTGGAGGTCAGGAGCCACAAAGAGGTGAGAGGTCAAGCTATTGGTTACTGACAGCAGTGCATATTTCTCAACTAAACACTGCATAAGGACTATTTCTTTGTGTGACTTCTAGGTTGTAGCTGTGTGAGTAATTACTTAGTTTTCACCCTGCTCCACGTATTAACTTTGTTTGATGTGTGTTCCTTAAGGTAAAGGGCGGTGGGCTTCACTTGATCAGCAGCAGTATGGAGTCAGGCAGGCTGAAATGCCCTTTTGACCCCCGCCAACCTTTTGCTTCAGTACTTACCGGTGAGAGTGGACGTTTTATAAAGCTCTGCTGCCTCACACACATTGCAAGTCTGACCTTTTATCACACTGAAAATCAGTTTCTCTGGCTTAATGCACCTAGATCAGCTTATCACTCAGAGCAGATGTTTTGACAGATATGGTAAAAGCTAGAGGGGTTTACTGTAGCCTTTAAAGGAAATCTGGACTAAGGAAGGAGGACACTAAAACTTCACTAGAGGGCATGGAAAGCTTTGCTGGCAGTTAGCTGCAAGTACTCCCACTCTCCATAATGATTTATACTGCAGACAGCCAGAAACGGTAGGATGGGGTGGTGAAGAGTTGGGTGAATTCAGCATGGATTTTGCAAAGAAGAGGAGTGAAATTAATTGAAACAGAAACATCTATTTGTGTGCAGCAGCTCAATATATTAGATATCAAATTTCAGTTTGCTGTGGAAACACTGCTCAAAGGATTTGGATTCAGTGTTCTTCATAAGAAACAATATATAAACACATTGTTGTAGGTTTGTTTTCTGAACGAAAAACTAAAGGAGGATCTGTAGTTATTAGAGGGGCTTTTCTTATAAGAGGTCACATTAGGGGGGAACTCCAACCAGCTCCTTTAAACCCAAGCCAATGCAAAATTAGAAAAAGGACAAGAAGCAGGGAATGCTTTTATTCACGCCACATTTTCTGTTTGTAAATGCACACCGGAGACCTATCTGAATGTCTAAAAATGACAAAAATGTGAATTTCGTACAATACAGTAAATCCCCTTTCAAACAACCGACAGCTAATGACAACCCAAACCCCTCATTTCCACTAATAGATATTCCTATAAATCAGTCTCATCTACAGTATATGTACAATATCTGAAAAAATAGAAACAAAAGTAGACCTTCCTAAATAATACATCTACAAACACATTGTAAACAAAATATAATTCTAGTCGTCTAAATGGTTGTGCATGTTTTTGATGTTTGCCCGAATGACGACCATCTTAGCAATGATTATTTTACATCGCTGAAGCAGTAACTCACATTCCTGAACTTCTTCTCAGTGGGGTTGGTTGCCTTGGAGACGGCTGTGACTGAGAGTAAATTGTTTATGGGTGTATAAGAAAGATTCTCAGCTGGTATCAGATATCAAACAGAGAGAGAGAGAGAGAGAGAGGTTTTCTGGTACTGTACTTAATGTGCTTGGCTTCTGCATGTGTTTTACTGTCTGTTCTCAGATCAGTACCTGTATGCTGGAACAGTGTCTGATTTCCTGGGGAAGGACAGCATGTTTAGTCGCTCTCTCGGCCCTCCTCCAGACCAGCACTACATCCGAACAGACATCTCAGAGGACTACTGGCTCAACGGTCAGACTTTGTTATATACACACTGATATACACAAATACACACAACACTAATGAAGAGAAAATCAAGAGAAAATCAAGCTCCATACCAAAACATAACGTAAACATAAAGAAAGTCCCATATGTATTTGGACATTATTGTTTTCACTATCTACCAAACTAACAAAACATTTTTTCATGCTATACATTTATTTCAATACTTGGTAGCAAATTCTTTGAAGCTACTGACTGCATAAAATCTGGAACCCAGACATGAGCAGAACCCTGTTGATGCTCTGCCAGACCTTTGCTGCAGCTGTCTTCTGTTCCTGCTTGTTTCTGCATTCGGCATTTGAAATGCATGCTCAGTTAGACTCCCATTAGATGATTTATGCTGTGGAAGACTTCTTTTGATCATTGATTTTGACACAGGGAATCCAACTCGCAAATGCCACACTTAAAATCCACTCTTAACTATAAGTAAAAACAAAAAAGCAATAACACACACCTACAGTAGCCATGCAACACGTGAGAATTCATGCACAACTATTTGATCAGCCATAATATTAACACCACAACACAATGCACTAACATTGTTTATCAATTACACACGTGGACAAAATTGTTGGTACCCTTAGGTCAATGAAAGAAAAACCCACAATGGTGACAGAAATAACTTTAATCTGACAAAAGTAATAATAAATAAAAATTCTATGAATGTTAACCAATGAAAATCAGACATTGCTTTTCAACCATGCTTCAACAGATTTATAAAAAAAAAAATGAACTCATGGAACAGGCCTGGACAAAAATGATGGTACCCCTAACTTAATAGTTTGTCGCACAACCTTTTGAGGCAATCACTGCAATCAAACGATTTCTGTAACTGTCAATGAGACTTCTGCACCTCTCTGCAGGTATTTTGGCCCACTCCTCATGAGCAAGCTGCTCCAGTTGTTTCCGGTTTGAAGGGCGCCTTTTCCAGACAGCATGTTTCAGCTCCTTCCAAAGATGCTCAATAGCATTGAGGTCAGGGCTCATAGAAGGCCACTTTAGAATAGTCCAATGTTTTCCTCTTAGCCATTCTTGGGTGTTTTTAGCTGTGTGTTTTGGGTCATTGTCCTGTTGCAAGACCCATGACCTGCGACTGAGACCCAGCTTTCTGACACTGGCCAGCACATTTCTCTCTAGAATCCCTTGATAGTCTTGTGATTTCATTGTACCCTGCACAGATTCAAGACACCCTGTGCCAGATGCAGCAAAGCAGCCCCAGAACATAACAGAACCTCCTCCATGTTTCACAGTAGGGACAGTGTTCTTTTCTTGATATGCTTCATTTTTCCGTCTGTGAACATAGAGCTGATGTGCCTTGGCAAAAAGTTCCATTTTTGTCTCATCTGTCCATAGGACATTCTCCCAGAAGCTTTGTGGCTTGTCAACATGTAGTTTGGCATATTCCAGCCTGGCTTTTTTATGATTTGTTTTCAACAATGGTGTCCTCCTTGGTCGTCTCCCATGTAGTCCACTTTGGCTCAAACAACTACGGATGGTGCGATCTGACACTGATGCTCCTTGAGCATGAAGTTCACCCTGGATCTCTTTAGAAGTCTTTCTGGGCTCTTTTGTTACCATTCGGATTATCCGTCTCTTTGATTCGTCATCAATTTTCCTTCTGCGGCCACGTCCAGGGAGGTTGGCTACAGTCCCATGGATCTTAAATTTCTGAATAATATGTGCAACTGTAGTCACAGGAACATCTAGCTGCTTGGAGATGGTCTTAGAGCCTTTACCTTTAACATGCTTGTCTATAATTTTCTTTCGAATCTCCTGAGACAACTCTTTCCTTCGCTTCCTCTGGTCCATGTTGAGTGTGATACATACCATGTCACCAAACAACACAGTGACTACCTGGAGCCCTATATATAGGCCCACTGACTGATTACAAGATTGTAGACACCTGTGATGCTAATTAGTGGACACACCTTGAATTAACATGTCCCTTTGGTCACATTATTTTCAGTATTTTCTAGGGGTACCATCATTTTTGTCCAGGCCTGTTCCATGAGTTTATTTTTTAAAAATAATTCTGTTGAAACATGGTTGAAAAGCAATGTCTGACTTTCATTGATTAAAATTCATAGAATTTTATTTAATTATTACTTTTGTCAGATTAAAGTTATTTCTGTGACCATTGTGAGTTTTTCTTTCATTGACCGAAGGGTACCAACAATTTTGTCCACGTGTGTATATACCAGTAAACTGGTGAAGGATCATGGGCACCCAAGGTTCACTCATGCCCATGGGACGCTAAGGGCAGTCCACCTGGTCTGAATACACAAAAAAGTCAATGCAGCACAAATCACCAAAAAACTAAAAGTAAACATTGGACATGATAGAAAGGTACCAGCACACCAGCAGGCAAAGAGCCCAAGACAGGGGCAATCAAATGTGTCCAATCCAAAAGGCCTCACCCCACAACCCACTGCACTCAAAGGACCCGTTGCCAATATCCTGGTACACACACACACACACACACACACACACACACACACACACACACACACACACACACACACACACACACACACACTGTTAATTCTTTAGACTGTTTTTTCTTTTACATTTTTTTAAATTTCATTTTATTTTGCATATCATCCTAAAAAAGTCTCATTAGTTACAGCACAATTGCAGTATACTGACTGACAAGACACTCTGTTCGAATATTCACCAGTTCAGTTTATACAAAGATCTTCTTTATATATAGAAATATTGAATTGCAGTGGAATTACCCCCTTTGGAAAATCCAGATACGACCCTATATACACAAACCCACAGGCTGCATGAAGAATGAAACCAAAACCACTGACAATTTAATATTTCCAGGCAAGCCAAAAGGCACCACAGACGTAATAGCACACACACTTTCTTCGTACCAGCTCCACCCTAAATGAAAAAAACAAACAAACAAAAAACAAAACAAAAACTAAACTAAACTAATCTGAAAATGAACACTTTATGTATGTGTGTGTGTGTGTGATGAACCACAGCTCATTGTGCCCCCTCTCACCTAATTCAGATGATTTGTTGGATCATCACATCTGTATCATGTTATCTTCTTTCTTCATGGCCTGAGCTGTACAGCAGTCATACATCTTTACTGCTATATGTGCAGGAATTTATGTACTTTGCCGCTTTGTAGTCTCTCATCTCCTTTCCTTTCCTGTTTTTGGTGAAACTGAATTACAGTCGCTGCTAGGTTCTGGTTGAGGTACAAAGACCCTCTGTGTGTGTGTGTGTGTGTGTGTGTGTGTGTGTGTGTGTGTGTGTGTGTGTGTGTGTGGAACCAGAGGGGAATTAAAACAGCTACATTATTACATTATTTTTTTCATTAGGAAAAACCTTAACCCTTCAGTTTTTTTTGTATCAAAATGACCCCTGTTATAAAAACTGATTACTACTAAATACAACAAGGTAAATTTTTCTTAAAGTATGAAACTTTCTGTGTTGAGCCCAGTTTCTCTAATCATTGTAATTAATTACACAATCAGATTATATTAAAGTAGTTTAACCTGATAGTTATGCTAAAATAAATGTGTCCAAGAGAACAGTATAAAATATATATTTTTAAAGTTTTCTCACACTTCTCTTTCTTTTACTCTTATTTCTGCAGATATGTTCTAATAGGGCAATGAATAAGCTCTCACTGGCTTTTGTCTTCTGTCTCCACAGAGGCCAAGTTTATTGCTGCGCATCCTATCGCAGACACTTACAACCCTGATGACGACAAGATTTACTTTTTCTTCCGTGAGGCCTCCCGGGAAGGGACCACTATGGACAAAGGCGTGCTGTCTCGAGTAGCGCGTGTCTGTAAAGTAAGAATCCCTGTGGGAACGGACCTGCAGCCGTCCTTGCTCCTCTTGATCAAAACGCTCATCACTTCTCTGATTCCGATATTTTATTAGACAATCATATACATTTAATGTTCCCCTCGGGAGAGCAGACTTCCTGGTGCGTTCCATGTGATGAGATCTGTTGAAAACAGAATAAACCATTGTTGTCAGCAGGATAAATCATAGCACAGACCTGGCTGTGTAGTCAGAATCTAAGCCCTTGCTCATGATCACGCCAGAGTTCCTGTACGCCAGACTATAATCATGTTAACTGATGTCATACTTCTAAAAGGAGAGTGCTGAAAAATACACATAACCATAAATGTGTTCTCAAAGCCTAAAATGGTTCTAAAAATAGTTCTTCATTGTTTTGTCATAGTCATTGCTGCATATCAGGTACCCGTATTTACATTGTTACCTTTTCTCTCCCCTTTTTTGTACTGTATAAATGCTATACATAAACTGAGAATGTAAAATCTTTCCTCTGAGGCTTTCTACGCTTAAGATGTAAGCTGTAATGCTAGCCAAGGCCGGATTCCTCTCGCTCCAGAGAGAGCATCTTTGTAGATTAAAGTGTTTAAAAACACTACTGCTAAGCCTTTTATGGTTCTCCGTTTTCTCCCTCTATCAAGCGAATGTGCTATTCAGTACACATAATGGCTAAGAACAAAATATCCTGTGTTTGCAGACTTCACTAGAGGCATTTGATCAAACACTCTTGAGAAATAACAAGGACATAAGCTCATGCCTGGAGCCAATCTCTCCAGTAAGAGGCTGCCTAGCTGCTCCTGCAGTTAACCTGATTCTACAAATTAACAAAGAGGCCCTCATATACTCAATCTTACTAAGCGAAGAAATGCGATTCAGAAGATGACAGGTCCCTGTCATGTTCTGTCTTTCTGTTTCTGTGGATAATTGATGTTTGTTAGCTCTCCTCCTCACTCTGTCTTAGTTAAATAAGCTAGTCTGATTAGGGACAGATGGAGGCCTTCGCTTCATATGAAGGGAGTTTATTTATGGAGTCTCTAAAATGAAGTGTAATAGTTACAAGTTAAAAAGTTACACCCGTGGTTTTGAACGATGACACAAATTTAAGACACTTGACTAACATTTGCTTGTTTGCGTATGTATTTGTGCGGTTTAGAACGATGTAGGTGGTTTGAGAAGTCTGACCAACAAGTGGACAACGTTCCTCAAGGCCCGACTGGTGTGTTCCATTCCAGGAACAGATGGTGTGGATACACACTTTGATGAGCTCCGTAAGTGGATGATTTTTTTTTCTCATACATCTGAACACACCCACAAACAAGAACAGTGTGTTTATTAGAAACATTGTTTTATCACATGACAACTATTACTTGTATTTTTTGGCTATTGTAAAGCATTAATGTGTGCTTGTGTGTGTTCATTATAGAGGACATCTTTATGGTTCCAACAAGAGATGAGAAAAACCCCAAAGTGTATGGAGTCTTTACCACTACTAGGTACTCTTTCTTTTATTGCTGTCACTGGAAAAATACAAGCAGGATTACGAGGCCTCCACCCAGTGCTCTGACTTTCATTACATTGTTTACTACTTCAGCAGCCTTGCAGTACACTGCATACTTAGTGTATTATGATCAGCTCATCTAAATGTCCAAACATATATAGACACAGCACATGCAATGGACTTTCTTCCATTACGGTGGATCTCCAGCTATCCACTTTTGCCGATAGTCTGTTTTAAAATATGTTGCCAAAAAGTGACATTAAAGATAAAGCTAAATAATACAGTTTGCTTCAAATGTAAATAAAATTATATGGTATTTTACAACATCCATGAAAGCTTATTTATGTTGGTGTTCTTGTTTGTTCCAACAGCTCTATTTTTAAAGGATCGGCAGTGTGTATATACAATATGGAGGACATCCGCGCTGTATTCAATGGACCTTATGCCCATAAAGAGGGACCAGATCATCGTTGGGTGGAATATGAGGGGAAAATCCCTTACCCAAGACCTGGCACGGTAAAGACCATATCACTTACTATTATTATTATTATTATTATTATTATTATTATTAATAATAATAATAATAATAATAATCAGCTCCCAGCAAACCTGATCAACTAGTCAACTAATTATCAGCCTTTTCCTGATTGAAGTGGGTATGATGAAGCGGCGACACCAAAGTATGCAGAAAGGAACGTTCAGAATAGACTGTGGCAAGACATAGTAGTGATAGGAGTTACCACTAGAGGGGGATATAACCTAAGGCTTAAGCTTGCTCTGCTTGAACTTTCCCTAAAGAAAAGGACAACAACATTTTCACACAACAGCTTTTCAGAAATTTTATAGAATATATTTTGTTGTATTATAAATATTATAATCAGCAGTGGAAGGCGGCACGGTGGTGTAGTGGTTAGCACTGTATGCTTGCACCATCCGGGTTCGATCCCCGGCCAGGCTCGATTCCCGTCTCTGTGTGTATGGAGTTTGCATGTTCTCCCCGTGCTTGGTGGGTTTCCTCCCATAATCCAAAGACATGTAGGTTAGGCTAATTGGCATTCCCAAATTATAGTATAATAAATATTGTGTGTATATAGTATAATACATATTGTATAATAAATAATTATAGTATAATAAATAGTGTGTGAATGAATGAGTGTATGTGTGTGTGTCTGTGCCCTGTGATGGATTGGCACCCTGTCCAGGGTGTACCCTACCATGTGCCCTAAGTCTCCTGGGATAGGCTCCAGGCCCCCATGACCCTGAATACAGGATTAAGCGGTATAGATGATGAGTGAGAGTGAATCAGCAGTGGCTGAGTTCTGAGTCAGTTATCTAAACTGTGTGACGTCTCACAACTGCCACAGAACCACTGCGGTGCATAGCATTTACTATCAACCTTAATATAAATGTTTCCCTATTACAGTGTCCAAGTCGCACATATGATCCACGCCATAAGACCACTAAAGATTTCCCAGATGACGTCATTAGCTTTATCCGCATGCACCCACTCATGTACCACTCCGTGTACCCAATCACTGGCCGGCCAATCTTCACGAGGATCAACACAGAGTACCGGCTCACACAGATTGCAGTAGACCGTGTCCCTGCTGAGGACGGTCACTACGCCGTCATGTTCCTGGGCACAGGTAACACCACACAAATATTGGGAACTTGCATAAAATGCTATTTAGTTTTTTTTTCCACCAGAGATCTAACAATACAGTACTTGTCAAAATATGTAAACCAATCACTCGTGTCTACATACATACATACATACCTACGTAGCTACACCGATTAGCCACTACAGTACCACCACTGTCAGGGGACCTAAATAACATTGATTGTCAATTAAATACCAGTAAAAAAAACTTGTGACCTTTCATGGGCACCCAAGTCTGTTCTACTGTATACCTGTGGGGACCAAAGGCCAGCCAGTCTGGTCCGCTCTCATAAAAAGGCCAGTGTCCCATGTGGAGCTTAACAGGCAACAAGTTAAAGGTTGTTCATCCAGACTTAAAGTCCCCTATATCTCAAGCATTCCTGTAATGCACCAGACAATCAATTCCAATCCATGCCGAGGCCCCACCCAGCAACCCATAGCACACCAAGAATCCTTAAAGTTTCAGTGCCAGACACCACAGCAGACTACCAGAGGCCTTGTGGAGTCATGCCATGAAAGGCCAGAGCTGTGGGACAAGGGGAACCTACACAATACTAGGCTTAATATTTTGGGTTTTAATGTTATAGCTGGTTAGTGTACATGCATACATACATACATGCATACCCACAAAAATACATACCTACATGTTAAACACTGTATTAAATAAAAAGACCAATAGAGGGCGAGGTGAGTCAACTTTCAGCAGGGTAAAAGTGTTAGTGTTTGTGTGTTTTTTTATAGATGCTGGTTCAATTTTAAAAGTGGTTAGCATCACACAGGAAAACTGGGCTGCAGAAGAGGTGGTGTTAGAAGAATTACAAGCATTCAAGGTAAATATCAAGAAAACAAAAACTCTCTGTTTCATGAATTTATCGTTCATAACCGCTTTGTTTCATATTTCAGAACCCGTCTCCCATCCTCAGCATGGAAATCTCTTCTAAACAGGTATTAACAATAAACAATGCTGACAGGTGTCTGCACATTCTGTTCAAAATGTAGTTTGAAATTATTTGAATCCTTGAGATTGGATTGTAATCCACTTTTATTACTTACTATTCTCATACTTTCCATCGTTCCCTTCTCTTTCTCATACATGAAACACACATTCCTACTTCTCCTGTTTGCCTCATTATCTGCTTAAGTATATGGCTGGGTCAAACACAGGACAAACAAAATGTAGTTGCATTCTCCAGGCCATTTCTTTCATTTCATCCCATCTTCTCTCTCTCTCTCTCTCTCTCTCTCTCTCTCTCTCTCTCTCTCTCTCTCACTTCCTTTTTCTCTCTCTCTCTCTCTCTGTTTGTTTTCACTTTTTTTTGTAGACCATCCTCTGTGTACATTTGTATTTATTCTTTGCCTAGTCTGACAATTCTAAAAGTACACAGGCTCTGTAGGCATATGGGCAAAAGAACAAATAAACACAATGTTTAGGTAAAGACGAAAGGGCCTGAACAAATTGCAGCAGTTGATGGTTTTTCAAAACCAGCTCTGATAGTGCCTGCGAGCACTTTTCTTGGCCTTTCGTCTGTGTTTGTTCTGTGTGTGAGGCAAGTCTGTACTTTGTGTCTTTAGCAGCAGCTGTTTGTCGGAGGAAGAGACGGCCTGGTGCTCGTGGCTCTGCACAGGTGCCACATTTACGGTCAGGGTTGCGCCGAATGCTGCCTTGCCAGAGACCCTTACTGCGCCTGGGACGGCTCCCACTGCTCCAGATACATACCTGCATCCAAGAGGTGAACACACACATACGTACATGTGCATGCATGTTTACAGCTTGTATTGGTTAGCAGTAATGTGTTTAGTATCCTGAGTAGATCATGTTGTGTAAAAGTGCAAATGTGCAAGAGGTGTAATGTGAGAGCAGCACAGCTCAGAAAAGCAATCTGAATGTAGCTTGAGAAATAAGTTTGCGTGTGAGGTAGTGAGTCGTACAGGTGGGAGGATGTGCTATGGGAAAGTAATGTGTAGAATTGGTAAATAGTTGATTAGAAAAGTTAAAGTATGTTCCACCATGCCCTCTCTCTGACCCACTTCTACAGTTTTTTCCAGATTTCAGCCCAAGAAAAGAAAAAAAAAAAAAGATAAATATTTGATTTTGCTCTGCAGCTCCAGCGCTGTAGGGTGTTGTGGGAGTGGACTGGACAGGCAAAATTGATTAGAGGAGCTTTGTTGTTGAGATGATGTATGGGAGCTGCCAAAGAAGTTTTCTTGCCCTTTTTCTCTCTTTTTAGGTTTGCTGCTGACACAAGCAGGTCAGGTCATTCCTAACAGATGCTGAGTCAAAGAACAAGAGAGAGAGAGAGAGAGAGAGATATTAGTTCAGGAGATGTTTTGCACACACTGATTGTCAGGTGGTTTGCAGCTCAAGCACACGTCTTACTGACCATGTAATGATGTCAGTTTTCTGTGTTACAAAAGAATGCTTTGCTAACATGCAAAAACCAGTCAAGTAAATCAGTGAAAGGACAGTCAGGAGGAAATATTATTTTTAGAAGAACATATTGCTCCATCAGAATGACACGGGTAGAATTATAAAGCTGAGCTGAGCGTCAGACATTTGCTCCCGTTTTCAGTTTTGTAACCAAAAAATATTGTTACAGGAGGGCTCGCAGACAGGACATCAAACATGGAGACCCATCCAGCCATTGTTGGGATGCAGACGATGGTAAGTGTGAATGAATACATGGCTGATTCACATGAGGGGGAAAAAAATCAGTTTTTACAAAAAATACATAAAAACAAACAAATTAATTAAAATAGGCAAGACAAAGGTAAGAGGACAGCATTCATGTGGAAGGATTGTAAAATCTGCCTGTGTGTGTGTGTGTGCGTGTGTGTGCGTGCGTGTGCGTGTGATGTATAAAAGCTTACAAAAAGCTCTGCATTGTACTTTAGAGAAAATGCACCATTGTCCAGAGGGGCTCATGTAATGGAATTTAAAAGCCAATCCTAAAAATACTCTCTTCCTCTGTCATTCATATACTCAATCATACACACATATACACACACACACACACACACATACACACACACACACACACACACACACACACACTTTCTTACAGTCCCCATCAAGTTAATGCATTCTCTCTTACCTTTTCTCTACCACTGTGTGCAGTGTTGGGGAAGAACGTAGAGGAGAAGGTGCTGTACGGTGTAGAGAATAACTCCTCTTTCCTGGAGTGTCTGCCTAAATCCCAGCAGGCCCAGGTCCGTTGGTTTATACAAAGACCAGGGGCAGACCACCGCCAAGAGGTAACTTATCACACACGTTACTATTTGGTTATACTGTATTTGTTCGCAATCACATCAGGATTAATAATATTTAATTACAGGAATTAACAGTATGTATGCAGGATTGTTATCTCTGAGCTAAAGTCAGACACACTGGCTTTTCTTATCAGTTAATCAAATTCCACTTATTTCAACTGAATGGTTTGATTTTGCATTGATAGATTTAACATGACAAAGCAGATATTTTTTAATGCTTTGCTAGGACAGATAAAATATAGGGGACAGAGGGCAGCTCATCTATTCGGATCCCACAGAAAAGCCAATGCAGCACAAACTGGTGAAAAAATTAAATGCTGTCCGCAGTAGAAAGGCATCAGAACACCCGGTGCATCACATCATGCTGCGCACATGGTGGTTCCCTGACCCCAATCTAAACAAGCACCCATGGGATGCGCTGGACAAACATTGGCGCTGCCAATGTCCTGATGCCAGACACAACAGCACACCCTACAGCCGTCCTGGTGATTTTACTGTTAATTGTTTGACTCGGAGGCTGATTGGAGTATATGACAAGAAGTAGTTCTTCCAAATCAGATTCTAAATTTTTATTTGCCAAATACAAGTATACTGGGAATTTATCTTAGTTAGTAATGAAATCAGTTTACAGAGGACTGATTTCACACAATGTTTATATAATATACAATCATACTCTTTCAGATGCAGCCCCGCCCTTTTTATTCAGGCTTGGGAACTGCAGTAAGAGTCTTGACTTGTGCATCATTTTGCTGAGGTTTCTCATTGGGGAATTGAATCCCAGGCTTCTGAATAAGCCTGAACATGACTCCACTATACTAATGGAATACAGTAAATACAGTACACATAAACAATGATTGTATATACAGTATTCATAGTGCAAAAGGGATTTTAAATGCATACATTAAAATTAAACGACACATAGATGAGATGTGAGGAACTACTAGAAAAGGAGAAACTTATAGCGTAAGTGCTGCAGGTGCAAAGTGCTGTCTTAATCTCTCTCTCGCTTCAATAATACACACAGCTACACCTGCGAGATGCTGGTTAACAACAAGAAAACAGCCGGATAAACTTGTCCACTCATTTAAAGTGTTGTCCCTTTTCTGGAAATAATTGTGGTGCAAGAGCGTCCAACATGTGCAAGCAATGCTTTAAGACAGTCCTGATCCAGGTCATAAAAACCATGCCTGCACTTTACTCTCAGTCTGCCCCGCAAACACTGGGTCTATTGAAAGCACATGCTGCTGTTTATTTGGCTAAATCGTTCTCGATCATAACAAAGTATGTAGCATATTTCAACAGTTGAATCATGTTTATCCTCATATCTCTGTCTATAAACTCAGTTTGAAACGTAACAACAGTATTTTATCGGTCTGTCAATAAAATGTGATTAGTTCACAGCGCAAGAAGATGAATAACAGAGACCGCTAATAAAAGTGCCACCTATAAGAGCATTTCTCACAGCAGCCCATGGAACATTGTTATAACGGGTCTTGCTTCTAAATTACTGATATGTGTGGAAAACAAATGCTTGTGTGGTCAAAAGTTTGTACACAAGGTCATTTATGCAGTTATTTAGTTTATCAATCATATGATAAACACAATAAAGTTGACAATTGTAAAATTTTTACATGTTTGATGAGATTCTCAGACAACCTCAGTACTCAAACCGGTGCATTTGGCCTTACAACCATGCCAGAGTCAAAGTCACTGATATCAAATTTTCTCCCCATTATAATGAGCACCATCAAACCGAAGCACCATCATTCCTCAGATTTCTCCATAAAGAAGATAGACGTTACTGCTGATCTTATTTAATGGCTGCGTTATGTTTTTAATTCAGAAAAGGCCAGTTGAAGTTTGAGAAAGTAAAATAATGGACAGGGAGATTAACTGATGAACTGATAAGGATCGAGCAAGAGAGATAGCAGATTCCATTTCTGTCATCTTCTCACCATTTTCACGTAACCTGACCCTAACTCTGTGTTCAGCCTCTCACATTTCACTTCTCACATCTCACAACAATCCCCTAAAGCCGTTTCTACTCTGGACATTTGAAAAATATTCCATTGCCCTTATTCTCCCTCATATATGGACTGCTGCTACTAATCCAACACCCTCATCACCCACATATCCTCACCTCCTGTGTCTCTCGGAGAGCAGTTCACACTGCGGATATGAAGGAGGATTTGACCTTGTGCACCGTGTGGGTGTTTTTGTATGTGCTCGTGTGTTATGATGAATGGATAGGCCCTGGACGAACTCCTCTGAGTGTTATATCAGCAGCATTGTTGTATTGATCCATCACTACTGCACTTAATCACTCCTGAATTGCCAGAACACTCATGGATGCATTGAGTGTGAGAGTGTGTGTATATGTGTTTTCCAGGCCTCGTCTAACCTTTTGTGGAGGTCTAGAGAAATGTGCTAAATATTGCTCAAAGAGAACTGAAAAGAAAAGGCACTATGTGTGTGTAAACAGAAGCTTCAATTTATAGCTTTGGTTGTATTTATTTTATACATATATACACACGTGGACAAAATTGTTGGTACCCTTCGGTCAATGAAAGAAAAACTCACAATGGTCACAGAAATAACTTTAATCTGACAAAAGTAATAATAAATAAGAACTTAGGATTCTAGGGGTACCATCATTTTTGTCCAGGCCTGTTCCATGAGTTCATTCTTTTTATAATTCTGTTGAAGCATGGTTGAAAAGCAATGTCTGACTTTCATTGGTTAACATTCATAGAATTCTTTTTAATTATTACTTTTGTCAGATTAAAGTTATTTATGTGACCATTGTGAGTTTTTCTTTCATTGACCGAAGGGTACCAACAATTTTGTCCACGTGTGTATATGTATTCTTATTTATTACCCTTTTTTTCTTATGACCATCTCCCTTTATCTGTCCTTCAGAGACAAACAGATGCTGCTTGAGGCAGCTGCTCAGAGCACCTGCAATACACAAACACTCATGCACCCAGACACACACACACAAACATTCACGTACTTTACACCTGCAGTGCAATCCTAAAATATGACCCAACACCTAACCTCGTAAAGCACCATGCTGAGTGATGAGAAAGGAGCTCGTCCTTGGTGTTTGTGTGATTATCATATCTGTGTGTATGTGTGTGTGTGTGTGTGTGTGTGTGTGTGTGTGTGTGTGTTTATCCAAACCAAACAGATACAGATTGCAAAGTGCCATCCCTAAAACAGCATGTTTTCCTCCCATAGCAATGAAACTCCACAGCCTTGAGGGCACTGTTTTGAGAGACAGGAGTTGTGGAGTGTCTCATAGGGTTTTAAGGAATGCCATGTAATCACTACAAACCACATCTGCACAGCATGGGCATTTTTTTTTTCTTTACACTTTTCTGTGTAACAGAAAATCTGCTCACTTGGGTTAGGTGTCTTAAGGGCAGTCTTTGAATTCCATCAGTAAAACCTTTAAAAATATATGAGTGAATGAGACAGACCTTAAATGTATGTGAGGCTTTACAGAAGGTTATGATAAACATGTGTAAAAGTATGACTGTAACCCTAAGCAACCATTATTTCCCTTTAAAAAAATGATCTAAAATGAATCTGTGGAAGTATGATAAACAGAAATGTAAAGTTTGGACACACCTTCTCATTCAAAGAGGTGGAATTTGTATTATGGCAAGAAAAGTAAAGCTAAGTAAAGAAAAACAAGTGGCCATCATTACTTTAAGAAATGAAGGTCAGTCAGCCCGAAAAAATTGGGAAAACTTTGAAAGTGTCCCCAAGTGCAGCCACAAAAACCATCAAGCGCTACAAAGAAACTGGCTCACATGCGGACCGCCCCAGGAAAGGAAGACCAAGAGTCACCTCTGCTGCGGAGGATAAGTTCATCCGAGTCACCAGCCTCAGAAATCGCAGGTTAACAGCAGCTCAGATCAGAGAGCAGGTCAATGCCACACAGAGTTCTAGCAGCAGACACATCTCTAGAACAACTGTTAAGAGGAGACTGTGTGAATCAGGCCTTCATGCTAGAATATCTGCTAGGAAACCACTGCTAAGGACAGGCAACAAGCAGAAGAGACTTGTTTGGGCTAAAGAACACAATAAAGAAAACTCTTTGAATGAGAAGGTGTGTACAAACTTTTGGTCTGTACTGTACGCCCCGAAATCTGGTATAAATATGATTCACCTACTAAAATTCACGTACTTATTAAATAAAGACTAATCTAAAAAACCTGAAGTATTCACTACGTCACTTTCCTAGGGTATGTGTTTACCAGATTGCAGTCATCTGACACAGCATATGACAAATGTGTGTGCGTGTGTGTGTGTGTGTGTGTGTGTGTGAGAGAGAGAGAGAGTCCTGTTCTGTATTTCTGTATGTTTTGTACGAATTGATTTCCCAGAAGGCTGTATGACTTGTGTTTGTGACTGATTCTAAGCAGACGTCCACACTCTCCTCACTCAGAACATGAAAGAATCGCAGGCCTCTTCCACGGCTTTAACTGTGACCCCGTTCTGCTTTTACACAGACAAGCTGATCTGATGCATCACTCTCAGCCTTACGGCATAGATCTAACACACAGCCTCACAGACACCCTGACATCACCATGACATACAGTATATACACACACACACACACACACACGTGCATATTTCTTCCTTACATGCTTCAGGTTGTTTGTGGTTTAGTCACAACACACCACATCAGAATTTCAACCTTTTATTAGGATAAAGCTATTCATTTGGAATAACCTTCTGGTTAAAGGGTTTATATCCTTCCTTCTAAAACACCTCGAATTTATATCCTGGGTGTAGTAAAACCTACCTGAGTGTGAATGTTTGTGTGCACATATGTGTAAATGAGTGAGTGTGCACTTGTCTGAAAGGCAGTCGGTATGCTTTGAAGCCCCCTCATTTCTCTAAAGCACAGCTGCATTGTTTTAGCACTTGACAACTGCATGACGTGAAAGAAGAACTGGCAGGCACAAGCAAGAGATTTTTTCTTATTTTTATTTTTCAGATAAAGTACTCTAGCGTAGATTTTTCTGAGAAAGATCAAGAATAAGATAGCAATTAGTAGACGACAAGACAGCATGGAGATCATTGTTAGCATGCTTTAGACGACCTTCCCTTTGACCATGTCATCATGTCTTTATTACTGGAACACACTGCATCCTTTCACTGCCTTCCCAGGGCTGACCCTTAAATGCACATCGAGTGAACTTCCCGTGTCAGAGGCCACCAGTGAAGTGAACACGCACCTTGAACATAGATCAGACCTGCTCACTGTCTGCATGCACGCACACACACACACACACACACGCGCGCACGCATGCTTACTCACTCACTAACTCATTATTATATTCATTCTCATTCTCAAGGACACTTTCTCTAGCTCTCTCTCTTTCACACACGCTTCACTATCATTATTGTCGGGTCAGTTTTCCTGAGATATCTAATAAGACTTAGATGACCAATCTAATGCAGTAATTAGAGGTCAGCAGGAAGCTGAACCTAAAGGTGAAAGGGTAACCTTTGCCCCTGTGTTTGGAGGAGGGTGGGAGCCATGCTGCGCACCGGTCCCCTCGGCATAGCTTTGCGCAAACCATCAGAATGATTTATGGCCATGAATTCTACAGGTGACATGTGAATTCTCCATCTGCAGTTGGAGGTGACAACTAATTATTGCACAGCGTGAGAAGGTGCACATACTTTGAAACGAGATTGTAAAGGAGTAATGTTGCATCTTTTTCTAGTTTGTGTGCTGATCCGTAGAAAATGTTCATAATTTTTAGGATTTTATGACACCACAAAGGCTGTCACACAACTTACTGATTGTATTAAGTATATGCGTTGTGTGTTACAGATCAAAGAGGATGAGCGGGTACTGGTGACGGAGCGAGGCCTACTTATCCGCTGGGTGCAGCGTAGCGATGCTGGCTTGTACGTGTGCACAGCTCAGGAGCACAGCTTCACCCGCACACTCCTCCACCTCTCGCTTAAAGTCCTGGAGCGCAACCACCTTCCCGGGCACCAGTCAGCGTCCAGCGGTCCCTCTGATCATGCCATTCAGGACATGACGTCTGAGCTGCGGCACAGTTATAAGGATTACGTACGTGCTATGAGCTCACCCTCTCTGGAGGAGTACTGCGAAGCACTGTGGCACAAGGAGAAGAAGCAGAGGCAGAAGAAGTGGAAGCACGTCCAGGAGCTCCGAAAGAACAGGAACCGACGGCATCATCAGGGGGCCGCCATCTGAGTGAACGGTACTCAAAAGTGCAAGCAGGGGAGCGAGGGAGGGATAACACACATCATTTGTTGGTGGATTGATGTGCATGGCCCAAATCTAACCTGTTTCAACTATTTAAAGGGGTGAAACAGGTCCTCTTAGAACCAGCACTCTGGCTGTCAGGGTGCAGAAACAGTATCTCTACCTGTCGTCGGGACACAACAAAGACACCCTCAACTATAAAATCGGAAAAATCTACAACAGCTGTAGAGGCGACGAACAGGTTCCAGTTGCAGACCTACAGCAGAAATGTTCTGCTCATGTATTTATCCAATAAATTCACATCATCTCGTGAGAAGCAAGAGGATTACTATTGACAATGATTTAATTGTAACCAGTAACGCAAAATGCATTCATGTTGAATGATTGTAAATATATGTTTTGTACAGCAGATTGTGCATGCGGTATGAGTTGTCGACAATTTATTTGTTTGCAGATTATGGTGTTGTTCACACAATAGGGCAAATAGGTTTCTCAAATAAATCAATATTGCAAACATAATTTAAGCAGAATGGCACAGTAGGTAATGTTTCATTCTCACTGCACCAGTATTTCCAGTTTAACCCTAAGCTCAGGTTACTGTCAAGTTTAACATATTTCTCCAGTTCCAACATAGTTTTTCCTCCTCTGTTTTCTCCAAGAAACATGCTGGTAGGTGGACTGGCTATGCTACAGTAAATTGCCTCTAGGTTTGTGCATGTTCTGCGATAGACTGGCGTCTTGCCTACCTAGTATTCCCATATCCTATTCCCATATCTTCCTGGGACATGCTCCAGATCTACCATGATCCTAACCAGGATTAAACACTTACTGAAGATAAATGATGAAAAGAAACATGAACTTTGGACTTGTTAAACTAATTCGCATATCCAGAACATTAAAAAAAAAAAATAGATTTAAAAATATGTACAAATGTGGCTTGAATCAGATTAGAAAAAGATGTTTTATGTGGTTTTGCTTTTCTGGCTGTGGAAAAAAACAGACCTTAATTGCCCGACTGTCTGAACTCAACCTAAGATGATAAACGATATAATAAAAGTTTGGTAGAAAAAGTATAATATTTCTGTATATTTCTATTGTGTCTTTTGTAGCTAGTTTGTTTACGGTATATACATTTATTTATGATTACAGCACAGTTGCAATAAACCTTTTCTTTTAAAGCTCTCTTACTCCCGACATTTTTGTTCACCAAGTACTTGCAGACTGATACTTGAACTAAGATTCTTAGCATTATTTCTTAATTTTATTATTATTTTTTTAACTAGGGAAATTCACATAAACACAAACACCTGATGCGACGACTGGAGGTCTCCGCCTGCCAGGCTCTCGGGTTCTTGTGATTGAGAAATGCCGCCTGTCTGGTGAGTTGGAAGAGTAGTCAGAAACACGGAGATGAGATTAGAGGGAGAGGGTGAACCTTACTGCCATCCATCATTCTTCACAGACTGACCTCACATTACCCTCCAGCCTGGAACAGTGACTCCTGCACACACAGTGTGTGTAGTACGTGTTCAAGGTCGAGACTCTGTCCACATCAGGATGCTCTTCTTACTGGCAGTTGGTTGTGCTTCTGTTGACCTATAATAGGGGTCAAGTTTAACAAGTCATTCATGCACCTACCTACGCAATACAGGTGAGGTATGTAATTATAGCACATCAGTGTTGAATTCTCAGAAATGTGTAATCGGTACAGTAGGTTCCGCCAATGGAAAGTCTTCAGGACTTTGTGTTTTCTTATATCTTGGGAAGCGTAATTCTGTATGTGTGTATTGGAGGGAGGATACAAATGTTAATAAGCATAACGTTTCTATAGAAAAATCAGATAACTTGTCATTTAGAACATGGTGGAGTCGGAACGCAACCAGGCAGAAACAAAACATGATCAAAAGCAATCCGACCAGAATGAGCATGAATGAGCAGGAAACAATGGTGCAGTACTTAACAATGCAAAAGAGGCACGATAAGACTTAAGGGCATAGGATAGGGACAAAGACACAACAGTGTACAGTATGTAGAGTATAAATAAAGAAACTGATTACAAAACAGCTGTACACAATGGTGACAAGAAAATAACAAAATGGGGGGGGGAGACAGGACCAGGAAGTAAAAACAAAGACATGTCACAATAAGAGCACAATGGACGAGCACTCCTTGTCAGCATCTACTGTAACTTGTCTTGTGGATCCACATCAGTAAATATCACTTTTAATAGTTAAAAAATGTTCATCCTTGGATAATTGCTATGATATAAGAGGAATACAACATGCTGAAGCAAAAAAAAAAAAAGAAATCAAGAACATTGTTTCTTCCGTATATTATGAGGGGTGTTCAAGTCAAATCGGGATTTAAATAATACACAACACAGTTATGAGAGTAAAAACTCTTTATTTCTCTATATAATCTTCTGCTATACAAATGCACTTACTGAATCCCAGCGTTTTAGTAGTGCTTGTATACCATCAAGGTAGAATGTTTTCTCAGTACATGATGGGTCTGCCTGCTTCACGTCTTAAATGCTGGCTCCCAGGAACTCCTTTAATGCCTCAAACATGTGGAAATGGCTTGAAGCGGGGTCAGGACTGTACAGCGGATGTGGCAATAGCTCCCAGTCGAATTCCTGTAATGTGCAAGTGGTGGTTGTGAATGATTGTGTGCACAGTTCCCACGGACAGATGCGTCTCCTACACAAGCTGGTGCAAAGTTATCCATCGATCCTGATCGAAGGATCAGGAGTTCCACTATGAGTGGGCTTCAATCCACCTCGGCCAGGATCATTGTTCACGGACGTACGACCTTCTTTAAAACGTTTGCACCATTCAAATGTTTACTGTGGCTAAGAATCTCATCACCATACTGTGCTTAAAGTCTTCTGTAAATGCCTATTGCTTTTAGACCTTCACTCTCAGGAAATTTCATCACAAGTCCCGGTTTGACTTGAACACCCATCATATTTTGACACACTGTACATCAAAGAACTTTTATGCAAATCAAATGCAGATTTCCTACACCTGAATCACCGTCACCACCCTTTCACTCAAGATTCATTAATTCTCAACACTGACTTAACTCAAGAATTCACCAGCTCTCTCCCAAACAGCAGGATGTCTATGTGTCATGCCATGCTAAGGGGATCCTGCTATGATGACCACATGGGGCCTGTTAAAGGAAACGGGATTTTTGCCTGATGGGAAAACTCATTAATCTGTGGAACTGGCTCTTCTTCCTGTATGAGCAACAAAACAAGCAGAGCATGATATATCCCCATCATTTCAATCATGTCACACTGGTCATAAATCAGTACCGTTTAGCCTTAGAAAATCATCCGCGATGCTCCAAACAAAGAGTAAAGCAGGGTGCTGTTGATGAGGAGATTATTGCAGCATGAATTCAGTCCAGCTGGGTGTAATGGAGAAAGAAAAAAAAAGAGGCTTTTTGCTAATGGGGCCTGTTTAGGCAGAGATTCAACTGACCTGGTCAGCAGGGTCATTAGCGGTGTGTCGGTCTGTCCGGGCTGTGTCCTTTGTTCTGGTTCAAACAATCTGTTTATTCTCCTTAGTTGGTTTAGAAAATAAATTAGGCAGTTATGATAATGCTATTATTTTAGATTTAGCAATCATACTTATTTTAATGACTACGTAGCACACAGAGGTGTTTGTAGATCTTGCTGACCTGTTTCACTATGTTTTATTTCATTTTTTTCTTTCTTTCTTTTTTTCCTAACCGCAAATTTGTTAAGTGAAGTGTTAAGTCATTTTCGAGTAGGGTGGCTTATGATGGTGGTTTACAATAATAGTACACTATTGGAATACTGGAATAGCACTTTCTGTACTTATGTTCTATAATACAGTAATTTTGTTTCCATAGTAGCAATCAATTCAGTAGGGTGTGCAGCAGACCTGCAGCAAAATCTAAAACCAGTAAATTAATATAAAAGTTATTTAATAAAGAAAAAAGTTAATAAGGTGACCTATTTTGTCATAAAGTTAGACCTGTGGAGGAACATTATGGAACATGTATGGAAGGAGCCTACAGTGTGAGTACAGTGTCTTTATAACATGGATTTTTTTTTTTTTTTAATGCAGAAGACTTTTCACTGGACTTGAGGACTGTATACGGTATTATTTCTTGGTAACATGATAAGTTGTATATTTTGGTCTTAGTGACTTTTAGAGAAAGGGAAAAGAAAGATGCTGGGGAGTGAATGATTGTTTAAATCTGCAACATTATTTGTCTTCTTGACTTCCCATAACGTTAAATAAAACTACAGAAAATATAAAACAGACAATATGCTTTAAATAGACAAGATTGTTGTGGTACAGTATATGTGGTCAAATCAAGACTTCTGGATGTGAAGTGAATAGAAAGGTACCAAATTCACCATCATATCCTGTATTTATTTATTTATTTATTTATTTATCTGACTTACTTCCTTTTTGACTTACTGACTGACTTACTGACTGGCTTACTTTACTTTACTGACTGACTTACTTACTTACTTAGAGACTGACTTACTATACTTTAATTTAATGACTGGCTGACTTACTTAATTACTTTCTTACTTACTTACTTACTTACTTAGTGACTGACTTACTTTACTTTAATGACTGGCTGACTTACTTTCTTACTTACTGACTGACTGACTTACTTAGTGACTGACTTACTGTCTAACTTGTTTTACCTTATTTTACTGACTTAATTACTTACTGACTATCTGACTTACTGACTGACTTACTAACTGATTGACTGACTTTACTTTTTACTGACTGACTTAATTACTGACCATCTGACTTACTGACTGACTTACTTTGCTGTATTTTACTGACTATCTGACTTACTGACTGACTTACTAACTGACTGACTTACTTTTTACTGATTGACTTACTGACTACCTTACTGTACGATCTTTTAAATGACACCATCAAGTCTGTCTCTTCTTTACATTGTCACTTTGTTTCTTTCAGATCTAGGGTGATTAGCAGTGGAGCCTGGAAATTATATTCCTGGCAACTCCAAACTGTCTGGCGACATCTGCTTGCATCCACCGATATTTTGATGGCCCTCTTGTATGAAGACAAAATATCATCTGGACATTCCATAGCAAATTTTTTGCATGTGTATGACAACCTTTAAAATATGTAATACTTCACAATAAAGAAATGATCTACATAACATGATGGTAATTTTACCTTAATGTAACAAGGCAAACAAAATTATGAGTAAGATTTCGGGTTTTTGTAACAGTACAAATTATTGTTACATTTTTATAGCGCAATGTTTCTTTAGTTCATGAGTATATTCTCAGGTCAGATTTTCTGTGGCAGTATTCCTACCTCAGATGAGTGTGTTGTGCTCCCAGTGGGCATCTGGCTCTCTGTCACAGTCATACGGAAAATAATTTTCATGTCTGCCTTCTGGAATTAATGTCTGTTTGAATTGCTAAACAGAACATTTTACACGCCTCAATTAAATATTTTTACAAGGTTAGAAATTAACTATGAAAAATTTATTAATATTTACATATGAATCATTCCCACAACCATTTTCTTTCCGCTTTCTAAGCTAATTAATATTTCAGGCTGTATGGTTTTTGAAGGCCCATTGCTTATTTATTGTTAAGGACAAATCACCGTTGACTATGAGAACCAGGATGGAGATGGAAAGAGCAATTAAGTGATACAGTGCAGTATTTTGTAAGCAACACAGTAACGGACTGGAGGAAAGAATGTGCAGACAATGAAAAATAACAGAATGGGTTCCATGCACAATACTCATGTCGCCTTTGTCTCATTTTTTATTCATAGAGACGATTCAGGAAAACACATAATAGAATGTTCTAAACATTTCGGCTCTCATAAAAATGTGTGCATGTTGGGGGGGGGGGGGGGGGGGGCAGTTAGAAATAGAAACAGAACCCAGATAGACTGTGGTACATGGAAAGTGTATACAAGCAACAAACATATTCTAATGAAAAGATAATAATAATAGAAAAGAGAGAGCCTGAAGAGGTTTATTGAATTAGAAATATAATACTGGAAAAAAATCTAATAAATATATGGTTTCTCTATTTTTAGTATAGACCTCAGTGTCAGAATCCATCATGGTTTTGGCTCTAGATGTCCACATTGAAATGGATAGACACAAATATAACATCATCCCTGAAACCCACAGATCTGGAAAAAAATACATTAGGTATTTTGATGCTTAGTGGATAGCATTGTTGCCTCACACCTTCAAGGGTGGCAGCATTCCTCCAGTTGCTCTGGTTTCTTCCCATAGTGAAAAGAAATGCCAGTTAGGTTACATTTCCAAAATGCCTTACACACAGGTGTGTGAGTGTGTATGCTTATGATCTGCAATGAGTTGGCACGCTCTCTTGTGCCCTGAGTCCCCTGGGATAGACTCCAGGCCACCCGGAGAGGTATACATAGGCCACCCGTAGTGGTATAGATAATGGCTGGGTAGATGGACTTTCTATTATTCTTTCATTCATTCATCTTCTACCGCTTGCTCCACAGGGGGCTGGACCCTATCCCAGGATACTTTGGACATGAGGCGGGGTACACTCTGGACAGGGTGCCAATCTATGCCAGAGCACACACTATGACACACACACACTATGGCCAATTTCGGAATGCCAATTAACCTAATCTGCATGTCTTTGGAGTGTGGGAAGAAACCGGAAAACATGCAAGCTCCACGCACACAGACCCGAGGCAGGAATCGAACCCTCAACTCAGGAGGTGCAAGGCCACAGTGCTAACCACTACACCACCATGCCTCCGAAAATCCATTTTATCAAATATATTTAAGTAAATCAAATGGAAGAAATACTTACGGACTAAAGAAATACATTGCACATTTGCACATTGCACGTGGCCTACAAGTTGCATGAGGACTAACTGCACTCAGTTGTAACTTATCCTGGATAACCTACACATTTAACATCATTTCTTGTATCTTGAACACAAATCCACATTTTCTTTTAGTTCAAGGTAAAACATTTTTGGAAGCTTTGCTACCACTGGGACTTGGCCTCTAGTCATGGTAGAGGGAATGACTCCAAATACCAGTCTATTCTGAAACTAAACTGAAAAACCACCTTCCAGCAGAATAACAATCCAAAGCCAAGTCAACAAAGGAACGGCTTCAGAAGAAGAAGATCAATGTTTTGGAATGACTCAGCCAACACCCAGATCTAAATCCTGTCAAAAACCCGTGGAATGGCTTAAAGAGAGCTGTGTAACAGAGATCAACTTATGATTTGATAAATCTGGAGCATTTTTACAAAGAAGTTTAAAAAAGAAATATTAAAATATATATAAAAAAGTAGATTTTTAACAGAAAATGGAAAATTTACCTAAAATGTTTTTCAATATAACTACAAAGTGGTGGTTTAATTTGATTTGTCCTTTCTTTGTGTAACATGAATAAAGTGTTTGTAATTGTGGCCCGGGTGGCATGACAGTGTGGTCAGTGGCGGTTTTAGGCATGGGCGAACTGGGCAGTTATATATATATATATATATGACTTTGGCTCGGTGGTGCCCCGGCACGTTTGCTAAAAAGGTGCCGTGCACTGAAGCTGCGAGAAATGGAAAGGGGAGCGGAGGGGAGGGGGCGCGGGGGAAAGTTCACCTCTCCCAAAAGGAGGGGAAATCCATCCAGTGGTGGGCTAAACACCTTGACTTTCTTACAAATAGCGGCGCACATTTCATTTACAATATTATAAACACAGAGCTATAATTTATTTAATTTGTTTTTTCAAAATTATATGAAATGGCTAATAAAAATGGCAATAAAACGAATAAATGATTATGTGGAGGTGAATTGGTTTAGTTCTGACTTCTAGTTGTGATTGACAGTGGGGGGGAAGAAGAGGAGAAACGAGCAAAAGATAAAGGTATGCAACAACGTTCTCTCTGTATGATTACTGTATCATGTCAATGAAGTTCTAATGATGATTAGTGTAATAACGTTAGGTTTGTTAGCCGTCTTGCTAGCCTAGCTTTGCAGATGAGGAGCTGGCAGAGCAATGCAATACACTAGGCACCACATTGCACTTTGAAGGGCACTCTGATTTGGACAGTAGAGAGCTTGTGCAGGAAATCAAGAACTTCCCTCCCCTGCCATCAAAAACCATGACGCTCCTTGAGCTCATCACTTTTATTCATGTAAAGGACCTATCGGAGATCTGCCCCAACTTTTGGACTGCTCTCAGGATAGCACTTACTCTGCCAGTGACTGTAGCTCAAGCACAGAGGAGCTTTTCAAAACTGAAGTTGATCAAGTCATATCTGAGATCAACCATGTCTCAAGAACGGCTCACTGGCCTCGCTATCATCAGTATCGATCACTCAGTAGGGGAGCACATTTTGTACGATGACATTATTGATAATTTTGCATCAAGGAAGGCCAGAAATGTCAGATTTTAGTTTCTGTTTTTTTTTTTGTTTGTTTCAAGTTCAGTGTTATAATTTATATTTTTCTGAAGTGTGGTGTGCTTTTTACATTATTTATTTACACAATATTTAACTATATTTTATCAGTATTTTATTCTTAATAAAAGTAATATGTAAAAGACAGTAAATTTATTTAAGTTCCAAGATTTTTTGTGATATTGTCTTGTGATTATTGAGTGATTTGTGCAAGAAAACAACATTGTTTCTGCAATATAATGATTTTGTGTAATTTTTTAAAATTGTGTGTGGCGGAGGGGCGCCCAGAGGCGGTCTCGCCCAGGGAGTAAATCAGTCTAGAACCGCCACTGAGTGTGGTACTCACCACATTAGACGCTGTGGGACTCACCACATTAGATGCTGTGCTCGTGTTCAAATGTAGTTCAAATGTGCATTTATAGTATGCACCTTAGATTCTAATATAGTATATTACAGTACGTACAGTGATGCTGATTGAAGTAATGAAGAGTGAAGTTGTAACATTATTTTAAATGTCACGTTCTTCAAAATTCCTTTTTTTTGGTGACCTGGTAATTCGCAACAGGCTTTCCCCTATCATACCATACTGTACATTCCTTTTGAGATAGATAAAGCCAGACAGGTGCAAAAAAAAAAAAAAAAGTCAGGCTAACACACAAGAACTTTTTAGATTTTCTTACACACTAAAAAGTGCTGGGTTATTTTTACTACCCAAACGCTGGGTTGCCTCTGTTGGGTAATTTTTCTGGGTTATTTACAGGGAGTTGGAGACTTTTTGTTTAACCCAGCTTGCTGGGTTGGAGTTGGGTTAGCTGGTAACAGCTAACATCACAAGACCGCCCCTCCCCCAAAGTTCACTGGTACATTCAGAGGCTGTGTCAGCTTTGTGTCTTTTTTTTGGGCTGCTGATGAGAATGCTTCCTCCTCACGCATTTAAAAGGAAATGTAAACGTTAAATACAAGGTCTGTATACACACTTTCACTCACCTATGACTGAATTTATTCACTGTATGTAACATTTATTACTGTTACCGTGTTAACGTTACACTCAGGCTGAAAGTTTTGTGAGGTAGAATAGCGTGCTAGTTTATCTGACAATGGCTGCTAGCTAGCCAAACCAAAGAACCCCACCTGTGTATGAAAGAAACTGCAAAAATGTCTGAGCTTTTTAGCTTTCTTTGTAGAACGCTTGCAGGGTGTATGAAGGTGGTGAAGTGATGAATGAACGCTAAACTGTTAGTTGTAGTGCCAGCATGACGCTAGCATTTAGCTAGGTTTCTAGCGTTAGCAACCACATATAAAAAGCTGAGGTGTTACAAAACACTAATTTTCCTACAAATATGCATACTAGCCAACCCTCTCGATTTTTCCGTAAACTTTTACTTTCTTTATTTTCTTTCTTTCTAAGGTTGGAACAACATCGTGGAATATCTCCAGCAGGCTGAAGTGTCAAGGCCGTACACCTACATCCTGATGTTGGGAGATAATGACCAGCACTGCTCTCAGGCATTACTGCTTCTCAGTAATAGTACCGTAATGTCACTTTTGAACTTGTTTTGTATTATCTGATCTTGTGCTTTTGAAAAATAAATATAAATATTTTTATATGATTTGTACAATTAATTGGGTGTTGTTTATTGCATATATGTATGGTTTGCAAAACTTAGAGGGGTTTCTTTTTGTGTAATTGACCAGTATATCAAAGTAACTTAACTGTTTAAACTGTTTTACCCATAGACAAGTAAAACATAAAAATAATAATAACCGATTTGTGAGGTAGAATTAACCCAGCATTATAGTTAAATACGACGTTGCATTTGGATTTAATATTTTACCTATCTTGCTGGGTTAAATTAACCCAGCATGAAGTTGGTCCAATATTTAACCCATTTTGAGTTGTTTTTAACCCAGCATTTTTTAGGGTGTACCTTTCGGATTGTCTGATGCTGTCACCCATATAAAAGACATAACCCACCTTGATAGCTTCTGTTCTGTTGATTATCTTCATCTTGTACACAAGCAGGTGAAAATGGATGAAAAAGGTTAATTTGCAGAATTTTGATTAGTTATCATAATGTGATTACCTAAAACTGTGTACAAATATGTGATTCCTCCTGGATGTGGTGGTATTTGCTAACAATATGGTTAGCTCATTCAGTGCTTTTTTTTTTCTTTTCTTTTCTTTTTGCAAATAAGACAAATTCATATTCAAACATTATATTCTAAGATGTATAACATATTCTAACATATATTTTATTGGACTCCATCATTCACACCAAATCCATTTTCGTACCATGCTGCACATGTTCATTTCTGTTAAGTTGGCCATGGGGGTCTAAGTGGATCAACTCTCTTTTGGAGCCAGCTCCTAGTGGTCATTGGAGGAAATGCATGTTCTGGCACTTCTGGCAAAACACAGATTGCTGCTACAGTATGACACATTAGTACAGGACTAAAGTAATAATAAGCTGCTTATGTGGTTAGCACTGTATTACAGGGCATTTGCATTTCTCCAGATGTGATCAAGAAATATTTGATTTGAGAATAAGAGAGACAGAGATAGAAAGAGTGAACGATAAGGAAATTGGTGACGGGATTATTTAAGAGTGTCCCGAAGGCAGTGAGCTGAAGGAATGTGTGACAGAGGGAGAAACAGTTGTTCTCTGTGAGAGGGTAATGACTACCTGTGGGGCTCGCATCTGATTTATAGCCTCTGTCCCTTTACCTCACTTCCAATACTCTGCTCACACACCCCCAACACACCCACCCAGACTGAATGATGGCTTCATTCCCAGGAAACACATGAATGTATGTTCCTATTTATTATCGCACACCCTGTCATTACAAGCCACTGTTGTTTTAATAAATGAGCATGAGGAACAAATTAGCAGACTTTGTTCAAGCCTGTTGGCTCTTTTACACATACTGTAGGTCTGATTGAGAAGGCAGAGGGAAGATTAATGAAGGTGAGCAAGACAAGGGTAATGTCAGGTTACATTTTTGTAGGTATTTATTATATTTTATATTTTAAATATATTATGATATTTCATATATAATATTTTAATATTTTAGTCAGCAGTAGGCTTCATGAAAAGTAATTTTAGATTGAAATGCATGATTGAGTAGTGGATGACGTGTTAGCAGTCTATCTGTATCTCTGTTGATTTTTGCCAAGGTTTTGATCAGGCATGAAAGGTAAACCTTTGCTGATCTGGAGCGATCAAAGCGTCAGCAGAAGATCTTTTGGCTTCAATTTGCCATTTCTAATACTACTACAAATAATGAAAAGGATACATAATACTGAGCTGTTCAAAATGATTGCTATTATACACTGATTGCATTTATTACATTACTTCTGGATGTCAGTCTTTCCCAGCAAAAGGATAACTTGTCAGTCAACAACAATTTTCAACAATCTGCTCCAATGACCTCTGTTCCAGCCTGTCCAGGTTTGATGGTCAGAAGCTTTCATCAGCATCATCAACACAATCAGAGCACACAACTCTCACATGGATCAGATGATCTAACTCTGACCACCACATTGTCCAAATACAATCACATCATTTTTATGACAGTATACGTTAGATTGTATGTTCAGCTGGCCAGTATCAGACAATCTATCCAAGGGCATTTGTTTTGATTATTTATTTATTTAATTTTGTACCACAGCATGATTGAATTCTCAAATCTGATTAAACAGAAGGTGTAGAATTATTTTTTCCAGCTGTGCTGTTATGCTATTAGATTGTCTAATACTGTAACTGGCAAGTTGAACATATGATATACTGTATATCACACTGTCATGATTCAAATATGAACTTTATTTAAGATTATGCTGAGCAAACTTCATATCCAATTGTGTAATTACTCTAGTGATTAATATGTTGCAGCTGGCAACAATTCTTTAAATCCTAACTGACGCAGCATGTAGCTTCTCGTTTCTTACACAACCAAGTCAGAAGATGTATCCCATGGTTGTGGAAAAGATGCTACTGTGTTTTAGAGGGATCAAATTATTTGCCTGTATGAAGCAAAGAAAACAACTAAGGAAATTGTTAAAATTCTTAAAATTGGTAAAGAACTGCCCAATGGATTATTAAAACTTGGAGGGATAGTGCTTAATAATTAGCGTTGACGATGGAATGTGATCAGGGAAAAAAAAAAAAAAGATCTTGATCAGGGATCACTTAAATGCTTAATAAAGTTACATCATAAAAATAAAAATTTGATAGTGAAAGTAAGAGCATTTCCACATACAGATTACAACAAGAATTGGCAAGATTGGGACTAAACATCTGTATGGCCATTATATTAAAAAAAAAGTTATTGAGTCTAATAATAATTAAAAAAAACATTAGAATTTGATAGGGAGCATAAAGATTAGACTTTGGTGCAATGTAGAAAGGTCTGATGAGTTTAGATTTAGCCTGTTCCAGAGCGATGTGGAGACGTCAGGGTCTTGGCTATGCATGCTTTGTAACAATCATAATGCTTTGCAAATTTTACCAGCAATGTCCACTGCATTTTATCAGCCAATGTTTAACTCTTTGTCAGGGACAGTTATTCTACGACGTTAAAAACAACAATAACCTGACAAAAAATATACACAATGCTTCATACGTTAAGTTGTTGGCTAAATTCCTGTGGTAAATGGAATGCCACATGCCAGACTATGCTGTTACTTGGAAATAATGGGGGTGGGGTCCTTGGGGGCTGGTTAGCGGCAATCTGTTTGCACATTGTGCCGCATTACACCCCCAGTGTGCACTATTTTTGTATAACAATAACCGCCATGGATTCTGAAGCCCCACAATACGGAACATCAGTACAGTACGTGTGGAAACATTCAACCCTAGCAAAACAACACGATAAAAAAAATTAAATCACCTGCTAGCATAATTAAAAATAAAGCTAGTCTGATACTAATATCTTTTACATTCCAAGCACCTCATAGCCCCCTATGCTAAACATTCAACAGCATCTTTTTGTCTGAATTATTGTAATAAAATAACAAACTATTTAGCTACCACGTTTTAGTCACATACAGTAGGTTACCCGACAACAGGGTTATATAAGACTGAAAGCTTTCTCTACTCAGTGGGCTAGCCAATAAATGTATGATTTGTCTACCCCTGACATACTAACCCATTTAATCCCACTGTGCACAATAGTGAACAGTATGGGAAGTTTAGTTAGACAATAATCTCTCATCTAACAAAACAGTATGATTACTTGCAAAGTTACACATCATTGCACTGGAAATGAATTACATGCATCTCTCTCAGAGGAACGGTCTTGATCACACGCTGATTTACAATCTGTATCCATTAAAAAGTGATTATCTTCAAGCAGTCCATCTTCAAGTCTATCTACACTTAGGTTTAGCGCAGCAGACTACGTCTATTGTGTAATGGTACATTAGCACAGGCTTGGCTGAGACAGACACACACTGCTTGCACAATAGGAACCGACCCTGTTGTAACCCTGCCTGTGGCAGAACTCTCGTCCACCGCTGACTGTGTTCCACACAGCTATAATTTTTCACACATTAGCATTGGGTGAATGTATTTTCTCAATGCTGAAGTCTTCAGGAATTTCTAAATTTGCACATTCTATCTTGGGGGTTAGATATTTCCAACTTGTCTTTTAGTTTTAAATGAAGTTCTCTTTAGTGCATTTTTCCTCCCACATACTTTCACAGCTAGATCTTCTAAGATAGTGCTCAGGCGTTGAACTTAAATTTGTAGATTTGTAGAATCCCCAGCAGCTAAATAGATAATCTTTTGGAGAAAGTTTTATTTGCAAAATTTAGTTAGCACAGTGAACAAAAAGGGTTTTCATTTGGTGACCTTGCAGGCAGATGGAAAAAGATCCATCCATCCATCCTTTTATCTGGAATTCAGTCTTCAATCCAGGCAAACATGCCCAGATCTCCTCTTCCTTGGCCACTTCTTCTAGCTCTTCCACAAAAACACCCAGGCCAGACAAGTGATATTATCTCTGTCTAGACCTTGGCTTGACCCAAGGTCATCAACCTGTTGGACATGCTCATAACCCCCCCCCCCCCCCCCACCCCCCCCCCCACCATTGAGACATCCAGGATGCATCGTATCCAGATGCCTGAACCACCTCAGCTGGCTCCTTTTGATACAGAGGAGCAGCAACTTTTTAAAAACTCCTTTTGAATGTCCAAGCTCTTTACCCTATCTCTAAAGTTAAAGGCTGATTTATGCTTCTTCATCTAGTCTATGAAGCATCTATGCCATAGTCTATGCAAGTGGCTTATGGCTATGTGAGCAATGTGTCCTCGCGCATCCAGGGTCGAGGGTTCGATTCCTGCCTCTGGTCTGAATTTGCATGTTCTTCCCATGCTTGGTGGGCTTTCTCCGCATGATCCAGTTTCCTCTCAGACTCCAAATACATGCAGATTCAGTTAATTAGTGTTAGCAAATTGCCCTTAGTGTGTATGTGTGCGTGAATTGGTACCTGCGATTGCTTGGCCCCCTGTCCAGGGTGTACCCATAGGATAAGCATGACCATTTACAGGATATAAAAATAAATTAATGAATTAACTTACACAGGTATTGTTGCTGTCCTTATAGTGTATGTACTTTTAGATGAGAAACCATTTATTAAGCATTTTGAAAGAGTCTCCAGTGTCAGTACTTTGTAACAGTCAGTGGTAAAAACTCATCTTTATGTTTTCTAACATGCAAAAGTCTTCACAACAAAGGGATGATTTCTCAATCTCATGACAATAGTTTTTTTTGTTGTTTTGTGGATGTTGTTTTAACCTTAACTGTACCTATAACTTAATAAAAATCATTTTTTTAAATAAAAAAAAAACTATGTACATAACTGCACAATTATAACACACCATGATTTCAATCCATCGTTGATTGTTTTCATTTAATAGGTAATTCTGCATCTCTGAACTTAAATGTTTTTCATGTAATACGATGATCGGTTGAATTAGGGGTTTTAAAGCAGAGCAAACATGTGTGACAGATGCACTCTTGAAACAGCAGTAGGAACAAATCCTCAAATATTTGTAGGAAAAGCATGTGGGAGTGTACAGCAGTGAAGGAAATATGATACATACGACTGTAGCAATGCATATTTGTAAAAAAAAAAAAAAAAAAAAAATGTGCCAAATGCTAGAGATCCAGTGGCTCACTATGAACAGTACATCAGTGTGATTTAGTCAAGACAGCTGCATGTGTCAGCACTGTTCTTTTGTATCCGCAGATCTACTATCTCTTTCCCAAACACACACACACACACACACACACACACACACACACACACACACACACACACACACACACACACACACACACACACACACACACACACACACACACACGCACACACACACACACATACATGCACGCACAGAATACTGTGACAGACTACCGCTGACAGACGTGCAAGTGAATTCTGGCTGACTTTTCCTATCACAACACCACACACATGTGAATACGTATAATATGAGGACACAACTGTAATCCCTGTACACATGGGACTAAAATAATATCCTAAGGTTGTAATCATATTTGTCTCTTTCTGATGTCCCGAATGATCAGCTAGTTGTAGAAAATGATCTGCGTACACTCGACTGAACGATAGGAAAAATAAATTTTTCTGCCGATTGATGTATAATGTCTGTCTAGGGAAAATGTTGAATACTGCATTTTGTTCAGTTATTTTGTTATGAGTTGAGCCATTTAATTGAGTCCATGCAGATTTGATCTCTGCTGAAAACAATGATTGAGCTTTTTGGGCTGTCCTGCGCAGCTTCTTTCATTAAGGAATAAAAAATCTCATTTGTATCTATCAAAACTGTAGATCTCTAAGGTACAGGGAATGTAGAAACTCCCTCACCAAAAACAATATTATAAGGAACAGTGGCCGGATGAACTAACCCATCTACATCCTCTTCTCTTTCTATTGTCCTAATCTATTAATTGTCATCTTTAATTATGATAATTTATAAGGAAACCTTACAAACAGTGTAACAAAAACTTAAATCTCTCTCTCTCTCTCTCTCTCTCTGTATGAGTGTGTGTATTTTCTGGCATCCTATTGATCACTGCTCTATTTCCACTGCCTCACTTGCTCCAGGCACAAGAGTGCAATGCTGGATGCCAGGATCAGATTTGGTCAAAGATCACAAAGTCTTGTAGCAAACTTTTGAGAGCATACAGAAGCACTTTCTTTTAATTCAGCTATTTATTTTTTCAGTTAGACTGGGAAAAAAAACCTCACACAGATATCACATGGGGATAATCAGCTGATTCACATGTGGCTTCTAAACACATTTTTATTGTAATTTTTCACGCGTAGGGTTCTCATGTGGTTTTTAAGTTGATCAAGTTACAGTATGTACACAGTATCATGGTTGTCATACTGTAGCTGAGGCATTGGCAGTTTACCACTGAGTGCCAGGGTTATAGCCAAAGACTTTATTGGGATGCTAGGCAAAATATTTCTTATGAAATTTTTAATAATCTTGCTCTGTCTATTTCTGTGTTCTCAGTAGGATCCAAATTGGAAACATACAGTACACCAAATAAACATGTGTCTGTCATCCTGCAAGCAATAAAAAAGTCATAGAAGTAGACTTGGTTACATCTTACAAAGTACACTAAAAGCAATAAAATCAGTTAATGATTTCTTTCTTAAAATTTCTAACTATCTACAGTCAACCTTCTCTCTATCTCATCCAGAACAACCTACAAGATTCAAACCAGACTGCTTCAAAGTGTCACACTCCATAGAAACCGCCCTTGTGGCCATCACTGAAAGGTTTCCTTCCTCATCCTCCTTAAAACCTTTCGTCAGCCTATCTTCATGAGTCTTGGAATTCACAACATGGCATGGCAAAGGTTTGCACCCTACCTGGAGAGACGATCATATCAGGTGACATTGAGGAAATCCACATCTGCTCCATGCAGACTCTCCACCAGTGTCCCACAAGGCTTAGTATTTGGTCCTCTTTAGTTCCCCTCTCTAAACCTGCTCTCTAGATGAGGTCATAGCCTCACATGAGTTTTCATGCCATTGCTATGATGATGACACTCAACTCATCCGCTCCTGCAGACACTCATGTTTCAGCTTGGATCTCAGCATGTCTGCCAGGCATCTCATCACGGATGGCAGCTCATCAGCTGAAACTTGATCTCAGCAAAAACTGAGCTGCTGTACATCCCTGCAGATGCATGTCCACATTAGGCTCTCTGATCTCTCTGGAAAACTCTGCACGCAACCTTTAGGTAACCACGTATAATCGACTCCCCTTTTCCCTCTAACGCTACTAAATTTGCAGGATCTGGCTAATTTCCCCTTTACAGCATTAGAAGGATTTCTATTCACAGAAACCCACTCAGGTGCTTGTTCAATTCCTTGTCATTTTGAGACCTGGCAGGTCTGTTTCTGAGCACAATCCAAGCATCTGCATCTGATCCAGATTGCAGCTGCACGACTTATATTTAACCTCTCTGAATTTTCACATACAGTACAACCCCACTGCTGTGCTCCTTCCACTGGCTTCCTGTAGCTATTATATTTAAAACACTGGTGCTTGCCTACAAAGTCAAAAATGGACTAACACTCACTTACACCCCACACTGTGCCATGATTCCTCTGATTCTCTAGCACTGCTTGGTTGGATGCACCAGCTCTCAGGGAACTCTTATGGAATCCTATGGAACAGTAAGATTTTAAATTACTTTTAAGTAAATTATTATTTCCAAAAACAACAGCAACAGTGTCTATTGGTTTTATTGCATACCCACCCAAATAAGCAGTTTGGGATTTATAGTACTCATATTCTGTGACCGAGTCAACCAGTAATATGATGCATTCATTGATAAAGACTTCAAAGCCTTTTTATACATTCTTATGGCTGGATGTAAATTTGAATGTAAATTTAAAAGCAGCTGGTAAAGCACTAAAGAATCCAGTGTCACAGTACTGTATATACTAATTTAATAAATATCATAACCAATGGTTGTTGATAATACCCTAAATAATATAAGATTATGACTAAAATATTAGACCCATACTGTGTATTATGAGCACTGAGAACACTCCTGACTTAGAGCAATGGATTATATCATTTTTAGCCAGCTGACACGGGGGAGGATAATTCAGCTGGCCATCTCATGTCTAAAATGTCTAAAATGCCATAAAGTAATATCAACCTCAACCATCAGCCGCTGTATTTTGGCTGAATATGGATAAATATATGTATTTTACTGATACGGAGAGACCTGCGATGAATTGGCACCCTGTTCAGGGTGTACCCCGCCTTGTGCCCTAAGACCCTGGGATCCTCTCGACCCTGTAAACAGGATAAAGCGGTATAGACGTTGAATGAGTGAGTGAGGGAGTGTGTAGTTGGGGAATTGCTGTTGATAACTTTAACAAGTTTAAATTGCTTAAAAAACAAACACCTTTCCCTGAAACATAATATTTTACAAACCTAACTCTGAAATACAACCCAGATTTTTATGCACATACTACACCTGATACATTGGTCGACCATTATTGTACATTAAAACTACATAATATTAACACATTAACATTGATGAAAAATCATATACCAGTAAACTGATCATGTGACAAGGTTAGCATGGTCACGTCCAGTCCGATCCCACATAAAAGTCAATACAGCACAAATCATTTAAAAAAAAAAAGGCCATAATACAAAGGTATCAGAAAACCCAGTGTACCATGATGCACCAGTGCACCACAAAGGCTGCCAATCTATCTTCAAAACTCCTCAGATCTTAATCCAATCACGCACCTATGGGAAGCACATGCTGAACAAATCTGAGCCGAAGAGGACCCACCAAGCAACACAGCACCCAAATGATCTGCTACCAATGTCCTGGTGCCAGACACCACAGCTCACTCCCAGAGCCCATGTGAAGCCACAATAGGAGGGGCCGAAGCCACCCTGGTGAAACAAGGGCACCTGGTTTTTAATGTTAATAATTTAATGCTATAGGTGTAGATAATAAAAGCAAAATAAAAGAGTGTACAATGAAGTATATTGGTGTATATTCTGTAAAACCAATGTATGCAATAAATAAGACCGATTTATAAATGAATCAGTAAAAAAAGCAACTGGTGCAATAAATATTATTGTATAAAAATTACAGAAATAGTTCTAAACATGCCAGTTTAGGAAACTTTAATGAATTAATTGCTTTATTTGGTTTTCAAATGAATGAAATTCCAGCTATTTAATCATCTTATTTGGTTGAACTAAGATGTAAATCACTAATGATTCTAATTATTTTCATTCAGACTGTAATAAAATCACATTGCGGGTGCACATTAATTGTTTGGTCTTACAATGAGCAATGCGTGCTATTTTGCTCATTTAAAAGACTTTTTTCATTCTTGGTATCTTTCAAGAATTCATATTGCTACACAAATGCAAAATGAAAAAAAAGTGCTTCACACTTACTATTACAGTATATTTTATGAATTCTAAAGAAAACACTTCTCTGTTACCATGGACACAGTTTAATACTGTATGTTATACATTTTATATCTCGGTTAAAGTTGTGCACAGTCACATGGGTTTGATCTAATCACATGGTTGCATACAGACATGTGTGTCTGCTTCAGGCTGAGAATAGGCTGAAATAGGCTGAAAACTCAATTTAATATCTTACTTTACATCTCTGTTTGATGCGGAACCACTCCTTGCAAGTTATTGTGTGTAAAGCGTTGAATAAGAGAATAACCTCAGCTGAATAAACAGTAATGAATGCTAAAAAGCCTTTGTTCAGGTGAACGCTGCCTGCCGGGACTCTCTCATGAGACGGCACACAATCAGCCTTTATTCATGCATTATCTGCATACCCTTCCTTGTAGTTGTAATCATCTGCATTGTTTGAATTATGGGCATCCAGGTTTCATTTATACAACTGTCTGAGTTTATTGCGTGCCTTTGTGAGCCATTTTATTGCTACGCTTTACACGCCACTTTTTTTGTATATGAAAAGGAATAAACTCGTGTAAGCCAATTCGGTCTATAAAACTTGAATAAAACCCACAGAGCAAATGCTGATCGCATACAATTAGACATGAGTGACTTCTGGCTTCTGCAACGTCCCTTACTGATGTCACATGGTCTGTACAGTATACCGATTCCTTAGTAGCAGGAAAAACATTCCAATGTAAGGGAAAGATAGGAATGCTTATTCCTTTTCTTTTTTTTTTTTTTGGCATCTTGTCTAATAAGTGCAATTCCAACTGTGCAACAACTTGACTTCATCCTGAAATGTGTTTCTTTTATTAGAGGATTTAGTGTGTCATTCTTTTGCTTAGAGGATGGAATGTCTGCAGGCATGTTGTAACTTTTTGATTTTAACTCAAAGAGGCCGCTGGACCCTCAGTGGGCTTAAACTGGGAGATGTCCAAATCTCGAGCTTTCTCCTGCCACAGATGACTTTGTTTTGGTTACTCTATTTATCGCTTGCCAATGGTAGTCCATTTCAGAGAGAAAATGTTTCTGCATGTGTCTTTTATAATGTAAATGAACGTGTCATCGTGTGACAAGTGAAGTCCATGAAAGATTATTTAGCCCAAGTAGTGGCGCCTGTTGTTTGTATTTCAGGCTTGTCTTAAAGTGTCAATAAACTGACAAGCACTTAGTGTTTATATTCCACTTAATGATTCGATCTGTTTTTCTCTATTGGAATATCTTGTGTTTAAATCTTTACCATTTAAAAATTGAGATATAATTTCAAAACCATCTATTTCTTGGTATAGGCTACATGGTGAGTCTTTACCGTTGTAATCAGTAATGTTTATAATATTTACATGTTATATTATATTATAAATTATATTATTTACATTCCACCTTTTTTTTTCTTTTCTTCTAGCATTCTCAGGACACATGGAAGCCAGTAATTTGTCACCACTAATGCAAATCTAAAAACAAGCAGATGTTTACATTTTTCAAAATGCATCATTTATGAGTTGCCACAGCAGATGGTACTAAACCAGCTACTGCTAATGATGTTGGAGAGCATATTTTCTCCAAGATAGTTGCATTAAAATTGGAAGACTGTCAAAGAGAATCTCTAAAGGTAAATCTAATCTTGTGCAAAATTCTATAAAGTAAAATAATAATAATCTGTTTCTACAATACTAATACTAAAGTTTATTATTATTATTATTATTATTATTATTATTATTATTATTATTATTATTATTATTATACAATAATAATAATATGGAAAGTATTGATTATATAATTATTCAGGATAAACTCACCCCATAATCTATCTGTCTGCCTGTCTTTCTAGACAAGTTTTGTCACAGCACCATGCAAAACTGGCTGGAAAGAATTTAATGAAACTTTGCCATTACTCTGGTATTAACCTAAAGTTAAACCTGAGCCATACTGCAAACGAAATCAAAATGTTGAGTAGAGCTGAATTTATGAGTCAGATTATACAAAACCTGCTGGACAGAATGGATTTCATTTAATGTTTAGCAGTAAAAAAGTTTTAATAACTGATATTAATTAGAAAAATATTGAATACTGAATATTTTTACTGAGATTAGTTAATATTTTAACCACTGAAATTACAGGGCTGAAGTGGTAGAATTTTTTTTTATATGTTGAAGTCAAGACAAAACTTTATCTGATTTATATATCCAACTTTTATCTTTATCTGATCTACTTTTTTGGTTTCTTATCTGTGATTCACAGTCCAATTACCAAACAGGGAGTGTATTTGGCTGATGATAAAAGAAGTACAACTTAGTGTAAATAGGGCGTAAAATGCTCAACCTTACAAAATTGTATTTCTTTGTATGGATAAGTTAGGCAGAGAGTTCTGCTGTACAGAAAGACACGTAGACGTACAAGGGCTTTAACCTGAAATAATAATATCACTGATTACATTCAAGCTGATCAGCTTATTTTTATCTTGAACCTTTTAACTGTTTCTACAAACTATTTAATCGTCTACAACGGGTACTTCAGCTTGTCATTCATAATTTGAGATATCTTCAATGAATTTGGATAAAATTCATAAGTTACTCAATGACTTTTAAAAATGTACCGTACAATTACCTTCCTACTGTATATGTTATGGTATAGAGATGAACACATTATACTATTATTAAAAAAGAACTTTAATAGCACCACACAGTGAAAACATACTTTAGACAATAATAGTGATAAAATGCATGCTTCTGTACATTGTAGTCCATTGTTAACACGTGGAATAAGTCTAGTGATTGATGATGGCATTTGTGTGTGTGCCCACTCCGTCTGGTTATACTGGAGTGTGCAGACTGCTTTGGGCTCAATAATCTGAAACAGATGGCGGGTTGTTTGAAGTGCCTTTATTCAGCACTTGGTGTGTTCCTTCTCAGTACCTGAACCACACAGGAGCCATATATCACACAGGGACAAACCTAGCATGCAACAGGGACAGAGGGACCAAACAGCGCAGCAATACCAAGAACGACATATTAACTAGAAAAATCCAGTACTGTTAAAGGTGAACTGAAAAATGTAAGAGAACAATCAAATGTTTAAGTGCATATACAATACAATACAATACAATACAATATACCAGAATAGAAACAAACTTATCAGTATGCACTGATCAGGCGTAACTTTAAATCCCCTGCCTAATGTTGTCTAGGTCTCTCACCGTGCTGCCAAAATTGCCTTGAGCTATAAAGGCATGGAATCCACAAGACCTCAAAATGTATGCTGTGGTATCTGGCACCAATATGTGAGCATCAGATCCTTCCAGTATATTAAGTTGCAAGGTGTAGCCTCCATGGATCTGACTCGTTTTTCCAGGACATCGCGCTCATGCACGATTAGATAGAGATCTCTGGAATTCGGAAGCCAAAGCAACACCTTTGCCAGCTTCCACCATTTATGAACAACTTTTGCAGTGTGACAGAGCACAACATCCTAACATATTTCTTCCATTTCTCCATGGTTTAGTTCAGACGCTCACATGCCCGTTGTAAGTGATTTTAATTGAACACTGGTCAACACGAATAAAAACAATCATAGCCGGTATTAACTTTTTTTCAGCAATATATACCACAGGAGCTCTTGCATAGGATTGACCAGACTGACCAGACAGGCAAGCCAGACTACCCACTCACAACAATGAGCCTTGGGTGGTAATAACCCTGCCAGCATTATAATTGTTATCCATCCTTGGACCACTTTTGGTAGGAAATAACCACTGCATACAGGGAACACGCCCTGCCATTTTGGAGGTGCTGTGATTCAGTCATCTGTCCATTGCAGTTAGAAGGAAATAATTAAGTTGGAAGAAAATAAAATGTTATTCACATCATAGTTTTAGTGTTATGACTGAGCAGTGTAGAATAGAATAGGAATGAATTTCAGTGAGCCTGAGACTGGCGGCAGGGATTGCTTCCAAATCTCATTCACAGACTCACAAGGGAGAAACATGGTACAAAGAGTGATGATGATTAAATCCATGATTAAATTGCTTTCAGCACCAATGACCATGGTAGATCAACTAATATTTTTTTACATTTTTAAAATCAGCATTCATCCCTCCGCATATCTGTTTGAACAAAAGGCCTTTAAACCCAACACTGAATGAAACTTAATCCCTAGACTCAGCACACAACCTTGTGCAGTGTGTTATTCATGGCTTATCCCCACCTAACTGTATGGGCTTAAATGAGAAACTAAGCTGTGACAGCAGAAGGCAGAGGATCCAGAAGAGATTTGGACCCCACTGACGCACCAGATGCAGGGTAATGAAGAATAAAGACATTATCCTTCAGCCGAGAGCACCCAACCTCTCCATCCTTTAACTAACGCCAAAAAAGTTGGCACTGCTGATGGCTGCAGGCGAAGCCCTTAGCGCTGTCCTCCGCCTTTGTTTTTCACTGCGTGGATCCAACACCAATATGACAGAGTCATTTCATACTCTAGAAAGCATGAAGGATACAGCTGCTGAAGGGCCAGGCCTTTTTTCGCCCCACTCAATAGCCTCAACAAAACACCTCAGGGATGAATGCTGATCTCATAAAACATAAAACATTAGTTGAGCTGCCTTTCATGGTTACTGGTGCTGAAAACCATCAGTGGATATGATCATCGCTCTTCGTCCTATGTTCCTCCCTTGTCAGCATGTGAATGAGGTTTGGAAATTAAAGCCGATTCGAAGTTCCATTGAATAAGCTGAGAGAAAGATATATTTGAAAGGAAATGGCCATTTCATTTGATCTGTGGGGTTTGTTCAGTAGAGTGTTACATGTTCCCTGTTGTTAAAGAACGAGGAGTTAGAGAGAGAGAGAGAGAGAGAGAGAGAGAGAGAGAGGCAAATACGGCAGCCAAATGTTGTCTGCAGTGGTGCCGTTACTTTAAGCCAAATCACTCAGGGTTAATTTGTTACCATTGACTGTTTAAAGCAGACGGACCTTTCTGTGGACACGAGAGCATTTTTCTTATGATCCATTTGAATGGAAACCGCAGGGAATACTCAAATAAATGTTTGATTTTGGCTTACTGTGATGTTGCCATAAGGTCACAGTTCCGACTGTGTTTTGATGTCCTGAAGCCAAATTCTTTCAGCACTTTAAATGAGCTAAGACATTACACCTTCTCTAAAACATGTGTTAAACATTATGAACCTCTAGCTGCTCATCATACTTTAACAAACTCAAACCCAGATCCCAGATAATGCATTTGCCATCTCATAAACGGCATGCAGGTGATGTCAAAAGAAAATAAAAGCCACATAAATAACATCATATGCAAACATTATGAGCGTAATGAGTAGGGAAGCTTAATGTACAAGGGATGTTCAAGTTAAACCAGGACTTTTGAAAACTACATTTATTTCTCCATATGTTACACTCATGCACTTATGCATTATACTTAGTATGCCGGAGCCATGATCAAACTCCTAGACACTCCTTTAATAGTCTGGACTGTAAGGGGGATGGGGCAATAACTACCAGCCGAGCTCCTGTAATGTGCAAGTGGTGCTGATGACAAGTTATCTATTGATTTTCAAGGATCACGCACTCTACTGGCTGAATGTTCACTGGAACGCCTGCACTGGGTTCCGAGCTGAGAGCTGGAACTGTCATTCACGGACTTGCATTCTTCTATAAAATGTTCGCACAATTTAAATGCTTTATTGTGGCTAAGAGTCTCAACACTGTATTAGCTTAAAGTCTTTGGAAATATCAATGGTCATAAATTTCTTCGCAAGTCCTAGTTTGACTTGAACGCCCCTTGTATAATATGCATACCAAATGAATGTGTTTTGTTTAGTCTTTAGAAAGTAACGTAAGCTTTTTTTTGGTCTGCCTCTAACCTATGGTGCATAGATTCAAGAAATTATTCTCAAGCTTTGAGAGATTTGTGGTGGAGACACCTGCACATGCTTGTAGTGGTTAAACATTGCTATAAACACGGTTTCAAGTTTCCAAATTCCTAAATGTCATGACTAAAACCATACATAACACTAAAGGTTAAGGTTGGGATAGGGCTTGCATTTATACAGTTCATTATGGTGTCAATTGCATGAACATTTAATGACATAATTTTTACTAATATATTATTTACTTATATTGTCTAAAGTGGTACAGTATAAGGTGCATACATTAGACCCATCCGGCACCCTGTGGCTTTAACCTTATGTGGTGTAGAGTGCAGCTCAGAAATGTTGAAGAAAGGCTTTGACACTGACTAATTAGCTCGTCTATGCTTCTCTCCATCCCTATAGCTGGTGAACTTACTGTTTACTCACTCTAAAAATAAGAGATTGCCCATAAACATGCCAACCTCCTGCATGTCAGTTGAAATGTAGACACTGTGAGAGAGACAGAGCTTGTGTGTTATACAGTATCCAGATATCCAGTCAGGTTCCTGAGAAGGTTCCTGAGTGCCGATGCTGCCTTCTCACCCAAAGAAGGGTGTCAAGAAGCTGGAATTTTCACAAGGGTGGATTGCAGATGATTTATCTCTTCCTGGGACATCTTAATTTCACTTTTAAACACTGTAAAGTTCAAGTTATTTACAGGCTCATTTATGGTTAGAGTTATTGTCACTAATACAGCAAACTGGTGTGGTTTAGATAATCTTATGAAACTTTTCTGATAAAGATAAATATGAAATATATATTCACTGCTACAGTTTGGTATTTTGATATACATATACATTATATACAGTGTATATATATATATATATATATATATATATATATATATATATATATATATATATATATATATATATATAAATTATATATAAAAATTGGTTATATAATAAAATTATAAAAAAATATAATTGACTAAATTGACTATAATAAATATTAAATATATATTCACTGCTACAGTTTGGTATTTTGATATACATATACATTTTATATAATATATAAATCATTGCACAATCACACACAATCATTGCAAACACCACTTGCACATTACAGGAACTCGGCTGGGAGATATTGCCACATCCCTCATATACAATCCTGACTTTACTCCAAAGCCATTTCCATGTTTGGGCCATTAAAGGAGCTCCTGGGAGGGCGGTGTTTCAGATGTGAATCAGGCACTCCGATCATGGCTTTGGCGAACTGAGAAGATTTTCTACCTTGATGATATTCAAGCACAAGTGAAACATTGTGTAAGTGCATTAGTGTAGCAGGAGATTACTGTATGTAGAGAAATAAACATAATTCTTTTTCCTCTCATAACTGTTCATGTTCTGTTATTCTGCACAATTACTGCAAGTTATTATTTAAGTTTCACTGCAATTTTTCTTTTCTTTTTAATACTAGCAATCCCAGTCAATATTTTAAATGAAGCAGTAACGATAAACAATGGTTAAAACAACAAAAGAAAAAAAAGCGCAACAACAACAACAACCCTGCAATAGAAATGTGTGGCATCATGTTTCCTGTTATGGAAACTCTCTACCTTGTTGAGTTAGAGTGGACCATGAACTTGGTTAACAGCCCTGACTGTAGATGTGACAAAATGCTACTTTACAGGCTCTCAGACACATGCATAATGTTTAACACATAAAAGCAGAACGAGGCTTCTAAGAGTCAGGCTGGCTGGAGTTTCAGCCACAGCGGTGTGAAAGGGGGAAAGAGGCACGTACATCCGCAGGAGCTAGGGATAGTCTTACAGACCACACGGACGACGGGCACCTCTTTAATGCAACATGGGTGTACCTTATACACTCACGCATTTGGCAAAACTGGGTCATGGGCAAGAGATACAAGCCAGTCTCACACCTCTAACATTCATGTGACTTGCTTGCTTTGCTGGGAAGATAAGTTTGTGTCAGGTTGATGAATGGATTTAATGATTGTGCATGTACTGTAAAGCCACATCTTGGTTTTTTTTTTTTGGAGCTTTCCTTTTAGGAATTTTCATATCCTTAGGGGAAGTCTGTGGCTTCAACTGTAGGACTTGTAGGACAAATTCTGGCTGGCAAGCAATTCACTTAGTTTATCTACAGAGGTTAAAGGAATAACTCAGGTTTTGTTGTCATGTCTGTTGTAAATCAGAATTGACGTGCATATCATAGGTCCTGGTCATTATAAATTTTCCTTTTCTACACTCCAGCTGAGAAGTCACCCGGAATGCGAGTACAATGTAAGTAATTGGGGCCAAATTCCACAAAGCTCATTCTTCATTAATTACATCGTTTTTTATTTATTTATTTATTTATTTTTTGTACGTTTTTCTTGAATTGCACGCTTTAGAAGAGTCTCCGGTGTCATTTCTAACAGGCTTCTGACAAAAAAAACATATTCAAGATGGACGACGTTTTCTTTTTCAGTAACAGCACATTTTTTCATCCTATTAATGACAGTAATAGTATCTGAAATGAAAAATTACTGTCTTGTGTATGAAAAACAGACAAGCAAGTTAAGCAATATGCAATGAGCGTACTGTAAAACGGGAACATCTTTCACTAAAGCCAGCGAGCACTCCAGTTGTCTGAAAGCGTGCGGCGAACAGAGGAGAAGCTTGGTCCAATGCAAACACATGCTGGTTAGATAAACACTCAGAGCTGCTGTCCTTCTTAAGAAGAGCAGCTCAAGCTAAACACACCGGGTTATCTGATCCTTTCGGAGACACACTCCTCTCTGCAGAGACCATGGAGGACCCGGACACATCATCTCCACCCTGGCTCAACAGCTGGTGTCTCATTTCCTCTAGACACATCCAGACATGCTTGCGTTTTATCTTTTAGCAACCCTTATTGCTGCCATGCATGTACAAACATGTGGTCTTGCCCTGATGTGGAAGTGTCACCAAAAACGTAACATCCTGCAAGGAAATAAAATACCTGGTGGTCTTGCATCTAATACAGCGCGCCGCAGTAGGGAACCTTCGGATACAGGATTTAATGTTAATAAAATCTCTTGGTCCACGTGCAGATGTAGGGTTTTTTTTTTTCTTCTGTCCGTTCTTATCCTCAACCTCATCGATCTGCACTGTTTTCATTTTCTCTACAGAGTGCAAAACCAAACTCAAACTCTCTGGCAGTAACTCACTGTTCATTTAAACATGAACATGCTGCTTTGTTGTGATTTCTTTTGGAAGCTTCAACTGTGTAATAACACACTTTCGGTCCCAGGATAATGCTTTTGTCAGGAACAGTGCTGTGTTAGAGAACAGGGCTGTTTTGCTGACTGACCCGTAACTGACTTTGTAAAGTTTTGAAATGCGCTCCTGATACTGGTTCTACAGAGCTCACTACTAGTATTCTGGCTGGCAAAACTATAGTAAGTGTACATTTTTGTGGCTGTACATTGTGTATGTGTGTGTTCATTCTTTCGCTATTTGCTAATGAGTAATGGGTGTATAGAATAACACAGAGACCAGTAGTCTGGCTGCGAGCTGGTAATGAATATGTTTTTGATGCTGACACATCCAGTAGATCATCCTGCCAAGACTCATCTTCATGGGGGTACATACACATGGTGAGGGGTTCAATATGTCAGCGGTGCCAGACTACATTACCTTGGCGTATGACTGAAATGCCAAATAAGATCTTGTGGTTATGACAAAGCAAAAGAAACAAAGCGCACCGAATCGGTTATTTATTAAACCCAAGGAATAGCTAGTACTCTTCCAAACTAAACTACATTTGAAATGTAAATTGAGACTTCAATCACATAAATTTAAGCTCAGATCTTAGCATGTGCAAACGTGGATAAATCTCCACATGATATTGCATCACTTAGCACACAGTTAACTATTATATCATCATATTTGCATATGCATTACACACACACACACACACACACACACACACACACACATATATATATATATATAAATTGGTTATATAATAAAATTATAAAAAACTATAATTGACTACATTGACTATAATAAATATTAAATATAATTGTGTGTATTTATAATTTTTACACTCACACTATCTGTATCCTTATTAAGCACTCCTAGGGAAAAGATAGATAGCTTACAAACTAGCTTGCCAAGTTCTATTTTTCTTTCTGACTTAATCCTCAACCACCTGACCTTGCACTTGGCTACAGAAGGAAACCTGCAATTTATCACTGAACTTAGTTGTGCAGGACGAAATAATTTAACCTTGCAGGTGTAGCTTGCAATTAATACATTAAACTGAAATAAACACAAACTAAGAATTTTTTGTTTGTTTGAGGCAGATAGATACAAGAACATCAAGAAAACAGATTGATGCAGGACAGTATGATCAGAAACAAATAAACAAAAACTCAAATAATAACAAATAATAATAATAAAAATATTAAAAAAAAAACAGAGGAAGATCAAAAATTACTTATAAATCTGCTGGTATAAATACATTTAATTCTATTTCAGATAACAGGAAACAGGTGATGTGAGATGAGAAAACAGGTGATTCTGTGGTCTGGAGTGTGGATTTGTACTAATATTTGACTTCTACAACTAATGATTGCTACTTAAAATTGCTTAGATAATTTTCTAAATGTTATGTTCAGGTACTCATCTCGTAAAACTCATATGTTTTATTAAGTTGAAGCTTTCAGAAAATGTTTTTTTTTATTTGCCTTGGTCTACTTGAATATTACTTAATTGCCTTAATTTATCAAGCTAATTCATAAATTATTCCGAAGAGCAGAAAAGAAGTTATATATTTAGATATTTATTATTTATGGAAATTAAGGGAAGGTATTGAGGAATGTTTCCAGTGTGCCTGCAAAAACTGGTCAAAGAAAGGACACTTGGCCTCTGCCGAAAGCACCTACAGTAAACTGGGCACATGAATATCGGACCTGGACAACAGAGCAATGGAAGAAGGTGCCCTGCCCTAATGAATAGCATGTTCTTTTACATCAGGTTGAGGCCAGGTACTTTACTAGTAAAAGAGATAACTTCTAGAAAGAAGGGAAACATGCAGAGGCTTGTGATGGTCTGAGCAAAGTTCTCCTGGGAAATCTTGCATCCTGGCATTCATGTGTATGTTATGTTAACATGTACCACCTACCTAAACATTGTTGCAGACCAAGTAATTCCTTCATACAAACAGTATTCCTTTGTGGCATTGACATCTTTCAGCAGGATAATGTGCCCTGCCCCCGCTGTAAAAATTGGCCTCCAAATCCCCCAGATTTCAACCTGATCGAGCATCTGTCAGAAGTGCTGAACAAACAAGACCGCTTTATGCAGGCTCTACTTTACAACTTACACCACTCAAAGCATCTGTGTGCTGCTAATGTTAATGGAATGTAATGGTGAAAGATACCACAGCACACCTTCAAATACTGTATATATTTACTGCTCAAACGAATAAAGGGAAGATTTACAATGTTTTTCTCCATAGTGTTAGGAACCTCCACTAGAGGTCACTGTTTCTGTCGGTCTGTAGATTTTGTTGGTCGACTCAGTTTCCCAGAAGGCACCTCAGTCAGGTGATGAGTGCTCACCTGAACTGAGGTGGCTCATTAAAGTTCCTATAAATAGCAGTTTGTTTTGGGAAACTGGGTCGAGCATTGTTTGTTTGTTTGTATATACTGTCATGTGGGCATTCCTTTTTGTTTGTTTTTGTTTCTTTGAGTTTATATTTTAGTAATCTTGTTTCACCTTTGTTTTTCTAGAGGGCTCTATTAGTTTTCTTTAGATTCCTTGTGTTTGTGGATTAATGGAGCTGTCCTGTTTCATGTTTAGTTAGGCTGTGTCTCCTCCTGTGTAAGTACTGTTCTGTGTGTTGGTCTTCTTGTCTAGTTCTTTGTTTGTTGCTTCCCTTATCTGTTTGGATGTTTGTAGCCACATGAGGTCTTAGCCGCTAGCAGGGTTAGCCGCTAGTAGGCCTTAACTGCTAGTAGGGTTAGCCCCTAGTAGGGTTAGCCTCCAGTAGGCTAGCCTCTATTGGGATTGACAGCTAGTGGTTTTGGTCACTAGTAGGTTAGCCGCTAGTTTGGAATAGCCTCATGTGTGCCTTGCCTCCTTGTGTTCAGTTCCCCCCTATTAGTTCAGTACTAACCTGGTTAGCCACTAATCCCTTAGATACTAACCTGGTTAGGTCAGCATCCAGCATCCCAATACTCCATGTAGCTACTAATCTCACTAACCACTAACCCTCCAGTCTCTGTGCCGCTAGTCCTGTCTCTCCAGTCTCTGTGCCGCTAGTCCTGTCTCTCCAGTCTCTGTGCCACTAGTCCTGTCTCTCCAGTCCCTGTGCCGCTAGTCCTGTCTCTCCAGTCCCTGTGCCGCTAGTCCTGTCTCTCCAGTCCCTGTGCCGCTAGTCCTGTCTCTCCAGTCCCTGTGCCGCTAGTCCTGTCTCTCCAGTCCCTGTGCCGCTAGTCCTGTCTCTCCAGTCCCTGTGCCGCTAGTCCTGTCTCTCCAGTCCCTGTGCCGCTAGTCCTGCCTCTCCAGTCCCTGTGCCGCTAGTCCTGTCTCTCCAGTCCCTGTGCCGCTAGTCCTGTCTCTCCAGTCTCTGTGCCCCTAGTCCTGTCTCTCCAGTTTTGTCCCCATCTCTTGTTCCCACCACGTCCTGTCCCCATCTCTTGTTCCCACCACGTCCTGTCCAGCCTTGTCTCTAGTTCCCCTATGTGTCTTTAGTTAGCTCCAGCTCCATGTTTCCCTGTGTCAGCTCCTAGTCCCTGTGTATGTTTCCTTATCCCTGATTAACTGCGTTAGCGCTCAGTTCCTTCTGTCAGTTCCCCTGTATCAGCTCCTAGCTCCTGTATCAGCTCCTGGTTTCCTTGTCAGCTCCTGTTGTGTGTAGCCCTAAGCCCTAGTTTTAGTTTGAGTTTGTTGTTTTGGTTCCTTTTTTTGGTTGTGTCTGTCTTTGAGTTTTGTTAATAAAGACTATTTCTGTTTGCACACCCCTCTGCGTGCATGCCTACCCTTCATGCCCACGGCAAGTACATCAGCCGGTCTAGCCAGCCAGTACCACCGCCTAGACCCATGACACATAGAGTGTAACATATTTGATTCAAATAGTTGATAGTTGCGAATCTTAAACATTGACAATTTATTTCTGACTGATTGTGTACACTACTGGGTAGCATAGTTGACAGTTAACAGACCGTATTTTGACCCATAACTTATATAGCAGAACTTAAATAGCAGAAAGTGTCTGTCTGACCACACCTCGTTTTTCATGAACGGTTTAAAATCATACTAAAATTATAAAATTAAAATCATGATCTATAAACTATAGCGGTGTATGTAATGTAGTTGAGAATCAGTTAATATACTCAGTGACGATGTGCTATTATACTGTAGACAAAATATTTAAGAAAAATAAGAGATCACTCACAACAGTGTGCTTAAATGCCACAGATAAAATGAGATCATTTGATGCTCGTGACTTCGCATTGGAGTATAAAAATATTTTTTACTTCTTAATTGATATAACATTTGTGAACATTCCTACATTTATATATTTTAATTATTGAAATGAGAAAATCTCTCTCTATATATATTTAGTATATATAGGTTTTTCAAATAAATGTAAATAAAACCAATAAATAATACAATTTAAAAGTAATTTTTAAAAATAAATTAAAATAAAAACATTAGTTGAAACCAAGAAACGCTAAACTGCAAAAGCAGACATGGAAAAAAATGGTAACATTGGCAACATAGTGACAATTTTCAATCAAAATGAAGATGTTTGTTTGATATAACACGCTTTCCATTAATAAGTCAAATATGATAAAAATTTACAATAACTGTCCTCATTTTCAACAGACATGGAATTTATCAAACTTTATACAATGACTTATAAATAGTATATAGAACGTTCACATGAAAACACCTACAGTATTATTACACAAAACTTCATAGGATGTTAAATATTATAGCAGGTTTGCATGACAGTAAGTTCAATTATTACCTTTTATTATCAGAGATGGATATAACACATTATTAATGTGTTTTTACTGTGTCATTAATAACATGAGAAAAGCCATAGATCCATTAACATTAATTATCGCCAGCTGGCCAGACCTGGCAGCCTCGCCCCTTCGCACTCCTGCAGAATGGGGAGACGCCTATGTAGGGATCCTACGGAGTGAGCGAGGAGCGACAACAGGTTGAGGCGCACACCCATCACAGGCGCACGCGGTGACAGATGTTTTCGAAGTAACTTGAAAGTAACGTAATTAGTAATCTGACATTAATACTTTTTACATGTAATAATCAGTAATGTAATTAAATTACAGTTTTCAAGTAGTACTTAGTAATTTGTAGTAGATTACTTTTTTGAGTAACTTCCCCAACACTGATTATAATTAACTTGAGTTTGCCTGCTATGAAATGTTGTAAAAGAAGCAAAAACAGCTAATAACACAATCATAATAGTTCTATTAGTATAACAGCTGATATCAACATTTCCAAGGTTTTTTCTTCTTCACGCACAGAATGTAGTATTTAATTAGAATATGCACAATTAATATGCTTGCCATTAAAAGTGGTTTAACACAGCTTTGGCCACAGAGTAATTAATAATCCTGAGCTGACTGGTTTCAGTGAGCGTAACTCTAGCAGCGCTGTATGGCTCGTGTGACAGAGCTATTCCCATCACACAGTTTCTGAGGCCACACTGGCTGTGTGTGAACATGAGCAGGCATATCAGACATGATATAAACAGGTTCACAATTTGATGGACTTGCTGATCCTCCGTCCGAGTGCACATTATGGTTATGACTCAATTTTTCATCCGCTCCTTAATTTTAGTTCATTTGGCTCTTTAATAAACTATCAGAGTCTGTACAGAATGTTTATGTCATGCAGAATGTCCTCTAAGGGATTCTGTTCATGGAATGTTTTTCCATATTGACTGCCATGGCTCTCGCCCTCTGTGGCTTTGATATTGATGTTTTTGTAATGGAAATGAAAATAACCTAAAATATTCAAAAATACACAATGATTTATTTGCTTACTTATTACTTCAATAATATTTAAGCTTAAAAAATCTAATTAAGAATAAGTCTGGTAATTTGTCAGAACTTTACAATAATATACCTTATAAACCAGAACATACAGTATTTATGTAACATTGCTTAATTGCTTAAACAGGTCAAATTAAGGTTAAATGCCATTGTATTTATTCCCATTTTACAACCATGGTAGGACCTACAGTCAACCTTCACATTTGCATTCACACATTACAGGAAATTTGAAAATGGAGAACTTGGAGGAAACCCATCAAGCACAGGGAAACCATGTAGACTCCAAGGACACAGACCCCAAGGTGTGAATTGATCCCAGACCCTGGAGGTCCAAAGCGACAGTGCTAACCACTAAGACACTGTACAATAATAATTATATGTCATACTTACTATTTAATTGTAGTTATTCTTAACCTTGGAATTTTTTTTATTTGTTCTTTTTATCACTTATATTATAACAACAACACACAGCAGTTCCCACTTCAGCCTTTGCACAGTTACAACATGTTGGTGCTAGGGACACCTTCAAAACATGCTTAATAATCAATTTCTTTGTTATAATATTTGAGCATTAATGTAAACCTATGGCATTATTATTATTATTATTATTATTATTATTATTATTATTAATGTAAACCTGAGTGATAAAGTTTTTTGTGCAGTTAAATTAATTTTTAAAATAAATCTCTCTTGCCTGTGCTAATCTTATTCTTGCATGCACAACTTGTACTTTTCCCTTGCTCAAACTCTTTCTCTCTTGCTCATGCTCAATATCACAATGGTGCCACTACATAGTCTAATAATCCTTCCTCTCCCCCGTGTGATATTAAGTAATTAGGCTAAGAGTTTTCCTAAAGAGTTTGCCCCAGTCTTTTCTTATGGGAAAAGGACATAGTGAGTGGAGATAAAGTGAATCACTGAAAACGTTATTTCTGTTTATATCATGCCATATCAAGCAAGGTCTCCTTCCTTGTATGAACTTTTAATATGGGAGCTATGAAGCATTGTTAAAGAAAACAGATTTTTCTATAGGAAGTTCACAAACCTTGCAGCTTGAAAGTCCTGTCAGATGTGTGCTGTTATAGAAAATGAATCAACACATAATTATGATCAGAATTGAGAATCTATTGTTGTTTAATTTATTGTATAATCTATTGTTTAATCCTTTCTTCTTTCTTTAGATGCCCTTGGAGTTTTTTTTTTCTTTTCTCGTTTACCGGCGGTGAAAAGTAGTTTTTAATGGTGACATGAAGCCACGGAAGCCCCAGCAGTGTAAAACTAGAGAGGCCCATGGGGAGTGTTTTCTGGACTTCATCTGCACTGCCTCAGATTGGGTTTCAGTGGCTGTGCTTAGGATCTCTCTTCAGGAAACCGTCAACGACGCAAAAAAGGTGCAGTTGCTCCCAAAGGACGAAAGTTCCAAGGAGCTTTCTGTTGTGTTTCTGTGTCCTGTTGGGCTGCAGATGTTGGTGGCAGCATTTTGACAAGCTCTGATGAAAATGCATATAAGCACAGGATATGGGGAGAATGGTCAATGTCACAGGAACACACTCGACTGTGAATGCTCCGACGCGCTCAGCCGAGGAGGAGACGGTGGAGGTCATTGTGCTGCTTTTCCTCTGATTCACTGATCTGCATCTACACCGATTGTCCAATCCAGATGCATGTGGACAATATACTGTATCTGTGCTTTCTCTGTCCTGTGTATTTTAATACTTCTCATGTAAAAAAATCAGTCCATTAAATCTCTCCAAATTTATGTAGGTATTGCAATAATCATTTGTACTTTAATGAATTTAATACGCTTTAATTTCATTTGACATTTTCCTTCTATCAGACGATTTTTATAGATCCTCACAGTACCATGTCAGGTAGCATATCCATATACCTTACACCACAATACACATTTTATTTTAATGTTAGTATATAAATCCAGAACTAAATTTTACTATGGTACTGTATATACTATAGTTTGCTACTGTATGATACACTGTAGTGCAAAACATAATACACATTAGTATTACTGTGGTACTTCAGATCTTATCATGGTAGGCACTATGGCACTTCAGCAGGTACTGTGCTAGTACTGTGGTATTTACCACCATACCTTGGTGTATTCCATGGTATTGGGTTGGTAAGCAGGTATCTAATACAGTGTGTTAAGACATACTGTACCATATCAGATATTTTAATACATACCATAATATAAACTGCATATTTTGACAGTAAACTGGTATGTGTTTCATAGTATCATACTGTGAGACATGGTAGACCCATACAAAGTACTGTATGTACCATAATACAACTATTTACCATAGTATAGTGCATGTATTATATCAGCAAATTAGTATCATGGTAGTATGAAAAATACTATAGTACTATTAACCGTGGCACAGGTACCATTAGACTACTATGGTACATATACCATGGTAAAATGTCCTATAGCATATATTATTACTTTTTTCTTTTGTTGTTAGACATCAGATTGTGGCAATTTCTATCATTTCAAGTGGATCTTCCCATCAGTTAAAATGAACTAGCAAAAAAGCTTCCATGATTAAAAGGGTTAATAGTATGATAAAACCTTAATATGCCAACATTACCTTATGCTTACGAATGCCACTCTTGTGCATTTCTTTATCATTAGAATAACAAGCCTATTAGGTGCACGTTGATAGTTTTCATCACCTAGTGTAACTGTCCCTTGAGATCCCCCTTTCTATTTGTCTGAAATAGAAAATTAGCAACTGCACATATATGGGGGAAGTGATAATGCTCATAATATAATACAATGGGGGAGAAAATAGTGTTACAACTAAAATATCTTCAACAACAAAACAGCAATTTCACCCTTGAATACTCTGGTAAAAAAAAAAAAAAAAAAATTCTAACTGCATGCATATTATGGCCATTATTGTGTCTGTTCCTCTTGTGCTCCTCACTGGGGCAGCTCTGGCCCCTCGGGGCATGACTCCACAAGCCTCTGAGGGTGTGCTGGCTGTCTGCCACTGGGCTTGTTGGCAGCAGACAGGCCTCTGTGGATTGGATCCTACTGAATCGATAACTGATCTGAAACACTGGATAAAACCTATCGCAATCTGTGGCATGAATGTATCAGTAAACTGTAATCATTTAAAGTTATAAATATATTAAAAATTCATTCCTCTATACTGCTTATCCTGTACACAGTCATGGGGGGCCAGGGGCCTATTCCAGGAGACTTTGGCATGAGGTGGAGTACACCCTGGACGGGGTTCCAATCCCTTGCAGTGCACACACACACACACACACACACGCGCACACACACACACACACACACACACACACACACACACACACACACACACACACACACACAAAATACATACAACATACTAGCAGTTCTCATTGTCAGAATGCCAATTAGCCTAAGCTGCATGTTTTTGGACTGTAGTAAGAAAAACTCAGACGGGGGAGAACATACAAACTTCATGGACACAGACCTAGAGGCGGGAATCGAACCCCGACCATGAAGATACAAGGCGATGGTGGTAACCACTAAGCCACCATGCCGCCAAATAATACAATTCATTAATTAATTAATTGTTCATACAGTTGTTTCCTAGAAACATCATATTTTATATTCAGAGTCTAAGTTACTTAACTTATAAGTAATGATTGATTCAGATCCTTAATTTAAATGCTCCCGAGGTCTGATCCGAGGTAGATCCCTGCTGATCCCTGCTTTATCCAATATTATGAGTTAACTCCCGCAAATTCTTTCCAATATACAATATTGCACACATGCTGGTCTGATCATATAGTAAAAATATGTGCTTTTTTATAAGCATCCCTCCCCGGTGCAAAGCTGCATGGTTAAACTCATACCTCGGTTGTTGTTGGTGATTCTCTCCACCCGGGTTTCTCTCCTACGTACTAATGACCCGAAAACTCTTACAATAATGTTATGCCCCTCCCCCTCCTTTCCCCCCTCCTCCTTCTCTGTCTCACTTTCTCTCCCACACACTCCAACCTGATGATTTTACCACTTGTGCCATTGCTGTTTCTCTAGACTAACACAGAGAACACTGTTTCTCTGTCTGTGTAAATCATCGGCACAGCAAATGGGTTTACAGCGAGTCACCTAAACACTTGCAGAAGTCGGTAGCGTTTTCCTTTCCACTTTTTTTTTTTTATTTTGGTGGGGGGGTGGAACAGGTGAGGCGTTTTGCTGCAGGCCTGTCTCGGAGATTGAAGACGAAGGCAGGAGAGAAGGGGGTGGGTTGTATTTCAGCCGTTGCTGTGAATTGCATATCGTAAATGAGGTGTGTTCACAGATCGTTTGTTAAGGATGATTTATGAAAGCTCCTGATGTGGAGGAAATCAGATTGAAAAGTGGATGAGTGTGTTAAATGTGTGCGCTGGGGTGCAGTGTAACCTGTCGTGTTATACAATATTTGTAAATGGGTTATGAGTAATGAGTGATGTTAAGGTCGGTAATGAGAACACATGTGCGCACTGAATCAGAGAGAGAGAGAGAGAGAGAGAGAGAGAGAAAAGTTAGCTTTTCTTGTTAACTGTTGCCACCTGTGAAGAATATAACTGTGTGTGTGTGTGTGTGTGTGTGTGTGTGTGTGTGTGTGTGTGTGTGTGTGTGTGTGTGTGTGTCTCCTTCCCCATGTAGGCAATTAAAATCTAATAATTTTGTTGTGCATCATTTAGGAATCCAGCTCAATATGGATACACACATCAGCCAGAACATTACAAACTTTAACATTAGAACCTTCCAGGTTTATGGTTCCTTTTGTGGATCATTTGGGTGCATCCATGGACTAAGTTTGTTTGTATAGAATCACATGGGTGCTTGATCAGTTTGTGATCTGGGGAGTTGGGTTGGTGGCCTTCAGCTCTTTGCCTGCTGGACATCGTGTGTAGCAGGTTGTTCAGCAATTGTTTATTTATTTATTTGTTCCTGTGGGATCGAACTGACCAGGCTGGCCTTTTTTTCCCCGTGGGCTTGGGTGAGACTTGGGTGTCCATAATCCTGTCACTGGTTTTCTGGTGTACAGTTGGAGATTCATTTTGTCCGGTTCACCTAGTGATGATGTAATAACAGATCAGTGTACATTGTTTTATATTTAATATTTATATGATTATATATATATATATATATATATATATATATATATATATATATATATATACATATTATATATTTATTCTGTTTTTTTAAACATATTAACTAAATAATGATACAAGGAGAAGGCACCCTATATATTTATTTATTTATAACAGGAAGATGACAGCATGATCACTTTCATATGTGTGAAAGGTACAGTACGATATACAGTAAAGCTTGCAGGCAAGGCACTTTCAGTAACCAAACAATTATTTTCAAATGTCCCTCAAATGCACATACATGTTGGAAAGAAGGCTGGGGAAACCTGCACTAAAATGAGGAAAACATGCTCAAAAATTCCACACAGATAATCTTTTGTACATTTCGTAGATCATTCATCCATTCATTCATGGGGGTCCTGAGTAGACTTGGGGCATGAGGCAGGGTATACCCTGGATATATTGCCAGTCCATCGCAGGGAGCACACACAAACACACTAGGCAATAGGCAACTCCTAAACTCAATTTGTGAATTAACCTAAACTGCATGTCGTTGGACTGTGGGAGGAAACTGGAGGAAACCCACCAAGAACATGCAAACTCCACACACAGACCCGAGGCAGGATTTGAATCCTTGATCCTGAAGGTACAAGACGACAGGGCTAAGCACTACTCCACTGTGGCGCCTATATTTTGTTGCAATTATTGTGAAGTAATGTATACTGTTGGCCTGGAAATGATCAGAGAATGCAAATTGTAATTATGAAAATGTTGAATTTCATGTTTTGTAAAACTTAAAAAAAAAAAAAAATCTTAATTACGTGTACTTAAAATGTCCTTACATTGGATAAGCCAGAAATCTAATTTGATCTACAGGGTCAAATCATGTCCACCCTCTGATTAAAGAAGATAATAACTGTACTGAAAATTCCGAATTAAGATGCTTGCTTGGCATCCAGCACTGTTATCGATGTCTGGTTTGTGTTTGTTTCCGGCGCACGCTGGCACGGAAGGATTGGATTTCTATTGTTTCACCTGTGAGCGTGAGAATGCATGTTAGAGCCGAGGTTGCATCTGGACGCTGCGTTAACCTTTTACTACGACCAATTGCACCAAGGCCAGTTCTCTTCATTCGTCTTGATCTCTTTCTCAATCGTCCATATGGTTTTTCAATCAATCCTGAAATGCACACAAGCGCACACACACACACACAAACACCTGATCACTCTCACATGGAGGCAAAACTCATAGTCAAGCCAAGTTGGAATTATTGTCATTCCTCTTCACAGTCAAATGGAATATTAGGAATGAAATACAGTTCACCATATTCACACTTAATGTCAAACAATGACAAAAGATTAGCACATCAGTGACAAACAAAGCACTGACAAAGACAAATCACAATAAATACTTACAGCATTTCAAGGCTCAGTTATACTGTATAAAATTCTTCACTTACAAAAATCTGCATAAACAACTGTAAAAAAAAAAACAAACATTTTTTTTCTTTTACCTTTTAAAGTAACGATTCATTTAAGACTGCTGTTTATGCAACATCATGCCACGGTATTAGACATTCCCAACGAAAGTGTTACCCCACCCAAGTCTGCATGCTTACAGATGCCCTTACAGAGAAAATACGCCACCCCGCTTCCCTGAAGGCCAATCCTGCTCTGTCTTTTGATTGCTGTGACATTGTTAGGGGTTTATTTATTTTCTGTGCTCTGGACGAGGACTTGACCATATGGACAAGCCCATATGTTAACACATTACCACTAATGTAATGGATGAGAAATGCGTGTGAAATTTAAATCAAGAAGAATAAACACACACCTTTTGTCCAAGTTATGTATATTAATGTCAGTTTGTTAATTGTACAAATGAGGTGATATAAAATAAAAAAAAATCTATTTTTTAAATATTTTTTCCATTTCCATAATGTAATTATTTGTAATTTCAAGTGACATTTGTCTGACTCTAATGTGGACGCATCTGTCCTCTGAAACAACACAGATGAGCATGTTGATATGTCTTCTCGCACCATGCTCATATTATCGGGGTTAAATGTGACCCCTCATTCATTTCAAACTATAGATGCAATGCAAAAGTTGTATTTAAAGAGGTAAATCCAGTACTTTACCAAATCACTGATTTCACTTTCCCTTCACTGACCTGCCCGTTTCATTCGAGTTGCACGACCACGTATTGGATATATATACAGTATAAGATCGAGGAACACATGATCAAACACAAAACTGACCTTGTGAACAAAAACATCAAATTTGTGCATTTAGAAAGCCCTAAAAAATCTGATCTGGGTCAAAGTAGGGCATAAAACCAGATCTGAGCCATTTCAGGCAGGTAATGTGGACTAGCTAAAGTCTGTGAATGTCCCTTGTTTTTGAGTTAGCCTGGGTGCGATGAACTGCTTTCAGCTGAATCATTTACATACTGTACTGTACATGCATGTGATTAGAATAACTCTATCTAGACTCTGTTAGACATGCAGAAATTTTTGTAGGAACATTTAAAGTTAATATTTTAAATGTGAAATGCAATGGGTAAAGTATTTGGTCTAAGCACAGTGAATGCAAATGATAGGCTGATCCAGTAGATCTGATTAGGACGTTCTGTGAGGAAAAACTGCATGAATCGGTAGATTTGCACTGTAGCCGTCTTCCTCAGGAACCTTCCAGGGTCTCCACACAGTGACATGCAGAGGATTCAAGAAGTCTAGGGTCGACTTTTTTTTTCTGTGTGTGCACTATATGAAATAAAGAAGCACGGTTACAGAAGTTGGTCAGGATGATAATAACATACATGTATAAAAAAGAAAAGCTGTTGTTATATGAGTCTACTGTTCAAAGTATGCACCACAGCAGTGTTTCTGAAGGAATTAATTTACGAGGCAGATCATCAAACAAATTTAATTTCTTTATAATAAATCCTATCAGGTCTGATTCTCAGTTTGATGACATAAAAAAGTCCATCAATGATATACAATGGACAATATTGTACATTTATTCTCCAAAGTTCAACTTCTAAACACATTTATTATCCATATATTAGTTAAAAATAGTGACATGATGTACCGATCCTCTGGTCAAAAAGATTTATGTATCAACATGTTTAGATTAAAGGTAAAATTCCCACTCAAGTTAAATTAAAAGCATTAGGGACGTTCATGTCAAACAGGGACTTTTGTATTTGCAAAATAACAGAACACAGTTATGAGAAGAAAAACTACCGGTATTTCTCTTTATTATCCCCTTTTATACTAATGCACCTATCCAAGTGTTTCACTAGTGATTGGACAAAAAGACAAAAAAGCTCTCTCAGTATGATCAGACTGCCTGCGTCACCTCTAGATGCTGGCCTCCCAGGAACTTCTATAACGACCCAGACATTTGGAAATGGCTTTGAGTGAGTCTGGGGAATTAAGTCTGGGGAGAATCATGGGAGTTATTGGGGACGTGACAATAACTCCCATGATTATGTGTACAGTTCCCACAGACAGATGTGTCTCTTCTGCAAGTTATTTTCAAAGATCAGGCATACCACACACTGAATATTCATGAGAATGACTCAAGAGGCCTCACTGTACCGTGCTGTAAATGTCAATCAGTTTTATGCCTCATTTCAAAAGAAATATCATCAAGTCCCGGTTTGACCTGAACACCCTTTGTAAATAATGTAAAAAAAATGGCATGTGGCATGTGTAGGTAAAACGTATTAAATAGAGATAAGCACATTGCAAACCTATTGCAAATATGTTTTAGTAAATTAAAAAGAATATTATAATATAAAAATACATATCACCTCCGTTTATTTGTATGCAAGAAACTGTATGTTACTGGATCTTTACAAGGTTTCATTCTTTTTCTTTGTTTGTTTTTTTCTTTTTCTCTTTCTTTCTTCTATCCTTCCTTTCTCTCTTTCTTTCTTTCGCGCTTTCTTTTAAATTTACAGGACAACTCCTAAATAGGCCGGGTTGACGCGTTGTGGTCTCGTGATACATAAATACCTCCGGATGAAAGACTCCTTTCCATTCTGCTTGCAGAACATATTGTATGTTACGCACGCATCTGACATCACCTACTCATACGCACAAGTATGATAAAAATGACTCAACCGCCCTCCAAATCACCCCCAACCCACCGCTCGCAACCACGCACATCCGTCCTACTTCAGATTTGCTGTCAAAATGTTACATTTCCATTATGTGCCCATTTTCATCTCTTGTCCTTCCTCTCTTCCTATGACACTTCTTCCTGTTCTAGTTCTACTGAAAGAGCTCCTCATGAGACTGAATGCCCTTTCTAACATTGCAGACTGGCAGATTTTCCAGTAGATTTTGCAGCGTGGTGTTTTTTTTTTTTTTTTGTCTCATGGACCATAGGTTATCTGAAATGCTGACAGAAGGAGTTGGAAAATATCCTCGTCATGTAAAACCTACAGCATAATTCTTTAAAGACAAAATAATCAAGCGCGGTTGCGGGAAATCATACGCTGAGCTCTGGATGAGTCAATCTACAGTACTAACACAATGCCTTTCAACCTCTTCCTGTTGTGTGGTGTGTGTGTAGGATATCCTGAAAGTCATGGTCATGTGATGCCCAGAGTGAATTAATAAGCACAAGTGATTTTCAAAACAAATATAGTGTCAAATACAATTGTGAAGGATTTTCATGAAGTAGAGCGTTCTAGCATCGTGATAGGCCAACCGTGGGTGTGTATGAATAGCAGTTCTGTTTCATCAGCTGTTCATGGACAGGTTAGGGACCACTCTCCTGGTTACTCTTTAATAGGAGCATGCATGCTCATGTGACAAAGCTTCTTATTATGCAATATGATAAAGGACAGTAGAACCCTGTAACAGCTCTAATTTCCCATCAGTGATTGCCTGACTTCCTGAAATAATAAACCTAGTGACAGATCCGGATGGGCTCTGGGAGGATGTGTTTATTTCTTTTATACTTTTCTGTGCAGTAATGATTCACACATGGAAGGGTAGAGCTTTAGAAAATCAACAACTTTTAATGGCACTGCTTGTAATCTTGCTTAAAAATATTTGATGGTCAGTTTAGAATAAAAAGAAGGAGCAGGTTTTGAAAGTGCACTCTAATAAATTTGACCAGTGAATACTCAAAAAAATTGAGGCAACAAAGTGACACTTAAAATAATTAGTAGATTTTAAGTGCTGAATTATTGAGTAAAATCCATTAAATAAATTATTTAAATTTAATAAAAATATTAAGTTCATTGTGATAAAAGCAACAGCTAAATTGTGTTGAATTTAGTAATAATATAGGAAATTACGAGTTGATGTAATCAAACACATTAAGTAAATATAAAGCAATTTAAAGCTTTACAGTTACTCATTATCTGGTCTGAAATTGGTTTCAATCTACTAAGAATTTTGTTAAAATGTAATTGATATTTACTAAAAAATTTGACCACTGGTTACTCACAAAAATTGAGGCAACAAAGTGACACTTAAAATAATTAGTAGATTTTAAGTGCCGAATTATTGAGTAAAATCCATTAAATAATTTATTTACATTTAATCAAAACTTTCAGTCAATTGTAAAAAAAACAATAGCTAAATTGTGTTGTATTTACTAATAATATAGTAAATTTTGAGTTCATGTAATCAAATGCATTAAGTAAATATAAAGCAATTTAAACAAAAACAGGTTTCATACTTACTCATTACTCATTACTCATTAAATTTTATTAAAATTTAATTGATATACTGTATACTAAATATCTATCCTAAATAAATGTATATTTACTAAACATATACGTAAAATATATACATTTTTATGAAATTTCCAAGTGTAAATGATTCAAGATGACTAAATAAATTACTTAAATAAATTGCAGTACCAAGAAATTGACATTATGAATGTAAGGAAAGTCACAAGACACGTAACGATGTGAAATCATTTATTTTTGCAACTTGGCTGAAGCCTCATACAAGCTACAAAACATCTGAACACATGTTATGAAGAGGCCTTGAAACAGACAGTATGTACAAGATTAAGTGCTTATGTAGGCACATGACTATTGCTTTACAACTTAGAATATTTTAAAACATTGTAAACGGGTTTGGCAAAGGTTTAAAATAAATAAATAATGCACTTGTAATCACTTAACCACATCATAAAATTAATGTTAATAACTTCACCACCACCACCTGAGCAGGTCCATAACTGAGGGAGGCCATTTCAAAGAGTTTACAAACATATAACATTTCTTAAAGAGAAGCTCCAGGGACATTTTCTGAAAAGTCTCAAATGTGTACTTGAGGTCTTTGGGATAGACAAGATCCACTGCAGGTGTCAGGCCAACCATCATGCAGCAAGCATTCGAAACAATGTCCAGCCCAGTCATAACTTTTACCCCCTCAATTATGATCCCAGTGTCCACTGGCTCTTCTGACACAATGTTCTTGGTCACATAGATTTTCATCATTTGTGTTGCAAGGTCATGCAACACACTGTCTCCATCAACATTCTGGAAAAACAAAAAAAAATATGTATCAAGATTGGAAACCTCTCTCTAAATAGCTGTAAATTGAATCTATTAAAACTATCAATTCATGTAGACATAACCCACATTCCCTTGGTGTTACTCCTCATGTACTGATGAATAGTTTACCATACCTTACTTTATGTCTCATCACTTTAGACCTCCTGAGTAAATTATTCATGAAACATGATCTCTATCATAATCAAGTATGCATCTTGTCTCAGTTGTATGCCCAGTGTAAAATCTCATATACAAATATGTCAAATTGGCAAGTAATAAAATATGTATATAAAAATAAAGTTGTTTTAGCAATGTATGAATAGAAATAGTAAGAGAAATATCACTTAAAAAAAAAAAACATTTTGCAGGTACCATATTACTGCAGTCGTCCTTAACATCTCTTAATGAAAATGCCAAACAGCCTTAACTGTTGACAATTTAATGATTACATGCTAAAACACAATCATTTTCCATTTATTTAAGAGAAATTTAGGTATGGCTTAAGTCAAAAAAATCTGTATGCCCTTTTCGAGAGCCAGCAAGAGCAAGAGAGCACTTTTTTTTTTTTTTTTTTTTTTTACTGATTTCACAATTGTATTTCACTTACATCATACTCTTTGATGAGTTGATCTAGTTCCCTTTCAAAAGCTACACTCAATGCTGCGTGAAAACCCTATGGGAACATCTCTTTGTTGCCCGGTTGTGAAGCCTGTGCATGTCAAACCCGCCAAATACCTTCGGCTTATAACCTGTGCCAGGCATGACGTCACCGAATAAGGTGCACCTGTAGGTTATAAATAGGAGTGAACCGGAAACATCCTCAGATCTTTTTGTCTTCAGGACCGCTTTGTGTTTGCGTGTGCATGTACAAGCCGTAACGAAAGCGAAATAAAAATAACAGCATTAACTCACCGATATGGCGGAGTTGCTTAAGAGATGCGTGCCTCCGTGCGATAGATCTCTTTCGGAGGGCGATCTTCACGAGTTTTGTCTCGAGTGCTTGAGGAAGAACACGCTCGCCTCGGGCTTCAGGGAGAATGTGAGTACTGTGATCTTCTCCCTATGAAGGTGCTTCGCGCGCGGCTCGCTTTCTTTAAAGAGAAAGCGTGAGCCGCGGCGCATTCCTGGGGCTCGCGTGCTGATCTGGCAGACGCGCACGAGACGGAATTCCCTCTTTCTCTAGCGCTCTCTCCGGATCAGGAAGTTTTAGCTTCCGCTTCACAAGCGCGCTCCGGCGCTTCTTGTGAAGGAGCGGAAGAATCTTCCTCTCTCGCTTCCATGGAAGTAGCCTCCTCACAACGCTCCTCCAGTGCTGACAGAGCTTTTGAGGAATTATTAGAGGTTATAACGCGTGCGGTAGAGCGATTGCATATGGACTGGCTGCAGCAGCGAGATTCCCCCAAGCGTTCGAGATTGAACGACAGGTGTCTGTCGGGTGGCCGGGGGGAGGAGCCTCAACGTCTCTCTCTCCCCTTCTTTGGTGACATCCATGATGAATTAACTCTTTCATGGAGCAAGCCGTATTCATCGCGTGTTTTTGTGCCTTCGACTTATTCGAATATCGTTGATGCGAAAGCACGCGGTTATATGATGATGCCCAGATAGAAGAGACGCTTGCGGGCTATCTCTCTCCTGGGACATCATCCTCCCTGAAAAAGCCTATTCTCCCCTCCAAGCCGTGCAGATTGACATCTGCTTTGGTGGGTAAAGCTTTTCAGGCAGCAGGACAGGCTGGTGCTTCACTGCACACCATGGCGGTTTTGCAGGTTTACCAGGCTGACCTTCTGAAGGACCTGAGCAGCGGCGGGGCTATTGATGACAGGGCGTTTGCAGAGCTGCGCCGGGCCACAGACCTGTCTCTCCGTGCAACCAAGCGGACGGCCCGTGCTGTAGGCCGTTCCATGGCTGCCATGGTGTCCACGAAGAGGCATCTGTGGCTGAACCTCACGGGCATCAAGGATAAGGATTGTGTTGTCCTCCTCGATGCCCCCATCTCGCCTTCCGGCCTTTTTGGCGACGCTGTTAATTCCGCCGCCACTAGGTTTCGGGAGGCAAAGCTATACGAACAGGCCTTTGGGAGGTTCCTTCCCCGCCGTGCTCAAGAACCGGGACCGTCGGCCACCCGGCCCCGGCCAGGTCTGGCCCCTATCAGGCGCGAGGTGCAGAAGGAGAGCGTGACCAGCCGCTCACCCCCTCGTAAAGACTGGGGTGGGGCTCGCCGCTCTTCCCAAAATCTGCTTCAAAAAGACCGGATCTGAGGAGCTTCCTCTCTTCAAGAAGATGCCCTCAGTTCGTGCGCCTGGGGCCGTGGGGGTTTCTCCCCCCGGGCAGGGGCGCCTGGATTTTCATCACAAAACAGGGCCTCCTCCCTGGCACTCCCGGGAGGCCGGTGTTCAATCCCCGCCACCACTGGTGTTCGGGGAGCGCCGGTCTCCAATGAAAAGTTGGGTGTTCAGGCATCTCCGGCCACACTTCATCTCCCAACACCTAACACCCCCCCCCCCCACCCCCGCCCATCTAGCCGAAGTGTCAAAGCTCGTGCCCCTTTCAGAGAAGCTGGCAGTGTGGAGACTACTGCCAGGTGTATCTCCTTGGTTATAAAGGACTGTAGGGACCGGCTACAGGATTCAGTTTGCACATCGTCCTCCGCGTTTCAACGGCGTGGTCTCCACTTCCGTGAAACCGGATCGAGCATATCTGCTGGCCCAGCAGTTGCAGACTCTGCTGGGCAAAGGGGCCATAGAACATGTTCCCCTCCCAGACAGAGGATCGGGCTACTACAGTCGGTACTTTTTGGTGCCCGAGAGAGGGGGAGGGTTGCGTCCGATCTTGGATCTTCGCGGCTTGAACCGCTATCTCAGAAATCCAGATTCAAAATGTTGACTGTCAAAATGATTGTTTCTCAAATCCAACTAGAGGATTGGTTTGTGACAATCGATCTCAAGGACGCATATTTCCATATAGAAATATTGCCACAGCACAGGAAGTTCCTGAGGTTCGCTTTTGGGGGCGAGGCTTACCAGTAGTGGGTCCTTCCATTTGGCCTAGCTCTGTCACCCCGCACATATACAAAATGCATGGATGCAACTCTGGCTCCTTTAGGACTCCAGGGCATCCGTATTTTTGAATTACATAAACGACTGGCTGATTCTGGCCCAGTCTCAGGAGCTAGTGCTTCGACATCGGGATGTCGTCCTAGCCCATCTTCATTCTTAGGATTGAGACTCAACGCCACAAAAAGCGTTCTCCTTCCTGTTCAGAGGACAACATATTTGGGTGTCACATCGGATTCGGTCACAATGCGGGCACAGTTGTCTCCTGCTCGTGTCGAATCCATTCTAAACCCCCTTAAGGAAATCAAGCTAGGCCAGAAGGTCACCGTTCATCACTTTCAGAAATCTTAGGCCTCATGGCAGCTGCGTCCACGGTGATACCTTTGGGCCTTCTGCACATGAGAGCGTTTCAGCTGTGGCTAAGAGCCAGGGGGTTTCATTCAAGGGCCAACCCCCAGAGGCTAATAAGGGTTACGCGCCGGGGGCTTCATACCCGTTCTATGTGGTTCAGACCCCGGTTTCTGACTTTGGGTCCCACTCTAGGTCCGTCTTGTCGTCGCAAGATGCTAACGACAGACGCTTCCCTCACGGGCTGGGGTGTGGTCTTGGATGGCCGTCCAGCACAAGGGAGCTGGAGAGGTCATCTTCTCGCGTGGCACATCAATTGCCTCGACATGATGGCTCTGTTTCTGGCCCTGAAACACTTCCTCCAGCAGTTGAGAGGCTACCATGTCCTAGTGCGGGTGGACAGCACTGCGGTAGTCTCGTACATAAATCGCCAGGGTGGACTGTGCTCGCGCCGCTTGAACAAGCTAGCGCACCAGGTTCTGCTTTGGGCACAGGACAAGTTCCTGTCCCTCAGGGCGATTTACATTCCAGGGCATATGAATGTAGGAGCAGACTTGCTATCCAGACAAGCTGTAAAACATGGGGAATGGAAACTCCACCCCGAAGTAGTCAGTCAATCTGGGAAAGATTTTACGTAGTAGAGGTGGACCTCTTTGTCTCATAAGAGGCAGCACAATGCCCCCTTTACTACTCTCTGACTCCTCCAGCTCCCCTGGGTCTGGACGCAATGGCCCACACGTGGCCCAGATTACGCCTTTATGCGTTTCCATCTATAGTTCTGCTCCCAGGAGTCCTGGCGAGGGTCCGTCAACACGGCTTGCGCCTCTTATTGATAGCGCCCCATTGGCTGACCAGAGTGTGGTTCTCGGATCTTATACCTCTCCTCGACGGCTCACCCCAGGTGATTCCAGTGAGGAGGGATCTTCTGTCTCAGGCGCAGGGGACAATACTTCATCCCCGGCCCGAGCTCTGGAACCTTCACGTTTGGCCCCTGAACGGACCAACTAAGACATGCTGGGCTTTCAGCCAGCGTAATTGAAACACTTCGTGGTCACACTTCGCCTCTGGGAATCAGGGCTCACTCAACCAGGGGGATTGCCTCATCGATTGCCTTGGCAAGAGGCGTCCCCCTGCAGCAGGTGTGTGATTTGGCGGGCTGGTCCTCTCCACACACGTTTGTTAGATTTTATAGTCTGGATGTCAATGCCTTCTCCGGGTTCACAGATCCTTCAGTCAGCATCCCAGAGCTAGGTCTGAGACCTCCTCGGCTTGTGCGCACACGTTACACAACCTGGGGGTCCAGACACTTGCAGTGCGGCGGCGTTGGTATTCTCGTTCCCATAGCGTTTTCACGCAGCATTGAGTGTAGCTTTTGAAAGGGAACGTCTCGGGTTACTTGACTGTAACCCTGTTCCCTGATAAAGCGGGAACGAGATGCTGCGTTCCGATGCCGCACTGCTGGCATGCCTGGACTTCCTTCAGACAAAATTGACCTGAGGATGTTTCCGGTTCACTCCTATTTATAACCTGCAGGTGCACCTTATTCGGTGACGTCATGCCTGGCACAGGTTATAAGCCGAAGGTATTCGGCGGGTTTGACATGCACAGGCTTCACAACCGGGCAACAAAGAGATGTTCCCATAGCGTTTTCACGCAGCATCTCGTTCCCGCTTTATCAGGGAACAGGGTTACAGTCAAGTAACCCGAGATGTTCCCCTATGTACTCCATCAAGCAGCACATCATAAGATACCTTGTCATGTTGATGCTTGGGCTGTTTGGGGCCTGAAATGGCAGAGAAAAAACCCTTCAATATCATCTTACTGTATTTAATACTGTAGTTACTGTAATACCTTTCTCTCCAAGAAAATAGATTGCAAAATGAACTTTACCCTGAAGTAATACACGTGGACAAAATTGTTGGTACCCTTCAGTCAATGAAAGAAAAACTCACAATGGTCACAGAAATAACTTTAATCTGACAAAAGTAATAATAAATAAGAATTCTATGAATGTTAACCAATGAAAGTCAGACATTGCTTTTCAACCATGCTTCAACGGAATTATAAAAAAAAATGAACTCATGGAACAGGCCTGGACAAAAATGATGGTACCCCTAACTTAATAGTTTGTTGCACAACCTTTTGAGGCAATCACTGCAAACAAACGATTCCTGTAACTGTCAATGAGACTTCTGCACCTCTCTGCAGATATTTTGGCCCACTCCTCATGAGCAAGCTGCTCCAGTTGTTTCCGGTTTGAAGGGTGCCTTTTCCAGACAGCATGTTTCAGCTCCTTCCAAAGATGCTCAATAGGATTGAGGTCAGGGCTCATAGAAGGCCACTTTAGAATAGTCCAATGTTTTCCTCTTAGCCATTCTTGGGTGTTTTTAGCTGTGTGTTTTGGGTCATTGTCCTTTTGCAAGACCCATGACCTGCGACTGAGACCCAGCTTTCTGACACTGGCCAGCACATTTCTCTCTAGAATCCCTTGGTAGTCTTGAGATTTCATTGTACCCTGCACAGATTCAAGACACCCTGTGCCAGATGCAGCAAAGCAGCCCCAGAACATAACAGAGCCTCCTCCATGTTTCACAGTAGGGACAGTGTTCTTTTCTTCATATGCTTCATTTTTCCGTCTGTGAACATAGAGCTGATGTGCCTTGGCAAAAAGTTTCATTTTTGTCTCATCTGTCCATAGGACATTCTCCCAGAAGCTTTGTGGCTTGTTAACATGTAGTTTGGCATATTCCAGTCTGGCTTTTTTATGATTTGTTTTCAACAATGGTGTCCTCCTTGGGCGTCTCCCATGTAGTCCACTTTGGCTCAAACAACGACGGATGGTGCGATCTGACACTGATGTTCCTTGACCATGAAGTTCACCTAGGATTTCTTTAGAAGTCTTTCTGGGCTCTTTTGTTACCATTTGGATTATCCGTCTCTTTGATTTGTCCTCAATTTTCCTCCTGTGGCTACGTCCAGGGAGGTTGGCTTCAGTACCATGAATCTTAAATTTCTGAATAATATGTGCAACTGTAGTCACAGGAACATCTAGCTGCTTGGAAATGGTCTTATAGCCTTTACCTTTAACATGATTGTCTATAATTTTCTTTCGAATCTCCTGAGACAACTCTTTCCTTCGCTTCCTCTGGTCCATGTTGAGTGTGGTACATACCATGTCACCAAACAACACAGTGACTACCTGGAGCCCTATATATAGGCCCACTGACTGATTACAAGATCGTAGACACCTGTGATGCTAATTAGTGGACACACCTTGAATTAACATGTCTCTTTGGTCACATTATTTTCATTATTTTCTAGGGGTACCATCATTTTTGTCCAGGCCTGTTCCATGAGTTTATTTTTTTAAATAATTCTGTTGAAGCATGGTTGAAAAGCAATGTCTGACTTTCATTGGTTAACATTCATAGACTTTTTAAAAAATTATTACTTTTGTCAGATTAAAGTTATTTATGCGACCATTGTGAGTTTTTCTTTCATTGACCGAAGGGTACCAACAATTTTGTCCACGTGTGTAAGTACAGATAGGACCAGAAGTATCCAGACAGTAACATTTAAGGGCTTGGTCGTAAAAAAAAATATGGATGAACCGTGTAGGCATTACAGACATTTACGTACATAGACACCTATTTTTCATGGCGCAAAAATATTGTCACAGCTTGTTCCTCAGCTGTTCCATGGCCAGGTGTGTATTTCCTTTTGAGTTCATTAACAAGTCAGCAGATAAAAGGTCTAGAGTTTAATTGTTGTATTTGGATCCTGTTGCTGTCAACTGGCCATGTGAAGTCTAAAGACCTGCTACTGCAGGGGAACAAGTATCATTAGGCTACAAAGCTAGAACGAATCCATCAGAGAGATAATAAAAACATTAGGTGTGGGCAAATTCACTATTTGGTGCGTTCTTAAAAAGACAAAAGGGACTGGTGAGATCAGAACAACATCCTGGAAGACCATGGAAAACAACTATGATGGATTACAGAAGAATTCTCCTCTTCTGAAGAAAATCCCCTTTAGAACAGTTGTCAAGAACAAGAACACCTTCTTGGATGTAGGGGGATCTGTGTCAGTGACTCTAAACCAGAGTGAATACAGTGGTTTTGTCACAGGATTCCAACCTCAAAAATAGGAAGGCCAAGCCCTACAATTAAAGCTATTGTGTTTAAAGTAATTACACTTCAAGCCCAATTTTTTATTCCAAATGTGGCAGTTTTGCTAATCATTCTTTGACGAGGGGAAAGAGATACCAGGCTGCCACTACAGAATTGGTCAAATATAGAAGGGGACATTAGTGTCACACTTTATAATTTTAAATTAAAAGGGTATAATGTTCTTACCAGATTTATATAGTTAGACATCCTTCCTCAGTCCTAACCATGTCCTGAATCAAATCAAGATGTCTGTCACACTCCTCTGTTACAACACACAAACAGAATGCAATTACTTTGTTTTCTGCAAATTCAGCACCAATAAGTTAACTTAACTTTAGCGTTAACGTGACTTCAGTTACTTAAAGATACTTTAAGCACTTGTTAACTATGGTAGCTTTTACTTTTGGCAGCTCATGTGCAATGAATTTAACTCATGTTAATTTGTCAAATTTCATTACACCAACATTGCTACTAGAAATGTATTCATTAAAAATAAGGGCAAAAATCTTACCTTGAGGTCTTTACTTGAAATGTAGGCAATCCAACAAGCTCCTATGGGCAATGTCCATTAAAAAAAAAAAAAAAAAAAGAGTCTTTTGAGTTAAATCCATCCTTTTTTTGTGACTTTAATTTTCCTCACTTAATTTCTACTCAATATATTTGGTGAAATAATTTTCAACAAAAATTGAGTAAAATAATTTAAATGCTTATTCAAATTTGCTGAATTAAGCTTAATGTTGTTTAAAACTACCCGCACTCTTTTTATTTGTGTAAATGTTAATCATATTTTTTTTATTAAATATTACTTCACCCCAATCTCAGTTTTTACAGATGAAAACAATTTGAAAAATAAAAAAACCCTTTTACTACACAACTTTAGAAATTTCAAATTCAAATTGAAATACAATTTTTATCTTTATGTTGAAATAAAATGTAATTGAAATTATTTTCTATTCTTTTTATTTTATTTTCGATTATGTATTTATTATTATTGTTTATATATATATCTCATTTTATTCATATACAGTATTTATATAACTAAACTAAATGACCCAGAATTCCACACAGTAAATAAGAAATTATAATATTGCACTTTTTTTTTTTGCCATGTACATTTACACTGTATCCTCCTGTCATATGTCTGCACTATATTTCTACACTTTATATACACTCCCTGGTCAAAAAAAGGTCACACATTCCACTATTTCATTCAATCAACTTTAGCTTTGATTACAACACAACAATGTGGTGACCAGTTCATATGTGAAAATGATTGCTCATGATCCCAGAACCTCCTCTCTCACATTTAAAATCCTTGAATATACCTGTTCAGGTTGTCAGCTGACTTTATTTTATTGCCAAATAATGTTGCTTAGTCTAGACCTGATGAACTGAAGCTACCTCAGATCATAACACTGCCTCCAGATGCTTGAACAGTGATTACTATACATGATGGATGTATTGCTTCATGTGCTTCCCTTCTTACCCTGATGCACTCATTGCTCTGTCATACAGTAGGGTCAATCTGAATTCATCAGACAACATGACCTTTTTCCAAAGTCCAATCTCCATGCTTCTTAGCCTTTTTTTTTACTGATTAGTCTCACTAACAAGTGGCCACACTGCTGTTTAGTCCCAATCCTGTGAATGCGTGTCCCATTTGTGCATATGGAAATACTCTTACTTTGACTATTAAGCATACTTAAGGCTTTTACTGTTGATTATTTATCATGCAACTTCACCAATGCTTAAGTGATCTCCATTAATGTCTTTTTGCATTTTTTTTGTAAATTGTATTGTGAGTTAAATTCTAATTTTATTTTAGTTATTCTGTACATACTCTGAGCTGAATAGAGTCACACAGGTTTACGCTCCTCATGCACCTTTTTTTTTTTTTACCCCTGTAGAGTCCAGGCTCATATATGAACATACATTTCACATTTTCCTCAGTAATAATAAATAATAAATAAATGGTGAAAGATACATCGTTTATTAAATGTAAAACGCAATCACCAAAATAATTTCTCACAATTTTCTTATATTTTTTTCTTAATTATGTAGACTGCATGAATATTATACATGCTTTCAAATGACAAAAAAGCTAATTTAAAGGTATAAACTGCATCTCCGAAAGCTATAAATATCAGTCATGCTAACTATACTGAATCACTCAATATTATTTCTAGCTAAAAAACACTTTATGGAGCTTTAATGAAGTGGTTGTTCCTGGTAAATGATTTTATCTCATTAAAAACAATGTATGTGCATATAAAGAAAAATTACAGACTTTGTCCCATTTTTGACAACATTATAAGGAAAAAGAGAAAGATGTGTGCTTCTTTATTGAACATAACCACCACCGTTTTGCATTTATAAAAAACAGTGTTTTTAAATATAATAATTTCTCTATATTTTCTGGAAAATTTCCAGTTAAATGCACAAAATTGTTTATTTGTAATTATTTTGTTATATAGCTAAAATGAACTTTTGTTGATAGAAAGGATCCGGTTCAAATCCAAACCATCGCTTGCTCACAAGCTAGAGATTCTTTTCCCCCTCAGAGCTGCATGTAATATGATGTAAGCCCAGACACTTCCAACTAGATTAATTATAACGTTTGACTACTTAAGCAAATACAATCCATCATGCAGCTTAACTAGCAAGGTGTACTCAGCTTTTCTGCTCACTTTAATTTTAAAGATAGATAAGCAACCATTCATCTTACTAAATTAACTCTTTTCTCCAAAAAAAAAAAAAAAAACATTTCAGTTTAATTATGTGGCAAAGTATCTACAAGCACCGAAATAATGAGAATAATTTTTAATTCTCAGTATGTTAATCATATTTATACTACTGTAGCAGTGCATATATTAATTAATACGTTTTGTTTATGTGATATTTAAAATTCCCCTTCTGAAACCTGATGTAAAAATTAAGATTAATGTAAAATCATATAAATAGTTTTACTCTTGTCCAAAAAGTTATTAAAAATAAATGTAATGAAAATTTGTAACATTTTTTAATCTGGTAAAATTATTTTTACTCTTATGAAGACTTCACTTATTTATCAAGCTGAACAGAGCGTCCGATTACCTTGCATCTCCAGGGTTGGGGGTTTGAATGTTGTCTCCATATTGTGCACGTCTCTCTGTACTTGGTGAGTTGCTTGTGAGTTTCCCCCACGGCCCTAAGACGTGTTGTAGGCTGCATGGTGTTTCCATCATAACTGGCATGAAGTCATTGGTCATTGGTAGCAATGACAGTTTGAAAGAAGGAATTTAATGTGTATTAAGTGAAAGATTTAGGAGGTGTGATTTCTCCATTTAGTGGTCAATTTGGCTTTTTAGTTCATAGTGCAAATACAAACATAATATGATTCACCAAAACCTTTGTGAATCTAGCAGAAATTGTTTTGTTTGCCTATGAAAAACATGTATTCATAACTTTACTTACAGTAGATTGAAATTGATAAGAATGATAAATTAGTTCCATTCTGTGGGATCAGATTGATTTCTTAGCATGAAGATCTCATCTCTAAACATAAAGCTTTATTTTCCATTGAAACAATTCACTATGTCTGCTGGCACATACACCGTGGTATTCCAACGTGCCAGTAAGTAATCAGGTTTCACTGAGAAAATCTGATTTTTGACCTGCCTGCCATACAGCATGTGTTTTATAATTCGGAAAAGTAAAATGTGCTTTGTTTTGTAGTGTGTGAACTGTGAGCTTCCGATCACTTGTGAGCAGCAACCATTTTCGTCTGAATTTCATGCAAATTAGAAATCCTTTCTCAGAGTTCAGAAATTATACAAATACTCAAGTGTGACAGAGTCTGGCTCACATCAGACGGCGGCTTACTTACTCTCTTAATGTTAAGGGACTTACAAGAAACATGTGGTGTGCAAACACACACACACACGCACACGCACACGCACGCACGCACACGCACACACACACACACACACACACACACACACACACACACACACACTGGGTGTCTGAGTATATAATGAAATATGAGGAAACAGTTTCATGAATTAAAATGAAAGGCAATTTAGCTTTAACCTCTGTGTGCTTTAAAGGTCAATATAAACAATTTTAAATTTAATAAATCTTTAATATAAAAAATATATATATTTTATATTAAGTTTTGATTAAATTTTCCAATAAACAACATATTGTCATAAATGTTTAGGTTGCCAAAGTTATTATTTCCCAAAGCATCGCAGGGCAATAAAAACAAATAAATAAATAAATAAAGTAAAATAAAATAAAATACTTTTCAATGGGCTTTCATGTGTCATTTTCAGAAATATAATTATTTATAATTAAGTATCTAAAATTTTGTTACTCAAAATTAAACAGGTCACTAGAACAGCTATCAGTAGTATACATAAAAAAGTGAAATTCATATGGATTTAATCTTATTAATATGGGATCTAATAATAGATAGTGGCTGATAGATAAAAGTCTTTTGTGTCATTAGCATAACTGTAGAAATTAATGCCATGTTTATTAATAATTAAAACAGCAAAAAAACTTTATATTGTATATGGAAGAGGAGTGGCCCTAGAACAGAGCCTTGTGGAACACATTGTTGTATGCAAAAGAAACTACTACTTATATTTGCAGACAGGCAAAAATAAAATAAAATAAAATTTTTTAATAATATTTAATAATTTTGATAATATTAGTTATAATAGATATTAGTCTGGAAATAGGATGTCTAAAAGAGACAACTAACTCCTTTTAATGCTTAACCATCGTTGATCAGTTTGTTCTTCTTGTTCATAAATAACTCAGCTTGAAATGGTTATATTTTGTTAAGTAATGGCTCTTTACATAACCCTAGTGCCATAGCCTAACGCAGGTAAATGACTTTTAATAAAATCAAAGCAAATAAAGTAAACAAGTGAGATCAGAGTCGAGTAAACATGCAAGGATCAGGCGACCTTAGTAATGACAAACATCTTGGTAACAACTGAATAAACAGAATGAGTGCTTAGAGAGTCCTTATATACTTAGTGAGTGGAAGTGTTGACAATCAGTAATCAGTTGAGCTGAAGTGTGTCTTACTGTAAGTCGAAATCTTCTTCAGTGGCCATGTTTGTAGTCCGCTCTAAGTTCTGAGATTTAGCGACAGTTATGGTGTAGACTCGGGCTACAGTATGTGCACGTTACAAGACACATTGCTCAATTTATATTTCAGATCAGATTTGCATGTCATGACAGTTCACATTAATAATTACCCGTGACTCTAATGTGGATGTGTCTGTCCTCTCAAACGGCACACATGCATGTCTATATGTCTTTGCTCGCACCATCTGGGCTAAAACATGTCATGAATTTGTGTGATCACTCATTCATTTCAAACAAATGGATGCAAATTCAACAAAAATCTGGGGGATGGGAAGCAGATTGTTGGCTCTATTTGTTGAGGTCTTCACACGAACCCAACAAGAACAAAAAAGTCACATGAATTCTGATCTGGTCTCATTCAAGTCGCATTTTCGCATTTTGGATATGTATCTGATGTAGGACTACATATGAAAGTAACTTAGATTTGATCTAAAAAACATTTGAGCATTCAGGCAGCACTATATACCATCAGATCTGTGTCACATTGAGGAAAAAATCTGAGTTGAATCACTTCAGTTGCTTTTAATTTGATGCCGATAATCAAATTAAATTTAAACACTGTCAACTTCTATAAACGTCATGTCATCAGCTAATCCATGAATCCATGAAAGTATGTAAGATTTATAAATCCAGCTCTGTGTTTTTGTTCCATTGAGCTTCTTTGAGATAAATCATTGGCATATATCACCTAATTGGACAAACTGCATGAGATCTGCAACAGAAACTGTAACAACTAACATTTAGAAAGTTTAAATGGTTGAACAGGAATGAGTTCATACATTTATGGCTCTGCTACATTATATATTTAAAAAACATTTTATTTTATTTTATTGCTCAGTACAGTCTGCTGAATTACCTTTCTGGGTTCATATCCAAACCGAGGTCAGGCAGTTGATGACCCCTGAGCTAAAGCATTAAAAATCTCCTGGCAAATGTGCTCAGTGCAACATCTAAAAAGACATTAACCATGCCACTCACAATAATGTATCCCCTTGTCTATATTTTTTCCATCAGGAATTTTTGGTTATCGAAATGATGTGATGATATAAATATGGCAGTGTTATGGATTTTGGGACACCATGGGGATTGGATGTTTTAGTACTACAGTATTTGTGGACAATTTGTGTGCCTTGAAAACAATATTAAAAATAAACTAATAGCCTGAGCAGCATTCAAACTCCACCTGACCACAACTGGACATGATGCAAACACTGCACTTGCAATCTTAAGGAAATATTTCAAAAAGAAAATTAAACAGAGATGTAACATAAAAAAATAAGAGATGCAGTTGTATTTGTCCAAATCAAAATTCTAAACCAAGGGTTTGGATGTTAATTGCCATAAATGTGCCAAATAAAGGTTACAAAAGGGTTGTTTTGATGTTGTATTTACAATGTTGTGTTTAGGTCCAGGTACAGGTGGCACGGTGGCTTAGTGGTTAGCACTGTCACCTTGTTCCTGGGTTCAATTTCCGACCAGGTTTGATTTCCACCTCGGTGTGCATGGAGTTTCATGCATGTTTTCCCTGTGCTTGATGGGTTTCCTCCGGGTGCTCAGGTTTCCTCCCTTTCCTCCAAAGACATGCAGATTAGGCTAATTGACGTTTCCAAATTGCCCGTAGTGTGTGAGTATTTTGTGTGTGCCCTGCGATGAATTGGCACACTGTCCATGGTGTACCCCGCCTCAAGCCCTAAGTTTCCTGTGAGAGGCTCCAGGCCCCCCGTGATCCTGTATACAGAATTAAGCTGTATAGACAATGAGTGAGTGGTATCTTACTTACCAGTGCACAAACGTGCACAGTATTAACAGTAGATAAATACGGTATATTGCTAAACTGGCTGTTACTCACACATCTATAGATACCTAACACCACTTCACACAATGACACTTTTCCATACACAGAGTGCAGTATTAATCCCAGATGGAAAAAAAAAACAGCATTTTGTACACAAGTGGAGCAGGAACACCATAAACCCCGGAGACCTGCAGTCTCTGCGCTCAAATTAGAGTGGTTACCAGGAGGGTCCTTCCATCTGTGTGCCTGTGTCTCTGTGTGTCTTTGTTTCTCAGCCTATGTGTAATGTGTGGACTACTGTGTGCTTCTTATGCACCGTAATCAATATGGCTTAATCAAACATAAGCTTGCAATCTTTCCTCTGAGCTGGGAGCAACACCGCTGCATGTTTATTCTTCCGTTGACAAGCTTGTGCAACTGTGAGTGAATGCAATTTAATAAAATTTTCTTTCTTTATCTCAGTTTATAAAGTAAAGTGTGTGCTGTCTTGAATGGACTCTTGTACTTTGCCAGTAATAGCATATAACTAAAGATTTTAAGCTCCTGCCAAATGACTAATGACTTGTGCACTTGTGGATCATTTGATTCCCTTGTGAAAGCCCAGATTTTTGCTTTCAACCAGGGTTGTATTTGGCTCAACAGTGAGTTTTTTTTCCCCCCCCTATTAACACAACCGCATCTTTGAAACAGTTATCTGTATTTTGCTCAACAAATGTAACTCCTACTTTACACTCAATGTCGAATGTACACAAGATTAGCACACAGTTTTTTCTGTAGCTCAGACCTCAGAGACTAATAATTTTCTATTAGTGTCTCATATCTGCCATCCATATGCTGGCTATTATTTAACGTAAGCATGCTTTTTCTGTTGGACTATGATTCTCAGATGTATGACAAGTTATGAGAAGAAAGAAATTATGTGCCACACGCCCCACCCCTCACCCCTTCACGGACCCCAGATGTGCTAGTTTTGTTCCTGAAATTCGCAAAAGTTTAATAATTTATAACAAATTTTATAACAAAATCAAATGTAGAAGTTTAAATTAGCATCACATTGTTTAAAAACTAGCATATGCAGTATGTCATATTTCTGAATTAACTGGCTTAAACAAATCCATTTTCCATCAGATGACCGGGATATAGTTCCACACCATGACCTCTACATGCATTTTTAATTAATTATGTAAATTCTGTGGAATGGAAGAGCGCTGTTTCTGCTGACAGGCGGTAAGATTGTTATATCTGATCATCTAAATCCTAGGGGACTGTTTGAGAGGGAACACACTCACTCATGTGTACCAATGTCTGTTTGGCTGATGTTTGGCGAAGTCTGGCTCATTAGGCAGAAACTGATATCTCCCAGCTGTTCAGATGCTGATGTGTGGGCATGTGCGTATGAGATACAGTATGGTTTCAATCTCTTCTGCCATCCCCTCTGCGCATTTCTGGCTGATTAGGAATGAAAGACAGGGGCTCATTCAGGGCCGAGGATGCAGGGACGACCTTGCTTTCTGAGGGCTTAATGTTGACGAATGTCCTTTCCACAGCTCTCCTCCACACTGCAGGTCTGTCTGAAGACTATCATGGGATTTCAGGTTTCCAGCTTCAAAGACTTCACAAAGACTTTAGGAACAGGCAGTTTTAAACATGGCATACTACACTTTGTGTTTATTCATTTATCACTCACTCACTCACTCATCGTTTATACGAACCTGGCTGGGAATCGAACCTGGACCCTGGAGGTGCAAGGTGACAGTGTTAACCACTAAGCCACCATGCTATCTAATTTATATATTTATATTAATAGGTCAAATTACTTTTGTGTTTTGTTAAAAACATTATTAACCATACAGCAGGAAATATATGTGTTGAATGTTTTGTTGGTAAAAAAAAAAAAAAAAAAAAGTTTAATTTGTTTCTATTTTTTAATGTTGTTCTGTTGTTTTTTTTTTTAACATATTGTAGAAATTTACGAAGAATTGATTGGTTAGGCTGGTATGTTTGATAAAGCTGTAATCACAAAGTATCATAGTGGAATTGCTTTTCGGGGGCAGGATTCTACAAAGTCTTTGTTATTGTTATTGAAGTATGGAGGTAAAAACCAAACTGAAATCAGTTATTGAGATATTGGCACCAAGCAACAAGTTCAAAAGTAGCAGAAGCATGACAAAAGTTGAGAAACATGACTAATCTGCTGGCTTTAATTAAGCTATGAATTATGTTCATCTGATGCCATTAGATGACATTATAAAGTGTTTTTCTTTTCTATCATTATTTCTTGCTGAAAGTGCTTCTGTGACTGGTGTTGAATGTGGGTTTTGGCAGGCATCTGCTCTCGCCTCTTTACAGTACTAAGAACCATATTGCCCCACTTTTACTCAATGCTGGAAACCAACAGTTAGTGTACTGTAATTATCAATTGTTAGAACACCTGGCGTGCGAAGTGATGCATATACTGTAGTTAAACATCCCTTGTGGAATGCCTCATATCCAATCAGATAACACGGATAATAATGCACTTTTTAACTCAGAAAGTTCTGTACTCTTGGGAGCATCATGAAAAGCCTCTTGGTACAGTGTAGTAGTACATAAAAAATCCAGCTGCTATTGAAAAAGGCTGGTTAAACTATTTTGTAATCATTTATGTATGATGAGCTTTACCATTTAAAATTACAGTATGGAAACAGTATTACAGTATGCTGCAGCCATGGTATCAATTTGTGGTCTTTTAAAACGAGACCCTGGGCAAATTTTCTAACCTTAGTTCCTAATCTCAAATCATCGTCTAAAACAGCTAAATTATGAACAGAAGTCTGTTAAATTCGACAGAAATGATATTACATTATTCTACAGATCAAGGCAATGGCTCATGAACTGGTCACTTTTCTACATTAAGCTTTGGATACGCACACATGCCACTTCCAGCTTCCTCTTGAGCTCGGAAAGCATTCCAGTGTTTAAGTAGGTATTTGTTAGGCTAATCTATCTGAACTCCTCTCCAGAGACTTTTCCCACTCTAACATACTGGCATGGACCCATGACTGCCCCATACTTGGCCAACACTCTGTCACTCTCCGGGAGGGTTAAAGTTAGAATAAGCAGGCTGCTTCAATTACAGCTTGCAGTTCTGTCATTCTGTCATATCGGTAAATGCCTTATATTTTTTTGGTTCTGAGGACTATATTATAAATACATATTACAGTAATTTCTTTAATAAAATGCTGCAGTCAGTTCATTTTAAAAGTGTGATGTGCTAGTCGCAGACACACAGTGAGTATGGAAGAATGCATTTTTTTTTTTAAATTATTGCTTAGAAGTATACAGTACTTAGAGCAGGTTTTGCTTTAGGAATCAACATTTTATAACTTTAAAGAGTTATAAACTTTAAAGAGTGGTGTAGTATTTTGAAAATTACATTTAGAGCAAAGAAAATGTAAGCCACACACAGAAGTAATAAAAGGTCGATAAATTTATTTATTCAATTCAATTCAATATAACTGCTGAAACTACTTAAATAGTAAAACTGCTTAAGGAGACTCATGTTAAAAGAGGTTTTTGTTTGCTTGTTTGTTTCATCTGACAATCAAGGAATATGGAAAACATTAGCAAAGATTTTATTCCTTATCCCTTAAATGTTATCCAGGATTATTATAACCCTGCTATTTTTGGAATTGCTCTGACCCGGTCATCTAGCCATCACAACATGGCCTTTGTCAAAGTCACTCAGATCCTTATGCTTGCCCATTTTTGCTGCTTCCAACACATCAACTTTGAGAACTGACTTTTCACTTGTTGCCCATTATACCCCCTCCCAATGACAGGTACTATTGTATGAAGATACATCAATGTTGTATAGGTCACTTAGTGGTGGTTTGAATGTTATGACTGATCAGCGTACATAAGCACATTAAGTAAAGTACCATCAGCACCAAAAGGTCAAAATTCAGACGATGAAAATTTAGATGACAATGATGTAGCCTGTTAAATGTTGGTTAATAGTCTGATGATGTGTGTAACCCTGGAATACCAGCAGGAGTATGAGCAGGGATTTCTGTATGATTACTCAAACGATGCTATCAAATATGTGTATCTTCTCATAATTAGTCTGTCTTGCCTTTGTCATTGTAATTCTTATTCTTCCAGAAGTAGGATGATAAGTAGAGGAGCCAGTTTTTCGTAATCTGTTCCATAGCCTGGAAATAGTATTCCAGGCAACTTTAAACCAAGCTGAATGCCATTTTATTATTGTCTAAACAGAAGACAAAATGAACTATCAGAAGGTTTTCCTTACTTTTGATACCAAGACATGTCATCTGGACATAATAACATGGCAAAATTTGTACACATGTGTTTTTTTTTTTTGCATAGTTCCATTCTACCGGTTCTCTCAGAACCGAAAAAAATAAAATAAAATACATAAGCAGCATATTACAAAAGCATGTTCTCTGACTTCTGTATATTGTATCATCACTCATGAATTTCAGTGGTGCAATATCTTACCTTTCCTTTACGACAGGACTAACATGTGCTATTGATCTCATGAGTGGTTTAGATTAGTTCCTGCTCCTTCAGGCCCTCGTTAAATTTGATCACTTTCAGGAAAAGAGGCCCAGCCTTTCATATCAGACTTTGTGAAACACGTTATTCAAACAGTTGCACACTCAGTCGTCATCTGGTTTAGAGATTTTGATGAGGTGTCGTGGGAACAGATCAAGTCTATTTCTACAGTGTCTAGAAAGTACTTAAGTGAATTGACCTAAGGCAACTTCAATTCGACATGTTTTCTCAATTAAATGTCAAAATCATTAGTAACATTTTGTTGTGCTCCTAGCCTTATTTGGGGCATCTATAAGACACAACAGGGTAAACTGATTTAGGAAAATAATCAATGATGCAGTGGTGTGATGTGGCCCTAAATGAAGTGAAGGAAATGAACATGATTACACATGTATAAGGGGTGCTCAAGTCAAACCAGGACTTTGGATTGTTACAATAGTAAAACGTACTTTTATTTATTTATAAAATCTCTTGCTACAGTGATGTTCTTATCCAGCATTTTGTTAGTGCTTAGATAATATCAAGGTAGAATTTTTTTTCTCAGCCTGCCTGCTTCACATTTGAAATACTGGCCTCCCAGGAACACCTTCAATGGCCTAAAACTGTGGAAATGGCTTGGAGCGAGGTCAGAGCTGTATGGCCGGATGGGGCAGGGACTTCCCACTGAGTTTCTGTAATATACAAGTAGATTTTGTCAGATGTACAGTTCCCACAGACAGATGTGTCTCTTCCGCAAGTTGGCAATGAGTTATCAGGCAGTTTTCAAGGATGAGGCATTCCACTCGATGAATGTTCACTGGAAAGATTGCAGTGGGCTCCGAGCCACCATGGGCTGGGATTGTCATTCATGGACGTACGGCCTTCTTTAAAACGTTTGCACCATTCGAATGTTTTGCTGCAGCTAAGAATCTCATCACTGTCAGTTGGATTTTACGTCTTCATTTATGAGGCCTTTTGTCAAGATTATGATTATGTGGCTGCCTGCGAATTACGGTAGCTGCAACTACAGAAACTGTAGCAATTGAATGAGGCCGTTAATGGAATTATAGTTTTGAATTATAGCCAGCACCCCTATTAGAGCTGCGGTTATAGAAAATGACACGTCACCTTCTGAGCAATCGGTAATAAGCATTTAATAATGCTGTGCTATAAGCAGACAAATGCCTTCATGTGATCTCAGATCCTTCAACAAGACATCAGTATGTTCAAGTCTCAGTCTATATCACTCAGACTGACTGTTTCTCCAGCTCTTCTAATGTCTCTCTTTCTGTCTTAATGTAAACACAAAGCTGACATCCAGCTGCTTTGACAGGAAGAAGCGTGTGGCTAATCTGAGAGACAGGGACAGCAGTTTGCAGTTGTCCTAATGGAGAGAGCACGGCACTGTATAAAGTTGCAAAACTTTACAAGTTCTGTTCTGGACCCTGTCACAATATGGACTCTATATCTCTTTGTTTTCACTTACTCGGAATTGATTTCATAGCATTTTGTAAAAAGGCAGTATGTATGCAATTTTTAGGACTTGCGGTATAATTCAGAGGGCAACTTAAACCTGCAGATTTATTAACATTATGTATGAGCGTTGTACGCATGGAGTCACTTAGACTATTTCAGGTAATTGTCTCCACTTTTCCTAAATGGCACACGGTAGTTGGACACATGGGCAATTGCAGCCTGACAGGAAAGGCGCTCTGGATTGTAGCAGAAAATGTGCTACCAGTTTCCCTTTCTCAGACGCCTCTGTGTTCTGTGACTGAGCAAGAAGCTAACGACTAATGTGGCTTCTGTCAGGAAGGAAAATTGCTTTGAAATGCTCGCTGACAGCCAGATATTTCAA